>JAGSMP010000321.1:537500-882107 GCA_029286625.1 Parnassius orleans | reverse complement strand
GTAGGCCTCTCCATAGATTGCCCCAAAGAGGAGATTCCGTCATAGTTACCACGCTTGGCAGGCAGGCGGGTTGGCAACCGCAGTTTTTTATTATTTTGCGTTGTTATTAGGAAGATGCTGCTAGCCATCTCCTGTTTCAGTTTCGCTTTGTCGCCTCTTACGACACCCACAGGACGATATGGGCTAGTGGATATTCTAACACCGCCACTACACGGTACACAGGGTGTTAATGTGACCTAATAAATATCCTCGGATATTCGGTTGCTACCTAAGAGCTGGCATGGCAAGACTAGGATTGACGAGACGATCCTAAAATTAAAACAATAGGTAAACAAATCTCACTTGAAGATTATCTGAGGTCCGAAAACGAAGAGTGGTTTTATAAATATTACTTAATCTGCTTTTCTTCCTAAAAGTCCGTCCGTCCCTCTCAACTATTTCTGCCACCAATGAGCAGTGTGCACACCGCTGTGTTCCGGTCTGAAGGTTATAGAGAGCCATTGTGAGGTATTCCATCTAGTCCTTAGAGGTGACAACGCTTCTATATCCTCCTTTGTTTGAAGTTGGTTGCAGGTATCCATGGAGCTTACAGCCACCTAATGCTAAGTAGTATTTTACCATCAGGTGGCTGTAAGTTCCTTTGTCATTTCAGTTTTATAAAAAGAATCTTAATACTTATAATTTTTCATTACAATCCACAAGGAAAACTAGCACAAGTCAATAATCGGTATGAAATTCATAAAAATACTGCGCTAGTGCTGTTGCCGAAGCACACGTGCTGTTAAGTGCCCACTCCATGATACCGAACACATCTTATAAGGCTGTCGAGATAGTTTATTTCGGTGGCATATCTCTTATATTACATGCGCTTCCTTTTTAACAGTAAAATAGAATATCATATACCATGTACAACTGCTTGATGTAATGATACATAACGACTCAATAGTACTATTTCAAAATATCAACTCAACATTTGTGTAAGAATGCAAATTTTAAAATGACAGCCGTTAATTGTAGTATTTTTATTTTCTATAATATTATAATTTGAATACTTTAACATTGTTAAACGATCGTTACTACTCGTAATTACTATAAATTTGTAATATGTAATAAATAAACACAATACAAGGTAAGTAAGAAACATTCTACATTGTCCGAATAAAAAGTAATAAGCATCGTTTAAAATTTTATTATATATATTAATTAATTACTCTAAGTCGCCGATCTTCAGAAATAGTAATTTGACTTGCACCTTGTTTTCTCTTCTGTTTCAATATTTCCTTTGCTTTTCTACATGCATTAAATAGTAAAATCACAACAACTAGAGCACTAGGTACTTTTCGGCTCTGCGTGCAGTGTTATTAAAAAGACACAAACCCGACAGCCAACCATTTGTAATTTCGCGGAAATTCTTTCATTCAAACCGAAGAGTCTAGGCTTAGTACACAGGTCACAAGACCAACTGGTCCTTTTTTAAATGCACCTTTTGTTTAGACAACCAAACTCCACGTTTGTCCACGTGTCTTTAATACATATTTATCGATGTTCGTACTGGTAAGCAAAGTTCAGGACGGCCCCCATACTAGATGTAGTGTCGACCTGGCAAGAGATGCAGGAAGTCGATGGATGCTTATGGATCAGGATCGCGCTATGTGGCATTTCTTGGGGGAGATCTATGTAGACTTGTGAAGGGCAGTAATGATGATGAATGATACCTCATGGTGTGTTACTGCGGGGATCTGCTTCGGTAAGACAAATCGGGATTTTATCTGACTGATGAAGCAACAAATAATAAAAAAAACTTATGGGGGGAGGCCTTTGTTCAGCTGCGGACTTGTGATGGGCTGTAGTGATAGCGATAGTGATGATGCAAAACTGAAGTAGTATTCTTAGTTTATTTCTACAGTATCATGTTGAATATTGTTCCCGGATAAGAGATTTGCAATATGAATATTGTTCCCGATCCCAATCAGATTTGCGAAAGGCTACGCGACCTTTACAAGTAGATTAATACTTTGACTTCCATCGTTGTATAAGTTTAAGTATGGAAAATTATAAACGAAAAAATGAACTGCCTTCTGTAGAACGAGTCGAGGTATTTTTTTTGTATAGAATAAGGGTGACAAACGATCACACAGTTCACCTGATGGGAAGTGGATGCTGCTTTCCGTAGACATCAACATCTATCTTCGATTAAGAACCGAAATGCAGATTTGTTGCCACCCCTGAGGACCAAGATAGAATGCCTCGTTTCCAGTAAGAAGCGTCTCCGGTCTACACTCACCATACGAAACACAGCAACATTAAGCTGCTATTTTACGCTGGTATTCTATGAGAGCGTGATCCTTCCCCGGTCGAGCCGACCCATTCGTGCTACAACCATAATATAGCTGCAGCATTGCTCTAACACACCTTTCTTCCAAATTTATAATTCCATATCTATATTTTTCAATTCTTCTTTGCTAGAAGTTCCTAAATTTAGAAGAAAAAACTAGAAAATCTTTTCAAAGTAAACACAAAAATTACAATAAAATCTCTAAAAATATAATGCAATGAATTGACAAAAACAAAAAAAAACTTGTTATGGAAATATTGTAAAAAAAGCTTACAATAAAATAGATCAACTTTGGGCTTGCAATTCTGTTATAAATTCTGTTCTGTTATAAATATACTGTTGAAATTGACGCTCAAAAAATAAAAATTTATAGATGACATTATATTGTTTTTATTTAAAGTTGTAAGCGACATTGTAACATGATTGAAAACAGAAATTCCCAGAGTTTCTTGCCGATTCTTCTCTGAGAAAGTTTCGTTTTGCGAACCGAGGTAGATTCTGACGTTCATAACAGCTTTTAATAAGCCTCAATTAAATAAAAGATTTAGGTTTTGACCTAGACTTGCCTATTATATGCTTGAGTAAGATGAAAAAAGTATCAAGCAAGAAAAATTGTCTAGTTTGATTTATTTTCAGTACTTGCCAAATCTTTTGTATTGTGTTGGTGGCAAACAAGGTTTAAAATAATGTCAGCTTTTGTTACACTACCGGTTGCAGTTCCCATTGGTTCCGACTTAGTGATAGGTGGTGCGTACCGTTATTATCATTTTTTATCATATTATTAACTTAATTTACATCATATTATGTAACTTATGTTTTATTAATTTCAAACACAATAAAGTGGTGTTGTGATCAATATGGAATTTCATTGTAATTCCGGTATACTCAACTCTTCTATAAGAGAGGTGTCATATTGCGCGGCTCGGACGCACGACATATATAAATAAAATAAAACTACTAACTCATCATAGCTGTCTAAGCATTTGAGGTACTGGCTTTAACTTGTATGCAATTTTTCACACTTACACACCCTTTCAGTAATTTTAATAAATTGAACCCAAGATGCAAGTCGTAGGGTTTAAAGGACACATCGTTCATATATACATATTTACACTGATTATACTATTGTACTCATTTTCGTCTCGTCATCTCGGGGATAATAGCTGAAAATCAGTGTTTGCTCTCTTAGCAATATTAATCGCTGAGCTAGGACCCATTTGTTAAACTGCAACACACATGTACATTTAGATCTTAAGATTGTTTAACTTTTTTTTGTAATACATTATTTTGTACCTGAATTTACGTTTGTGATTGGAGAAACAAATAAATGCTTTATCTATCTATCTATCTATCTAAAACTATCATACTTATGCTTTTTTTATAGAGTAAGGATGCCAAACGAGAACACAGTCCATCAGATGGTAAATGCATAATGTGGCCCGTAGACATCTACATCTAACCTCGAAGAATCAAAATGCAGATGCGTTGTCAACCTTGATAACTAAAATGGAATGCCTCGTTTTCGGTAAAAAGGTTCTTCGTTTCTCTACACTCACCATAAAAAGCATAATATTTTAAGTAAGTATTCTGTTGTTGCTCTTCGATATACTTATAAAAAGATGTATGTTGTTATGCTGTACCTACATAACAAGTATGGTCTTATTATCCGTTCTTGTACAATGTTTAAAGAACCATTAAAATACTTGTATGTATTTAAATCACTAATGAGATCACAACTAGATTATGCAGTAACATATCCATATCAAATATATACTAACATATACAAATTAAATATATATAAATTAACTCGAAAGAGTGTATAAGAAGTATCCTAGGCTTAGGTGTGTGCATGTTACATTATAAATGTTTTTTATGGAATAAGACCAAGAAACGTTTACCCCGTACCTGCATACTTAATATAAATTACTTGACTTGAAATATAGACGTTGTCAGTTAGAAGCAATGCTATTAATATAATAGCAAATATTCCGTAAAAAATTTGATTGTGGTGAACTTATGAATTTACACAAATATATTACAGAATACCAACAACACGTGTGCGCGCGATGCAATTCCACGTCCTCCCGAATTGTTTCTTACTTCATGCAGTAGAACATAATATGCAGAAATAAGATATCCAATAAATCGTATTATTTCAACATAAACTATTTCATTAAAACTAATATATTTGCGTGTGACCCTTGAACTTACAAAAATATTTAGCTGCAATAAAAAGTAATTTTACTGTCTGCTGTCTGTTTGTGTTACTTATATATGTCATCACTATTTATTTATTTATATATTTATTCTTTATTGGATTCCTTACAACAAAATTATACAAAGGGCGGACTTAACTTGCCTTGAAGCATTCTTTACTAGTCAACTTTAGAATAAATTATAATAAAATAATAAATTAGAATAAAAAACGAAATAAAAATGATAATTAACTACGTAATATAATGTATATTTTACTAATAAATAAACTATAAAAATATAACTTATACATACATATATACAAACTATATATTTATATTAACTATTTTTAAAGCGTGGAAATGTTAACTTCAAACCTAGTTGGATTCACGTGTCAAGTTTACTCGTAAATGTATCTCCTGTAGCAAAGGGTCTTGACATCAGCTGGAGTTCGACGCGCTTTGAGAATGCGTTCAATACCAGTTGAAAGGTAACGCTGGACAATACGAGGATGCGGTGTGTATTTACTCGTTCATTTGTTATTGAGATTTGATATCCTACTGATATTTGACACAGAATTACTGGACTTTCTTTTAAAACTTTTGAAATTTAGATTGGGTGAAATGGAACGAATTAAAAAATATTATTAAAAAATAAACATTCTACCCGATATTAAATAGACACTGTGGCCCATGGATACCTACAATCTATACTCGATAAAAAATAAAAATGAGAACGCGTTGTGACCCCTGAGTACCTACGAAGACAGGTCTACAAACTTTTCAGAACTGAATACGGAGACGATGATGATAATGAGACACGCAGATGGATTTCCAAGCCTCCTTAGCAGAAAGAGGATCTCCGATGGTCCTCACTCACTATACGAAATACTGCAGTATAATTTTGCTACTACACGCTGGTATTCCGTTCCGATCGAATTGACCCATTCGTACTGCATCTACCACGAAATGAAAAGATTTCCACCGTAGAGCCTTTCATAAGTCCACTGTTGAACATAAGCCTTCTCCATTTAATGCCACAAAACACGGTCCTGCATTCATTGACTTCCCACATGTTTTACCAGGCCGTTACTCTATCTAGTACGAGGCTGTTACTCTAGAACGTTTCTTTCCCATTATTTTTTTATAGTATAAGGGTGACAAACGAGCACAAAGTCTACCTGATGGTAAGTGGTTGCTGTGGCCCATAGACATCTAAATCTATCCTCGATTACGAATCAAAATTGCGTTATCACCCGTGAAGACTAAGATGGGATGCCTCGTTTACAGTAAAAAGGGTCTCCGGTTCTCTACACTCACCATACAAACACAGCGGCGTTCAGCTGCTATTTTACGCTGGTATTCTGTGAGAGCGTGTTCTTAGCCAACCCATTTGTGCTACAACTATACCATTAATATAACTACAGCATGGCTCTACCATGTAAAAAGTTGTTGATTTTCGAGCTATATGGCTAGCCTATTACCACTTCAGAATACTGATCAATTGCGCTATGTCGGTTACTCTAGTTCTGCTGCGGAGATCATTATATATTTTTTATAAAACTGAAGTGACAAACGAATTTACAGTCTACATGATGTATTGTGGCTTCTGTAAGAAGCAATGCGGTCACTGTAATTTGACGTTAGAATTAAGTATAAGTAGAGGGTGGTACCTACCGAAATGGACTCCTAGGCAGGAATGAAGTCCTACCACCTAGTAACATAAGTCATCACTAGCAACACGTACTATTCTTTTAAGGTTTTATGAACCATGTGATAGTATAATATGTTTATCTAATATATATATATATATATATTCATAGTACAATTAACTTGCACTAGGTTTAGCGCATAAAGTATTAACAAATTTACTGTAAAGTTATATATAATTCAATTTCAATGAATGTATTATCAGACTTAATTAAACAGTATAACTGTTCCAAATTTAAAACCATATTTCCATAATTATTTCTTCAGCGACAGCAACGCGCCGGGTACCAATCAGTTATTAATAAATATAAACAAACACTTTTCTCTTTTCTTTTTAATTATTATTTCTGTTTTGATTATTCCAAGTGCTTTTTAATATTTGTATGAAAAGTTTTGTAAATGAAGTACTGTCGATACATTTGCGAGCTAAAATCTTCGCATTCTTCAAAGCACAATAATTAAGAAGTAAACACTAAGTTCTAACGACCGCCGCCTGAGAACCTTTTGTTAGTTGTGTTCAACGAAGTAAAAACGAAGTAATTAATGAGTGTAATAATGGATGTGTGATGATATCTAAAAGCGAAGGTGTTGTCAATAGAAATAAATAAACTGATTTTTTTTATTGATTTTTACGTGGTAGAGCCACGCTGCAGCTATATTATGGTTGTTGCTCGAATGGGTCGGCTCGACCGGGGTAGGACCGCGCTCACATAGAATACCAGCGTAAAATATCACCTTATTGCTGCTGGGTTTCGTATGTGAATGTAGAGGGGACCTTTCTTACTGGAAGTGAGGCATTCCATCTTAGTGCTCAAGGAAGTCAACGCATCTGCATTTCGATTCTTAATAGAGAATAAATGTAGATGTTTATGGCCCACAGCATCCACTTACCATCAGATGGACGGTGTGCTCGTTTGTCACTCTTCTAATATATAAAAATTAATTTTTTTGTTCGTATTTTATGCGCTGCCATACCGTTCCTCAAATTGCGGTAAAACTTTGTCAACATATTGCTTGCACTTGCGCGAAGGTTACAGGCATAGTACAATTAACTTACAGTAGGTGGCGCGCGTATCGTACCGACAAATTTATTTTTAAGATATATTATATTATATGTATATCATTCAATTTCATCGAATTCAAATCTATACATATAATAAATCTGTATAAAAGTCGTGTCTGTAATTCTAACATTCTCTTGAAAAAACAAGTACAGGGGACTAAATAAAGGATACTGAAGCCAAATTAGTGGTTTTTAGAATTTTTTTTTGTCTGTCTGTCTGTCTGTGTATTACCGATTCACGCAAAAACTACTGGACCGATTTCATTTCATTTCCATTAAATTTTATATGTAGGTAGTTAGTAACCCGGAGCAACTTATAGGTTACTTTTTATCCGATTACGGAACTTAAAAAAGAAGGTTAAGTATTTTTCTTCCTTTAGATGTTAATTTTCTATTATATATGACTAGCTTTTTACCTGCGGCTTCGCTCGCGTTGGCTTCAATTTAGAAATATCATTAAAACTACTCAGATTAAAGTGTAAAAACGGGAGTAGAAATATAGAGAAGATAGGCAGCAGCGTCTTACTGACTACAGCTCAAAATAATAAAAAGATGCAGTTGCCAACCCGCCTGCCAAGCGTGGCAACAACGGCTAATATCCAACTTATTTCGTAATCTATGGAGGGAATCGAAATGATAAATGGGAATAGAAATATATTAGCAATGTAGAGGCGGAGAAATAGAAATCAATACTCCATTTCGTCTCGTGGGTGTCGTAAGAGGTGACAGAAGGGAATCTGAAACAGGAGATGGGTGGCAGCATCTTCCTGATAACAGTGCAGAGTAATAAAAAGCTGCGGTTGCCAACCCACTTGCCAAGCGTGGCTACTACTGCAAATATCCGGCCTATTTGACAAACAATGGGAGAAGCCTATGATCAGCAGTGGATAGGCCTTTAAAAGTAAAAACGTAGCAGCCTACATACATCCCACTACTGGGGACAGGCCGCAGCGAGTTTTAGGACAAAAAAGAGTTGATTGAGTTGACTCCAACGCGGGTTGACCGACTTCACATAAGTATACCTTAAAATGATTTCCGAAATATTTTTTTAACTTCTCAAATATGCAGGTTTCTCGCAATATTTTCCTTCGCCACCGAGGATGTGGTAAATCGAAACATCAAATTGCAATTAAAATATGAGTGGTTTCAGCAGATCGAATTTGGTTGCTTACTACTTGAAATTTACGTTTAGATCGGTTCGGTTACCGGATAACTTTCAAGATTCTATCAACGCAGTTCTACTCATAGTTAAAATAAAAATAAACATGCGTTTTTAAATTTGCTGTTTTTGATATTTATAGTACTTTTTCGCAAGAGCCTGTTCATTTACTCATGTCAGCTTGAAACCGACTGTCACCAAAATCAATAGGTAGGTATGTCTGAAAATATGAAAGCTATCTTAATATATGACAAACTGTTTATAAGTCTCATTGAAAGTAAAAGTAAAGAAGCTTACATACATCTTATGACTGTACAGGGTGCTAATTAACCATGTACAAAATAGTGGTTTCACATGTCCACGATTTTTTTTAAAACTACTTAGACATCAAGTTTTCGGCGCCAAGTTATTCTTTACCATTTCACTGAGCAAGTGGAAAATAAGCAAATAAAATTTCCTTACCAGTTTCATTATTCCTCGCGGGAATCGAACACTTTAGTTCCTGTGCTTTGAAATCATATGGCGAGCTACATGGCTCTCGTATTTGCATAAATAAAACTCGTAAAAACGGAAAAGAAGCTTTTGCAATATTGTGGACCCCATCTACCCAGTAATTAGTCATTCAAACTATTCCATCATTTAGAGAAGAAAATCTTACAGCCCACTTTATTTTCAATTACTTACATCGGACTTGATACAAAAAGAAAACGAAGCTAGATGTAGATGTCTATGGGCCACAGCAACCACTTACCATCAGGTGGACTGTGTGCTCGTTTATCACCCTTATTCTATAAAAAAAGAAGAAGTTGATGAAATATTGCTATGTTGACAGACACCCAACATATTTAACTAAACACATTCTGTCTTAATCACAGTTTTGTGTACACAGTTCTGTTAGTCATTTTGCTAAAAGTGACAATTACGATAAATCATCTCGACACCCGTTTGGATATTTTAAGTCTAACAATTTTTGATGCTAAAAGAATAATTATTCAATAGAATTCTCTTTAATTTCATCAGTTATTTATTATTAGACCCTCTAGTACTCAGCGACAATAAGTTGAGTTACGACTGGGGTGGCCCAATCACACAAAAAAGCCGCCAACTTTTATATATTATATATAATACATAAATTAGGCATAGTGACGTAGATTCTATTAAAAATTCTGATTCTGTAAAAAATACGCTATCAGCGCAAGAAGGGTGTGTAATGAAATGATTTTACAATTTATACAATATGAAGAAATAGCAATGTTGTGTTTAATTATTAATATCGCCAAACGATCTCTATTCATTGATTTGGTCAAGTTATATCATGATATAGTCAAAAAACAATGTTAAATTTAATTAAATGCCACCATTTCGTGCCATAATCGATTACTTTATGATAATATTAATTCTAAGATCTGGCCAATACATATAAAAAAAAATCTCTTTGTTTAAACTATATGGATAGTGAGAGTTTCGCAATAATTACAGTTTTTATCAGTTTATTTATAGATTAACAAAACTTTTTTATAGATTAGAAATTAAATTTAGAAACATCTCACATTTTATGATTTTCGATAGATATCATTATTATCTATTTAATTAGTAATTAGTTACTATAAACTTTAATAATTCCTACTTAAATGAAATAACGAAAGAACTGAAAAATGAACGTTAGTATTTTCAAATAATTATGAATTAAATTATTTAAACATATAAATGTAAGTTATTTATTTTAATTTTATTTTTTAGTAACTGGAGGTAAAATGTTACTGTTTCTTGAATTTCACGTTAGATGGCACTGTTTAGATAAAGTGAAACGTGAAGATTATCGGCATAGATCAAATTATTACCCAACAGCTAAAACTAATTTAAGGATTTATTTATACATTATAAACATCTTATTTATTAAAAAAAACACATCAACAATCAATAATATAAAATAGAAATTAACATTTCGAGGAAGGAAAATATTTAACCCTCCTTTTTGGAAGTTCCGCAATCGGATAAAAAGTAGCCTATAAGTTGCCCCGAGTCCCTAACTACCGACACACAAAATTTCATGAAAATCTGTCCAGTAGTTTTTGCGTGAATCGGGAATACACAGACATACAGACAGACAGACCAAAATTCTAAAAACCACTAATTTGGCTTCAGTGCCCATTATTTAGTCCCCTGAAATTGTTTTTTCCAGAAAATATTAGAATTACAGACACGGCTTTTCTAGAGATTTATTATATGTATAGATTATGTTAGTTAATAGGCGGGATGACGGGTACTTTTTCAAATTAATATCATATTTGTAAATAAACATAACATTTACAAATATGATATTTGTAAATAAAGTTTAAAACTAATTTTAAGTTTTAACCTTTGAATAACAATATGAAACTCCGCTGACGATATACGTTGTAATTATCAAAACAACGCCATCTATCATCAAATGAAAAAAGCCTATATTTTGCCTTTGGTATCTAATAAATTAAATAATACAGGGTATTTTTGAAACGCTCCCGAAAACGAAGACAGACGACAGTACTAACTATATCTTTGATGATGGGTGAAATATAAAATCGATCCTGATGAAAAAAAAAATCATCTTTTCACAACGTTTTATTAGCTTTATTCACGCTCCATCGTGTTAGTATAGTTAAATAAAACGTTAATTTCATTAAAATAAAACATGAAAATACTTAAACATAAAACCAGCAGTGGAATTTAAAATAAATAAATCATAAAATCAGCTGACTAGGTCAATATCCGCGTCGAAGCCAAACTCTTTTATCTAGCTCGGTACAGGTCCTGTCACGTAAAAGAACGCTGAGCGATAGTGGAGGTGGGTGTCTGCGCATGGGTACAGTCGCGTTCTAAAGTACTACATGGTACTAGGCTGTTGTTTTATAATATTATAATAGTAATTAATGGTTTTATTGTAGAATCATAATAGGTAATAGGGTGCTAAGAATCTCCGGTGGAGGTTCGGTTGCCACCTACGACGACTCGACCTGGCAACTTATAACGCACGCACCTGAGGACTGACGAGAAGATCCTGGAGTTGAAGAAGAGATAGACAAGTTGCGCTGGAATATTATAGATTATCCGAGGTCCGAAGAGAGGGGAGGACACGGTAATCCTCGAATCCGGCAACTTGTTCTATCACCGGGAGGCGACCATCTGTCCCAAGGAGGTGTCGGATTTATCGTCCACAAGTCTCTCGTTAACAACGTTGTAAAGATTGGGAGTGTGTCGACGAGGGTTGCGTACCTTATACTCAGAATCACCAAACGGTATTCGCTGAAGGTCATACAGGTTTACGCACCAACTTCGGCACATCGCGATGAGGAGGTGGAGGAAATGTATGAGGATATCTCTAGAGCCATGCATTCCTCCAAAACCCACTATACGGTGTTAATGGGAGACTTCAACGCAAAACTAGGCACAAGAGAGGGCAACGGAACCCAAGGGGCCAGCAGCTGGCCGACTTCATGGAGAAAGAGGGACTCTTTATGATGAACTCTTTCTTCCAGAAGCGGCCCCACAGGAAGTGGACCTGGTCGAGCCCCGACGGTTCGACAAAAAATGAGATTGACTTCATTATGACGACTAGACGCCAACTGTTCAGTGATGTCTCAGTGATCGCGAGGGTGAAAACTGGTAGCGATCACCGAATGGTTAGAGGCACACTGAACCTAAACGTTAAGTTGGAGAGGTGTCGTCTAATGAAGTCAACGCTCCGTCCCCCTTGTGCTCTAATCCAAAGTCCCGAAACCTTTCAGCTCGAGTTACAAAACCGTTTTCAGTGCCTAGAAGATTGCAATGCAGTGGACGATATGAATGACAAGCTCGTGGAAACTGTCCATGCGGTCGGAGCTAAGTTTTGTAAGACCCGCCGCAGAAGAACACAAAACTCTCCGATCACACTCTTAATCTCATGGCTGTTAGACGGGAAATGAAGCTGCATCTTCAGTAGACTTGATAGCATACAGGCAACTGAACAGACAGATCTCCAAATGCATGGCGGGATTTGCGCAACTTCAATACAGCTCGTATTGAAGAAGCGATCGAGCGGAACCAGGGCTCCAAAGTCTTTGCCAGAGATCTGTCTGCCAGAAAGAGCCAACTGTCGAAGCTGAAGACCGAGGTGTGGCAGCGTCGTTTCGGGACACCTGAGATTTTGAGTGAGATTGAGAGGTTCTATGGGCAGCTGTACACATCATCGTTGGAGCCACACGTGCGTGTGAGTAACGATCCAAGAGCGAGTCTTATCCGACACTATTCCGATGATATCCCGGACGTCAGTCTGAGCGAGATTAGAATGGCTCTCCAGCACCTTAAAACGGCAAGGCCCCAGGCGAGGATGGAATTACAGCGGAGCTTCTGAAAGCGGGTGGAAAACCGGTACTTGAAGTCCTTCAGAAGCTCTTTAATTCCGTCCTACATGGTGGCACTACACCGAGGCGTGGAGCAGAAGTGGTGGTCTTGTTCTTCAAGAAAGGCGACAACGCTCTCTTGAAGAACTACAGACCGATTTCCTTCTGAGCCGCGTCTACGTGCTGTTTTCGAGTCATTACGAATCGTCTCGCACGCAGACTCGACGACTTCCAGCCTCCCGAACAAGTTGATTTCAAAAGGTTTTAGCACCATAGACCACATATATTCTTCTTCGGCAAATTGTACAGAAGTCCGAGGAGTACAATTTGCCACTATGTCTGGCGTATGTGGACTATGAGAAAGCCTTTGATTCCGTCGAAATTTGGCGGTGCTGCAGTCCCTTCAGCGGTGCCAAGTTGACTGTCGGTATATCGAAGTGCTGAAGTGCTTGTACAGTAGGGCCACGATGGCTATCCGAGTACAGAACCAGAGTACAAAACCTATCCAACTGCAGAGAGGTGTAAGACAGGGTGACGTTATATCCCCGAAACTCTTCACCGCTGCATTGGAAGACGTTTTCAAGCTTCTGACTGGAAAGGATACAGCATTAACATCAATGGCGAGTACATCACTCACCTTCGATTTGCCGATGATATAGTCCTTATGGCAAAATCAAAGATAACCAAACCCAAGTAAGTACGTTTATTAATTTCATTATCATTTTTGTAGTAACGAACTGCTTGTTTCGTCAGGGTACAATTGATTGTCTAATTGTATTAAAAAAATTACAACTATAACTTCTAAATTCCATATGAAAGACTAGTCGTAGGGATCATATGGAAACTAAACTTATAAAATAAAAGTTGGCAATGTCATAACATTTGACGGTCTGTGGGAATGTTCAAAGTGTAGGCTTCAGTTTTGGCGGGATTAATTATTAATTTTAGTTTTTGAGACAGTTCCGTGTTGACTTTGGACACGCATGCGCGAGCGACAGTTCAATTGTTTTTTTTATTAAATTCTTATTGTTATTACTTGGTATTACCTACTTGTTATTACGTGTTATTCTTGTTGTTACGTTTTGTGTTTCTTTTTTGTTTTAATAATGCCTAACGCGTACGTTTATAGTGCTTGTGAATACGGCAACATGTTAATGTGCCTTGGAGAAGCTTGGCCACCTCGCTCACCAGATCTGACCCCGTTAGACTTCTTTCTGTAGGGGTATGTGAAAGAAAGGGTTTTTAATCGTGAGTGTGATAGTGCTGACGAAATGCGCCAAAGGATCGTGGATGTTTTCGACAAACTACGTGCGGACTGTGTCGAAGACCACACGATGATGCCCCGCCTGCATGAGGAGATGCAACACCGAGCCCACATCTGCCTCGAAATGAATGGAGCACAATTTGAGCCGCATCTCATAAGACCACGGAGGATTTAGAGCGGTAAGCTGTTTCATACCTATTTTTTTTAAAATAACTTAGTACTGAACTGATCTGAATAGGTATATAACTGAATACATCAGAATAATAAACATACCTACACGATGAATAAAAACGCATAACTCTAACCTTGTTAACATTTCATTTAAGTATTTTTTTCATTAGCTGGGAATCGAACCAGTTATTTGGTTTATTTAACCTGTGAATTTGAATTAAAGTGGCTACGTGGAGACAAGCACAGTGGCAAAATAGTAGGTTAAGTAGATAAGTTAGGTATTTAGACAAGTGTTGTAAATTATTAGGTATTGTGGTACCATCGCTAGTTACGGACCACGCGAATTCGGCGTTCGCACGTACATTGACCCCTAGTCAGCTGATTGTAATTCAGTAATTCCACTGCTGGTTTTATGTTTAAGTATTTTCATGTTTTATTTTAATGAAATTAACGTTTTATTTAATTATACTAACACGATGGAGCGTGAATAAAGCTAATAAAACGTTGTGAAAAGATGAATTTTTTTTCATCAGGATCGATTTTATATTTCACCCATCATCTAAGATATAGTTTGTACTGTCGTCTGTCTTCGTTTTCGGGAGCGTTTCAAAAATACCCTGTATAAATAACTTACATTTATATGTTTAAATAATTAGATTTATAAAATTATTTAAAAATCCTAACGTTTAGTTTAATCGTTATTTCATTTTAAAAGTGTAATAATTAAAATTTAAAAAATAGTAGATAATAGTGAGATGTCATTATTATCAAATGTATGAAAATTGATATTTTTTTAAGCTAAAAAACATCAATTTTCATACGTTTGATACTAGATTTGTATGTAAACCGATTAAAACTGGTCTGCCTGCAATTATTGCAACCCCATTAATTCATTATTTCGTGAAATGGTGTCATTTCATAATATTTATCATTGTTTGTTTAATATGTCATGATATAACTTAGCCAAATCAATGAATAGAGATCGTTTTACGATATTAATAACTAAACACAACATTGCTATTTCATGATAATATGGTCATATCGTCAAATAGTTTTTCACCGCTAGCGGCGCTGATAGCGTGTTTTTTAACAGAAACAGAATCAACATCACTTTTTTTTTATATAATAAATAAATGTTCGCGCCTTTAGGGTGGCTCTTGAGCCAGTCGCACCCCAACCTAGTTGATATTACTAGATAGTATAATTTTTACTTTCGTAGTATTAATGTAATATAGCGCCCTCTACTTTCTGCTAAATAAACTAATAATAAGTAACTGATAAAATTACACTTTAGAATGCTACTGAATACTTATTCGTGCAGCATCAAAATTGTCACACTTAAAAATATCTAGATCGGCGACCATCATCAGGTGATTTACGAAAATTACCACGTTTGGCATAATGGCTAACAACACTATTAATACACAACACGTGTGTTTTGTGTGCACAGTATCCAGTACTGTGTACACACAACTGAGATTAAGAGAAAAGCTCTTTAGTTGAATATATTGGGTGTCTGTCGGCATTGGTTTCATTTTACCAACTTCATATGTTATCGCATTTCTGATGTAAATATTTGAAAATTAAGTGCACTGTGAGATTTGATTTCTATTTGTTGAAATAGTTCGTGGCATCGTTGGGTTTCTAATTACTAGTTAGATATGGTCAACAATCGTACAAAAGCTTTGTTTCAGTTTTTATGAATTTTATTTCAACAAATGCGAGAGCCGTGTAGCTCGCCGTGAGATTTTATCATAGCAACGCAAAAGAGAAAAACGTGTACGAGTACTTTGAATATAAGTGAATCTGTTATGGAAAATTTTACGCTGACTTACCACGTATCCGGTGAGCGGTGAAGAATAACTCCTTTGGCAAACCTAAATGTCTGAGTAATTAAAAAAGTCGTGGAAATGTGAAAACGGTCAATAGGCATTGAAGGATTGCAGCATACTCTTTTCTGCTCACAAAACACTATAGGTAATGAGGAGCACTATGCACAGTAGTGAGACGTATGTAAGCTGCTACTTTAGTTTTTATACCTATAATGAGACTTATAAATCAGTTTGGATTTTTGTATTTTTGAGTTTTCATATTATCACACAAATCAAGATTTTTGTGACAGTCCTGGTTTCATAGCTCACATGAGATATGTAAATGAACAGGCTGTTGCAAAAAATTACTTTAAATATCAAAGATAAGAGATTGTACTTAAACAAAGGTTTATTTTATTTTAGTTGTGAAAGGTGGTAATGAAACTGATCCAAACGTAAATTTCATAGTACATATTAAGCATTATTATATATTTTTATATACATGTTAATTGTAATTTGAAGTGTCGATTTATGAGTACCACGTTCTCGGCGGTGAAAGAAAACCTGCATATCTGAGAAGTTTCCCAGTTGAGGTGATCGCGCATTGGCACTTTTTTTGGCCACAAGCTCTGTGGCCTGTGCCCAGTAGTGACATGTATGTAGGTTGCTACCTTTTTTTAGTTTTAATGGCACAATTATTCTGTTTTTATTTCATTCATATTTTCGGAGATGTTACTTTTTGTCTTCACACTACAGTAAATATTAATGGTAGCAAATATTCGAAAGAATAGAACTCATTTTCGTTATCATTACAACCTATCAAAAGTCCACTGAACTGAACTAAGGTCTCCGCCATAAACTGTTAAATAGGCTGGATATTTGCTATAGTTGCCACGATTGGCAGGCGGGTTGGCAACCGCAGCCTTTATTATTTTGAACTGTTGTCAGGAAGATGATGTTGCGCATCTCCTGTTTGTTTTTCTCTATCGCCTCTTAGGACATACACGGAACGATATGAGGTGGCGGATTCTCTTTTGCCGCCTCAATAAGGCTAACATTTTTCTGCTTCCGATCATGAGTGTAGTTCTACCCACGTTCACTGCGAACAGAACGTCATTTGCAATAAAAGTAATCTTAAGGATTTTATCGTGTTTAATTTTAACTTTTTTAATTCCTGACGTTTCGGGCACGGCACGTTTTTTATTAATTACGGGATCCCAAGTAGATGATAGCACCCATCTTCTCTATTGAAGTTAGGATGTTTTTAATTTCAATAGCCTCGCGAATTATCCTTGGTAGGAATTGGTGTTGTATTGCGAGGATTTGTTGTCTATCAGATCTTATATAATGTTTGGGACGATACTGAATATGTTGACAAGCTTCAGACTTCTCTGAGCGTCAGTGCTTCACATCAGCAATATGTTCTTTTACGCAAATTTTTATGTAACTTTCTTCTAAAGATGTGTTTTGTACAACGCGCTTAAATAAAATTTAAAATGTAACGTGATTTATTAAAATTTATTTTGTTACATGTGTAGTATTCATCATTATAGAACTTCATTTATGAAATTTAGAAGTCTACTCGAACGTAAAAAATATCAGAATGTATTTTATGGTGCCAATCAATATTAAATGGGAACAATGATATGAATCAAATATCGCATATTATTATGAATGAATGTAAAGAGTAAATAATAATAGTAAATTTTGATTCCAAGACAATTTATCTTTTTTATGGATACATCGGAAGACACGTCCAATATAAAAAATTGATGATGTTTCTAGACATATGATATTAATGCAATTCTGAAAAACTTATTTATTCACGTGTTCCTGTAGCATAATATACATGCCATCAATCATCTAGGTCCAATAGTCTTTGGGAATTCAAAAAAATTCTTTGACAAACTGACAGAGACACATTCTTTTATTATTTTAATTTTTTATTAGGAAGATGCCGTTGCTCAACTCTTGTTTCATTTCCCTCTGTCGCTCCTTACGACACGCACGGGTTGATAATCGTAATATGCGGTAGTGTTGTTTAAGAACAATTATTGACAAAATTCGGTAGGATTAGACAGTAAGGCCCATTTTCTGGCTAGGGTTCCTTCCTGTTAAGCTTCACGGTCTGTATCTGACACTTAGCAGCAAAAATTCCACTTTTCTTCCTTGTTAGAAGTGTGGAGGCGAGAATCGCCTTATACGAAATAAGACATCTGATGAACTCGGGTATGAAGGTTATAAACGCAAAGCTATAGAGGTGTAAGACCGCGTTACGGTTGTCGAAGTCGTAAACCTTGGCCCGATGACCGCCATCTCGACGTTACGACTGAGCGATAATTCAAATTTTCTTAGCAAACATTTTTCTATAAATTCTATCCGAAATAATGTTAGGGTCAATGACTTGGGTGTGCCGCTAGGTTGTTCAATATAAAAGGCTAACTTCGACTAAATATATTTGAAATAAATTACAATACAGATATAAATGCCAAGAATCTCGTATTAGTACTGGAAATTTTATCATAAACCTTCGATTTCCTATAAGCTACCCGCTCTCATTAAATTCGCATTCAATTGCATTCGCATCAATTCATTAATTCTCATTAAACATTTTTTTTTAATTATCATAAAAATAGTGTTATTGTAATAATGCCTAAAAAAAGACAGTGAAGCCGTGCAAAAAAGTGTAACTTCCAAAATACTAACTTAAAAATCTAAAGTTAAGTTTTTACTAGTAAGTTTTTAGTTTATTTCGTTGAAAAGTTAAGAGTTTTTAATTCAATGCAACGAAAATAATGGGTACTATGCACTATTAGAAGAATGGTAACTAATTTTAAAATTAATTTTAAGATCATTTAGCCAAAATAATAAAATAAGTACTTTCGACCAAATGATCTTATAATTTACTAAAATTATTTAGAGTCGTAACAGTACTCAAGCAAACTGGACTAAATCTCCGTCGGCACCAATAACATTGTTAATTGCTATTTCAAGCGCTGATTTATTACTCGGCGATGAAAGAAAACATCGTGTAGATACCACGTATTTGTGCAGCACACCGGACTGCTTAGTTCAAAACCGTCTCAAAATAACAGGCGGTCTTTTATTTATTACAATCGGCCCCGGCTTCGTACGGCTGATTTCTAGATCTCGACAACAGCACCACCTAACGGGTCCAATTGTAAATCTAAGCCATCCAGGGACCCACTCAAACACGCATAAAAATATATATCAATATCGGTCGAGCCATTTTCGAGTATTTGCGAGACAAACGCACGGTAATTTATTTTTATTTTTAACCGACTTTAAGAAACGGAGGAGTTCTCGATTCGACTATATTTTTTATGTGTTACCTCAGAATTTTTTCTAGGTGAACCGATATTCAAGATTCTTTTTTTATTTGAAATATGGTGCTTCTCATGTGGTCCCATATAAATTTGATCAAGATCTGACCAGTAGTTTTTGAGTTATCCTTTATAATGCGTATTTAATTCACTTCGACTACATTAGTGATGATTTTATTTACATTGAAGTCGGTTGTAGAAAATGTTTAATTTTACCACTTGTTTACATACAATTCGTAAACTCTTGCGCCTGTCACTCATAGGGGCAGGTTTGGCAGAGTATTCAGGCTTCCATTTGTTACGATCCTGACACACTCCTCTCGTCTTCTTCGCATCCATATTATTGAGATTAAATAAAATCTTGATATTTGTATGTATGTTTTAATTTACTATTTACTATTATATGATACATGCAGAGACAAGTAAGTATATTATAAGAGCATAGATTACTAATAATGCAGAGCGGAAAACGGATTGTCCAACATAACAAAACAAACCACAAACTAAACAGTGCTACCAACTATATACTTTAAATGTAATTATATTGCCATTTTACAACACCCTCCCTCAATGTAATTACATTTAAAAACAACGAAAAAATCTGCCACATAAAGTGTTATTTTTACAATAGAAATAACTACTTACAAAGAAAAGTTTTCAAAACCAAATTAATTGCCTTCCAGGCCACACTTTTTAATACATTTCATAAATGACTCTAGTCGTAGATTTTGTAAAAATATCAGCTGATTGCTCTCTTGAATTTATGTAATTTACACTTATTTTATTACCTTCTATCAGATCTTTAATAAAATGAAAACGGATGTCAACATGCTTCAAACGTTTAATTGACTCCGTTGCTGCAGTTAGGATTGCCGACTGATTGTCACAAAAAATATTTACTGGGTAAATATTCTGGAAACCAAAGTCACTTAATACATTTATTATCCAGCAAGCCTCACTGGCAGCCATGCTCATAGCAACATGCTCTGACTCAGTTGATGAAAGGCTTACTGAGGCTTGTTTTCTAGAACTCCATAATGTCAAACAATTTGAGAATTTAAACATATAACCCGAAGTGGACTTTCTGTCTTTTAAATCACCAGCCCAGTCAGCATCACAAAAACCTTCTAAACCGACATCTGTGCATGTATACATTAATTTATAGTCTATTGTATGTTTCACATAGCGCAATACTCTTTTTAAAGCAGTTAATAATACAGTACTTGCACTTTTTTGAAATCTACTCAACATTGAAACCGCAATACATAAATCTGGTCTTGTACCCTGTACAGCATACATACATCAAACTTCCTATTATTTGTCTACACAATTTTTCTATGTTTTTCTCTGCATGTTGATTTACTAAAATCTCAGAGTTAAAATTACTATCTATTGGTGTGGTCATAGGCTTACAATTTTCCATTTGAAATTTTTTAAGAACATTTTCTAAGTAACTTTGTTGATTAAGTTCAGCAATATCAGAATTTAAGTTTTGTTTCAAATTAATACCTAAAATATTTGATATGAACCTTAAGTCTTAAGTTGATCAATTTCAGATTTATTTGTTCCAAAAAATAACAGGTCATCGACATACAACAACAAAAATGTTTTATGTTTACCTTTATAACTTTTATATAAACAAGGGTCACAGCTAGATCTATGGAAACCTAAAACTAAACCTTTACTCATTACATCATCGAACTTATTCCAACATTTTGGAGACATCTTTAACCCATACAATGACTTATTAAGTTTAACTATATTATTATTATTGCAATATGCACTATCTGGCAACTGAATATACACATCTTCTTTGATTTACCCATACAGAAATGCACCGGTAACATCCATTTGATAAATTGGCAAGTTTAATTTAGTAGCAATAACCAAAATATTCTAAAAGTAGCTAGATTTGCTACTGGAGCATAAATATTTTGAAAGCTAAACAAATCATTTTGCTCAAAACCCCTTGCCACTAACCTAGCTTTATATTGAATTGAACTTTTAATTTTGAATACCCATTTACAACTTACAATTTTACTTGGATTAACAGGCTTATCACACACATCCCATACATTATTTTCACTTAAAGTTTGTAATTCTCTATCTATGGCCTCTCTCCATTTGGAAGCATCATTTCTATTCATAGCGTCCTTGTATGTCACAGGATCAGAATCATTATGCACATAGTTACACATATAAAATGATGTTTGTTTCCTTTTTCTTATAGGTTTCTCATGACTATAATGTTTTGTATTATCATCACTAGATAAGCTTGAATCATTCACACTTGGTTCATATTCACTTTCCGAACCTGTTTCATAAGTTAAATCTTCATTGCTTTCTTTACCAGTGGGTAAGGTTTGAAATTAAGTCGCCTGAATTGGGGGTGGTGGGGTGGTGGGGACGAACGACGTAAGAGTCGCCCCCACTTCCCCCCCTGCCGGACGTGCTTAGTTTTTTTTATAAATTTTTAAAAATCTCATTTTGGGGTAGTTTTTCGTAATTTTTTTGACAATATAAACCTGATTTATGGGGGGAGAGAGTTGGGAGAGGCCCACGCCACTCAACGTGGCGTAGTCGAGGGAAGCTCGGTCGACGGGGCTCTTACTTCTGAGTGGTTTATAAATCACGAAGGGATGGCGGGTCTATTCGCTCGCTCGCTGCCTGCTGACCCGCCATCCCCTTCTAACCTAATCTGTCCGAGTCGGGTGCCCCAAGTCACGAGCTGCTTCGCTGCTCTTGCACTCAATAAAACACCAAAATATTAACTTTTATAATTACTTTAATTTATAAACATAATTTATAGCTGCCACCATTTATAAAGAAAGATCGTCGTCAAAAAACAGGAGGAGGCAGATAAAAACGTTACGGAGCACATTCACTTAAATACGGAAGCAACGGAATGATGAAAAGTATATCAGTCACTGTCAACAATTTGGCCGGCCTAGTGAATAATTTTACGCATTTTGAGACGACTTCGACAGATTCAACGTCAAAAATGTTAGAATTTATTTAAATGTACGTTCCATTTCACGTTTAGTTAGTGATTTACCAGTATTTTTAAAAAATAATTAAAAATACTTCGACTCTGCTCCGGCAGCAACAATTGCATGGGGGTGCTTCAGATAAACCCCTTGACTTCCACAGTGACTGAATCCTCAAATTCTGGTGACTTACTCAAACCCAACCCTCCTCAGATTTATTTTCTTCATTTACCACAACTTCAGTCTCCTTGGATAGTTGGTTTCTAAAGTCATTATTTCGACTGATTTCTGAGGTTTATTCACTTTATTTTCCAAAAACTACATCTCTTTTCATTTCTACGGTATTTTCTGTGAAAATATATCCTGTAACCCTTCACATCTTCACTATATTCCACCATCATCAATCCTTTCTCACCTTTCTTGTCCCACTTTGTTCTCCTTTCTTTGGGAATATGTGAATACACTGGAACACCGAACACCTTCAATGTCTTAATATTCATATTCATATTCATTAATTCTCATTAAACATTTTTTTTAATTATCATAAAAATAGTGTTATTGTAATAATGCCTAAAAAGACAGTGAAGCCGTGCAAAAAGTGTACCTTCAAAATACTAACTTAAAATCTAAAGTTAAGTTTTTACTAGTAAGTTTTAGTTTATTTCGTTGAAAAGTTAAGAGTTTTTAATTCAATGCAACGAAAATAATGGGTACTATGCACTATTAGAAGAATGGTAACTAATTTTAAAATTAATTTTAAGATCATTTAGCCAAAATAATAAAATAAGTACTTTCGACCAAATGATCTTATAATTTACTAAAATTATTTAGAGTCGTAACAGTACTCAAGCAAACTGGACTAAATCTCCGTCGGCACCAATAACATTGTTAATTGCTATTTCAAGCGCTGATTTATTACTCGGCGATGAAAGAAAACATCGTGTAGATACCACGTATTTGTGCAGCACACCGGACTGCTTAGTTCCAAAACCGTCTCAAAAATAACAGGCGGTCTTTTATTTATTACAATCGGCCCCGGCTTCGTACGGCTGATTTCTAGATCTCGACAACAGCACCACCTAACGGGTCCAATTGTAAATCTAAGCCATCCAGGGACCCACTCAAACACGCATAAAAATATATATCAATATCGGTCGAGCCATTTTCGAGTATTTGCGAGACAAACGCACGGTAATTTATTTTTATTTTTAACCGACTTTAAGAAACGGAGGAGTTCTCGATTCGACTATATTTTTTATGTGTTACCTCAGAATTTTTTCTAGGTGAACCGATATTCAAGATTCTTTTTTTATTTGAAATATGGTGCTTCTCATGTGGTCCCATATAAATTTGATCAAGATCTGACCAGTAGTTTTTGAGTTATCCTTTATAATGCGTATTTAATTCGACTACATTAGTGATGTTCTCATTTTATTTATATTGAAGTCGGTTGTGGAAAATATATCCTGTAACTCTTCACATCTTCACTATATTCCACCATCATCAATCCTTTCTCACCTTTCTTGTCCCACTTTGTTCTCCTTTCTTTGGGAATATGTGAATACACTGGAACACCGAACACCTTCAATGTCTTAATATTCATATTCATATTCATTTATTGCGTCTTCTTGTTACATAAGTGTTACAAAAATGTTTAACTCACAAACAAGAGCCCTATAAGGGCACTGCAAATTACTTACAGAAACTAAACACTTAATATTAATTATATTATAAACATTCAATATTAATTATATTATAACAGGTACTGACACTTAATATAATATATCGTAACTATCTTAACTTACAATTTTGCATATTACTACTAGGTAGGTATACATTTATTTTTGATAATATGTTCCCAATTTATCATCCAAATATTCATTTATAGAATAGTAAGCCTTATCAAGAAGGAGTTGTTTTAAATTATTATCAAATTTACTTCCCTGGAGAGCTTTTATAGAGTTAGGCAAATGGTTGTAAAACTTGACTGCCATATAGAATGGACCTTTTTTAAATAGATCAAGGTGTGGGGTTGACAGACATAAGTTATTGGCTTGGCGAGAAACGTAGCGTATAGGAAGATCAGTAATTTTATTGATATATTGCGGGCTCATGCGGACTAGTCTATAAAACTCGTAAATGTACGTACAACTGACTGTAAGTATCTTAAGACTTACAAACCACGGCCTACATGACTCTTTAGGTAGATTAGCGATCACTCTGATGCAGCGCTTTTGCAAAACAAATACTGCCTGGACGTCGGTTGAGTTTCCCCAAAGTACAATTCCAAACCTGATCCAGGCTGCAGCGTGTGCATGGTATGAAGTCAACGCGCACTGCGAATTTGTACATTTTCGCAGTTCATATAGGGCATAAGTAAAACTACTTAGTTTACACACAACTGCACCTACATGAGGTTTTCAAGTCAAGATGGAATCCATGGTGATGCCTAGCAACATAAATGTGTCAACTACTTCTATTTTATTCTATTCAAAAGTTATATTTAGTGGTAGTACTGATCTTTGATGCGGTCTAAATTGGATTATTTTAGTTTTTTCCGAATTTAATACGAGGCCTATTTCACGCAGATATTTTGCAATTTTATTTATTGACGCTGTTATATCATCATGTAATTTATTCATGTCATTATAGTTGCCAGATATAATGAGAGTAGCGTCGTCAGCAAATTGTACAATTTTATATGGTGTGGCGTGAGGCAGGTCATTAATATATGCTAAAAAAAGTTTTTTTAGCATATATTAATGACCTAATCACCAAAATTTTTTCCAAATCACCACCACTTGTGTGTGCAATTTGTACAATTTGCTTCCATTCTTTCAAGTAAGACGTCAGCCACTTAATTGTTTTTCAGCGGATTCCTAGATATTCCTAGATTTTTTAAAAGTACCTCGTGCAGAACACGGTCATACGCCTTCGAGATATCCATGAATACCGCTACAGCACACTTATTTTCATTAAGGGCATTCAGAATCTCAAATCTACAGTCGAGCACCGCTGATGTCGTAGAGTGTTTCTCTCTGAATCCGTGTTGATCCTTATTAAGCACCTCATATTTTTCAAAAAATCGGTATATTCGTTTGCATATTAATTTTTCAATTTTTTTTGATATTACTGATAGCATGGCTATGGGACGGTAATTAACTACATTGGAACTATCGCCTTTTTTAAAATAGGTATAATTATTGCTTGTTTTAAGCATTGCGGAAAAGCGCCTTGGTCATATAGATTGATTAAGAAACAATGTTAAAGCGAATACAAATTCATCTACGCAATGTGCTAGTAACGTGGTTGGTATCTCATCGTATCCCCATGTGTTATTTCTCTTTAGGTCCAAAATTGCCTTTCTTACCTCTGCCTCAGTGACCATATCTAGATAAAAAGAGTTAACTAGTGTATTGTCATTTTGTACTTTAGGTCTGTTAATATTTTCGTTTTTTCCAATGTTAATGTAATAATTATTAAATAGATTTGCTATGGTCTTTGGGCATGTGATTGTTTCATTGTTATGGTTCAAAATTATGTTACGTATATTTTTAGTCTGTGTATAAAAGATTTCCGTTTTTCAGTAAGAATAAGTTTTTTCAATATTTTGCTGTATGATTTTTCGTATTGAATTAGAGAATTATTTTTGAATTTAGTTGTAAGGTAACGTAGTATTCTCTTGTGATAACAACATTTTTTTATTCCCTTAGTGACGCATACTGGTTTGCTTTTATTATTGAAGATGATATCTTTTCTTGGTATGTATTGGTATAAAAGGATTGGTCTAAGATTCTAGTTTGTGATTGGAATATTATCTATATTATTATTTGTTAATAACAAGTGTTGCAAATTTACCGTACTTAATGCTGTTTTAAAGTTGTCCATATTTTTTCTGCTAAATTCGTTTATTTTTTATTTTCATTTTAGTAGTACTTTCATTTTCATTTTTGGCGACTGGCATCAGGCTAATTAGGGTACTATAATGGGATAACTGGTGGTGGTGTGCCTCAGTGTTCATAATAACGTTCTTTCTGATTATGAACTGGTCAACGCAAGACAAACTGGTTGGTGTTATTCTTGTGGAGGATCTATTTATACTGCGAAAACCAAAGCACTTAAGTAGGTTGGTAAATCTGCGCGACATACTTGTATTTTTGGTTATGTCAATGTTTATATTACCCCCTATGACTATTTTTTTGTTATTATTATGTTTTAAGACATCTTCCAACAATAATTGCATCTGGGAGAAAAATATTTCTACCCCCCTGTCTTGATCAGGATGGTAAATATATATTATTAATAGATTCATATCAGTGTATGAATGATTTAGACTTGGAGACTGTGTGGTGTAATGTCAAGAAAGGTTTGGTGGATGCAGCTACCGAAGTATGTGGTGTAAGTAAGCGAACGAATGAAAGAAAAAATAATACTTTATGGTGGGATGATAAGGTATGGATGGAAGTAGAAGCAAAGAATAGAGCATGGCTAGATTTACTAGCAACCAAGGCTAGTTATTCTAGCGGTATGAATGATGATATTGAAAGAAAAAAGGCAGTCTTTAGACATCTAAATAAGAGAGTAAAAGAAGTAGTTGTAAGGAAAAAGCAAGAAAGAACGGATGAGAATGATAGAAGAATATCGGATAACTTCCAGGCAAATATTAAAATGTTCTGGAAACTCGTAAGAACTGCCAGGGGACATTCAAAACAGCCTAGAATGAATGCTATACGAGACAAGAATGGCTGTATTCTGAATGACGAAGTTTCGAGTTTAAGGAGATGGAAGGAATACTTTGAAAGCGTGTTTATGAGTGATGAGACGTTTGAATTAAATGAAATAGAAATTCCGAAAGAAGAGGAAAGAGGTAGAGAGATAAGTATAGATAAAATAATGAAAGCAATGAAAAGTATGAAAGCAGGTAAGGCAGCCGGAAATATATAAAGGAAAAGGATCGCAGCAGGACTGTAAAAACTACCGTGGTTAGAGTTACATTAATGAACAGTTCATTAAAAGAAAGGGGAATGAAAGTGAACGCAAGTAAGACGAAAGTTATGGTTTTTGAAAGAAAAGAATGTAAAACGATGTGTAAAATAAGAAAAGAAGGGGAATTGGTCGAGCAAGTAGATGAGTTTGTGTATTTCGGATGTGTATTTAGCAGGTATGGTAGATATGACAAGGATATAGAACGACGAGTGAACGCAGGAAATAAAGTAAATGGGGCTCTACACTCTGTTGTGGAAAGTCAGAATGTGTCCAAAAAGGCACGTATGGCAATTGAAAATGCTGTGTTAGTCCCTACATTAATGTATAGTAGTGAAAGTTGGGTGTGGCAGAAGAAGCACTAGAGTAAAATAAATGTTAGGGCAGAATCTGAATGACAGAGTGAGAAATTGTGTGATAAGAGAAGAGTGTGGTTTGCAAGATGATGTTGTGACCAGGATTAAGAAAGGAATGCTTCGGTGGTTTGGTCATGTAGAAAGAATGAACGAGAAAAGAGTGATAAAGCAAATTTATGTGGCAGAGGTGAACGGCAGAGTCGGAAAGGGAAAATTTAATCAAAATAAGATATAAATAAATAATAAAATAGATAATAAAAAAGAAAATTTATCGACCAAATTGGCGATATATTGAAAATGGGCCAAATTAAGAGTACCCTTAACCGACGAGCGTGTATGCGTAGGTATATGGATGTGGAGGAGGCGAGAGAGGTGTGTCAGGATCGTGCCAAATGGAAGTTCATAGTCTCTGCCTACCCCTCTGGGTGACAGGCGTGAGTGTTTATGTTATGTTATGTTTTGATGTTCATATCAGTAATTTCAATTCCGCAGAATTCCACCACAGATTCGACAGTGTATGATTGTATATCAAGTCCTTCTTTAGTTCTAATGAATTTCCGCGTGAATATCGCGACACGGCCATGTATATAATTACGTCTTAAACACTTAGCTGACAGATCATAGCCCTCCAATAAGTAAAAACGGTAATTAGTGTGTAGTAACCAATGTTCACATATTACAATCACATCAATATCGGATTCTGATAAAATATATTTAATTATCTACTTTATTCGTAATAGATTGTATGTTTTGCACATAATAGTAAAATGTTTAGGCACGAAAGGAATTATTATTTTGGGACAGAGCAGTTACAGAGTCTTCAATCAAATAATTACTATGTACAAATTCTTCAGAAATTTTGACATTAAATTACTTAAATCGTTAATAACAATTTTAAAACCTTGATTATTTAAAGTGCCATTGAATCGAGAAATAATTTAAAAGAGCATTTAAGAATTCTATTTGAATCTAAAACATAACAATATTGATGTGTTTGATTATCATTGTTAAGTAGGTTATTAAAAGTTTCAATTCTGGCATTATAAATGTTCGCAGTGTAAGATAATTTATAGGTTGGTAGGCATAAAATAACATTTATGCCTACCAATAACTAATATCAAATGCAACACCAACTTTAATATCAAATGTCTAGTTCGTCCAAACTTCAAAAGGTGATTTTCCATCCTGCTTACTCTTTCCAGTCCTATTAAGCACAAAAACTGCTGTATGTACAACCTCTGCCCACAGCTTCTTGGATAGATTTTTCGCATGTAATATTGTCCTGGCAACTTCAACCAAAGTTCTTTTCTCCCTTTCAACCTTTCCGTTTTGCTCCTATCTGTATGGTACAGTCAGTTGATGTGTTATGCCACGCTCTGAGAACATTTTCTTTATATTCGTGTTTACGAATTCCAAACCATTGTCACTTCTGAACATTTTAACTTTGTTTTGTTAAGAAAATCTTCGATACAGTCCTTGATTTCGTATTTGTTTTTGACAAAATAAACACATCTAAAGTTTGAGAAGTCACCTTTCATCAAAACAAAATACTTCACCTAGTGAGGCTTCTTCCATCGGGCCACACGTATCAGCGTGTATCAACTCACATGTTTTCGTGCTAGTGTAATCACTTCTTGGGAAAGGTAAACGATGAATTTTTCCTAGTAAACAATTTTCACATTTAGGTACCGAATGTTGTTTGATATTAATGTTATTTTTCTGCAAAACTTTCTTTACGTACTCAAAGTTTTGATGTGCTAATTTTTCGTGCCACATATTCAAATAATTCGACTCCGATTGGGCAACGTTTGCCGTATTGCATTTAAAACGTAAATTGATGTAGTAACCATTTCCAATTCGATATTGCAACGGCATAAACATCGTCATATTTATAAAATTTACAGAGTTGTTCATCTCTCATCATAACATATCCGTTGTCTATGGCTTTATATATTAATTTTCAAGTCAGGTACAAACAGAACGTTATTTATGGTTGTATCAATCCATTCGACTCGATTATTCGCAAAAGTCTGTCACACCGTTACCGACTGTGACAGACTTTTGCGAATAATTATTTGTATAATTCGTAAACAATGAACGATTACAACACATGTGCCATCTGCACCTGAGTCCACAAGCCACTTAGATTCTTGATACTGTCCATAAACTGTATTAGATACCACGAACGCATTACTTTTCTTATTACTGTTACGCTTACTATTGTTCTTATTTTTCTTGAACCAACACTGTGACTGAAAATGTCCGACTTTACCACAATAACAGCATTTATTATTTTCATTCTCTTCACAGTTCTTTTGAAAACTTTTACACTCACTCTGGAAATGTCCTTCTTTCCCGCACTTGAAACACTTTCCAGACCTTTTATTCTTTACCACAACCGCAGACGACGATGTATTTTGCTGGGGTTCTTCGTTTTTACCCTTTAACCTTTTTTCTGCCATTAGCAATCTCGCCATTATGATTTCCAAAGTTTACTTGTCATCAGGAGCTGATTCCCATGCCGAAATGAAATGTTTATAATCTTCAGGAAGCGAAATTAGTATTTTTGTTATTAAAACTTTTTCTGATATTTCTTCACCCATCTGTTTCAATTGGCACTACATTTCTTGAATTTTTGACGGGAATACAGACATATCGGTACCTTTTTCATATTTGTACTGGAAGAATTTTTGTTGTACAATGTGAATGCTCGTCTCTGTTTTTTGTTCATACACACTCTCTGGCTTCCTCCACATATCCGCTGAAGTCGAACAGAAAATGATGTGTAGTATCACATCTTCAGTCATCCGCGTAACTATTTAGGTCTGCGCCTTGGCATCCTTATTTTCACACGCTGTTTTCTCAACATTTTCTTCGGTACATCGACCCTCTACTATATCCAGCCAACCATGTTCGCGCAACAATACTCTCATATGGAATTTCCACACATTCCAATTTGTGGAACCTTCCAACTTTCATGTTTTGGTTGTTTTCCATCTTTTGTTCTGCCGTCCTGCACAACGTGGCGACTTCCTAACCTCAAACTGCCGGTTAGTCGAAGTGCAGTAATTCCACAACTTTTATTTAATCCTGAGCGGTTTATGTGCCTGGGCCCATAACCTATTGAGATTAAATAAAATATTTTGATATTTGTATGTATGTTTTAATTTAAACACATTTACTATTACATGATACATGCGCTGAGACAAGTAAGTATATTATAAGAGAGCATAGATTACTAATAATGCAGAGCGGAAAACGGATTCTCCAACATAACAAAAACTAAACAGTGCTACCAACTATACACTTTAAATGTAATTATATTGCCATTTTACAACACATATTTACGCATACATGCTCATCGGTTAAGAGTACTCTTAATTTGGCTCATCTTCAATATATCACCAATTTTGTCAGTAAAATTCTGCCTTGACGTCTCTGCAGTGGTACACTCTTTTCTGCAGTATAAATTTATATTTGATTAATTCGTTTTTTCACTGAGTTTAATAAGATACTTCATTTGATTTATAAAGAGACATTTATATGGTGCATACTTACAAAAACAGTGGAAGAGTCATACTGCAGAATACTAGCGTGAAATAGCAGCTTAATGCTGCTGTGTTTCGTATGTTTAGTGTAGAGAACTGGAGATTTTATTGGAAATGAGGCATTCTATCACAGTTCTCATGGGTTTCAACGCATCTGCATTTTTAATCCTTATCGAGGATAAATATAGGTGTCTATTGGCCACAACGTCTACTTACCATCAGTTAGACTGTGTGTGCGTTTGTCCCTCTTATTCTTTAAAAAAAAAACAACATATAAACAGTCCATGAAAACATGCGTTATAAAAATAAGTTTATTCATTATCTTCTTATTAATTTATTGGGCTGTAATAATGTCGATGATGAGATCTACTCGTCTTAAAAAAAAGTGAAAGTAAAGTTACAGCCTATATACGTCCCACTGCTGGGCACAGGCCTCCTCTCATTTCAGAGAGGGTTTTAGGGCAAGGAAATATCCGCCGCACTGTCTCAATGTGTGTTGGCGAACTTCACATGTCTTCGAAATATTTTTTTTTGATTTCTCAGACATGCAGGTTTCCTCACGATGTTTTCCTTCACCGCCGAGCACGTGGTAAATCTGCACTTTAAATTGCAATTGACAATTTCATTGGTGCCGGCGGGGATCGAACCCGGGTTGCTCGCGTACTGTGCAACTTACAGCAAGCGCTAACCATCTGAGCTACCACGGCTCTACTCGTCTTCGCTACGGTCAATATTTACGGAAGAATTAAAACAAAATCACACAACACAAAATTAATAACAGTAGCAGCCTACATACATCCCACTACTGGTCGCAGGCCGCAAATGTACCTACTAAAAAAATCTATTAGGAAGGCCTATGTTCAACAGTGGACTTTTGATGAGCTACAATGATGATGATGATTTCACAAGCGCTGAACCCAGGTTGCTCGCGTACTGTGTTATTTATGGAGAGCGCTTCACCCTTGAGCTACCGCGGCTTTGATAAACATATACTTGCTTTTTTATTTCTTCTCGCATAGCTAAAATAAAGGTAATTCAACATAATAACATTTCTGTATAACATTTAGTGAACTAGTGAAATAGAAAAATGTCCCGAAACATGTTTCACTTAACGCAACAAATAGACGGAAATTTTACACGTGGGAAGTTGAACACGCTCGACGCTCGAAGGACATCATAATGTATAGCATAGTGTACCTTTGTATTTACTTTGTATACCTTGAGAATGATTTGTGTTGACGTAGCTGACACAAATGTGATATCAGAGCTTTTTTTATAGGATTAGGATGCCAAACGTGCACACAGTATACCTGATGGTAGTGAATGTTGTGGCCCATAGACATCTAATTCTATCCTCGGTTAAGAATCAACATGCAGATGCGTTGTCACCTCTGAGGACTAACATGGAATGCCTCGTTTCCAGTAAAATGTATCCTGGTTCTCTACATTCATCATACGAAACACAATAGAATTAAGCTGCTATTCTACGCTGGTATTCATGAGAACGTGGTACTTCCCCGGTCGAGCCGACCCATTCGTGCTACAACTATAATATAGCTGCAGCATGGCTATACCATATATAGAAATGTCGTCCCGTGGGTGTCGCTAGAGGCGACGAATGGAAACTGAAACAGAAAGTAGGCATAATCTTCCTGATAATAACTCAAAATTATAGAAAAACTGCGGTTGCCAACCCGCCTGCCAAGTGAGGCGACTACGCCGAAATTTCCCCTAAGTGGAAATCTTTGAGAGAGGCCTATGTTCAGCAGTGGTCTTTTATAAGATGTAATGGATGGAATAATATGTAATCCACTTATAATGACCTCTTGTTATTTAGAATTCACTTGTCTTATGACGAATGAAACACAATAAAGGTAAATTCAGCCGCATTCCCGTCGGGTCCTGTAATTTCAACTGTAACTTAATTCTCCGGCGTTTCTGAGGACTCTCGATGTGTTGTTGTGAATTCCTGTTAGTAATGTGTAGACAATAATTTAGCGCGGGCAAACTGTAACTGTAACCTTTGACCATGAATACTTTTATGTACTCAAAACGACGGGAATATTAAATATGTTGATTAAACGCGATAATATCCATAAACAACTAGTTTCTGTCAATGTATCTGATCACTTAATATACGTAATGATTTCTTATGTTGACATGAACACTACACATTTAAATAAACTAGTTTTACTGATTTTACCGCGTATATTTTATATTCCCGAAGTTTCGAGAATTTTACAGCACCTATAGTCACGCAGGGGACTGAGGTGTTCGATGTCCCAATGTCATAGTTAAGCACGGCTACCTCAAGATTAAAATTATTAATTTTTGGTCCGATCTACGCAGTATGTACTTATAGTATGTTAGAGTCTTGCAGTTGTATGCTTGGGTTGGGTTTAATTTTATTAATTATAGGATCCCAAACAGATGGCAGTACAAGTTAATATACGCGATAAAGTCCGTAAAAACTAGTTTTATTTGAATTTTAATATACACATTGTTAGTGTAATAAAAATACCGGTCATGGCGGCCAGTTTCAACGGAGACTAGCCATCTGCGCAGGACAGGATTGTAGTTAATATTGAATCTGCGAGTATAAAATATAGGTGTTTAAGAATTTAAAAAAGTTTAACAAAATATAGGTATAAGTCGCGGCATTTCCTTATCATCAGGTGGAGGGTGTGCTCCTTTATCACCATTACTTCAATAATCAGTCAATCAATCAAGTCAGTCAATCAGTCAAAATCTGTGTTTCCATCCGATACAATGTGGATGTTTTCTTTTTTTTTTTTTTTATTAGGAGAGGGGGCAAACGAGCCTGCGGTTCACCTGATGTTAAGTGACTACCGCCCCCCATGAACAACTGCAACACCAGGGGAATTGCAGATGCGTTGCCGGCCTTTTAAAAAGGAGTAGGCTCTTTTCTTGAAGGTCCCTAAGTCGTATCGGTCCGGAAAAATCGCTGGTGGTAATCGGTTCCACAAGGAAGTAGTGCGAGGAAAACATCTTCTAAATCGCACAGTGGTGGACCGCCAATCATCCAGATGGTATGGATGGTATCGCGAGTTTTGTCGCGATGCGATGGTCAAATTGAGCGGCTGGAATTGGTCCGAACAATTCCTCAGAGCACTCCCGTGGTACATGCGATAAAATACGCAAAGAGATGCAACATCTCTACGCAGTGCTAGTGAGTCAAGCCGATCGGAAAGAACTCGATCGTCGACGATTCGATCCGCTCTGCGCTGAATGCGGTCAAGTGGAAGGAGCTGGCACTGGGGCCCTGCCCAGAGATGGGAACAGTATTCCATGTGAGGCCGAACCTGCGCCTTGTAAAGTTGCAGGCGGTGTGCCGGCATGAAATACTGCCCGCTCTACTGAGCACGCCAAGCTTTTAGAGGCTAATTTTGCCTTCTCTTCAAGTGACCACGAAACTGCACGTCACTCGATATGTCAACGCCGAGTTCCGATACTGGCTGAGGCAACAAGGAGTGCCTTGAAACTGAGGTGATACGACAAAGGGGTTCCTTTTAGCGGTAAACGCGCAAACTTGTGTCTTCTGGGGATTGAACTGGACTAGATTTAGTCGCCCCAATCGAGACTTTGTTCAACAAAGTCTCGAGTTCAGGCTACAAGTTTGTTCCGGTACTCGGCGACGTTTTCCCGAGAAATATTGGCATGGCCGGTGTATAGAGCATCACCAGTGCTGTCATCCGCATAGCATTGAATGTTACCGGTTTGCAACATATCATTAATATCCAGAAGAAACAGCGTCGGTGATAGCTTGCAGCTTTGTGGAACACCAGCGTTGATAGGCTTGTAATCAGAGAATGCACCGTCTATTACGACCTTGATGCTCCGATCAGCCAGAAAACTGGTGATCCAATTGCACAATTTCTCGGGAAGCCCATGGGAAGGAAGCTTCGAAAGAAGCGCTTTGTGCCAGACTCGATCGATGGCCTTCGCTATGTCCAAGCTAACGGCCAATGCCTCCCCCTTGGACTCGATTGTCTGCGCCTGTGTTAGGTAAACAAGATCACCAGCTGAGCGACCCTGATGGAAACCGTACTGGCAGTCACTAATCAGCCGGTGCTCTTCAAGGTACCGCATGAGCTGGCAGTTAATAATTGACTCCATTATTTTCGAGAACAAGGAGGTGATGGCGATGGGCCTGTAATTGGACGGATCAGAGCGGTTACCTTTTTGGGGATCGGGTGCTGAAAGCTGTCTTCCATGAATTCAGGACAACGCCTAGGGAGTAGGAGTACCGAAAAAGACGCGTTAGAACCGGTGCCAACTCTGGGCGCACGTCCTCAGCACAATTGGCGGGATTCCATCAGGCCCACTCGACTTGTGGATGTCAGGAGAGGTGCTTTGCGTACTGAGCACTGTGTGAATCGCACATCAGGCATAGAGCACTCACACTGCGGGATGGTCGACGGTGTGTTCCCCTGTCATCAAGAGTCGAGTTGGACGCAAAAGGAGCCTAAAGGTCGGCTTTCTCTTTTGCGTCGTGGGCAGTGGTCATCCTCCTGTGCAGAGATGGTAGTGAACACAGAAATTTCCTGGACAGCCTTGGCGAGAGACCAGAATGCACGGGTTCCCGAAGGAAGGCGAACTAGTTTCTCGCCAATTCTGCCTATGTGCTCTGACTTTGCCTTGGCAATAACTCTTTGAAGGACCTGGAGGCGAAGTTATACTTCTTTTTAAGCATGCTGGTGTTTGTCTCGAGCCATGAAGCCTCAGCCCAGGCCTGATAACACTCCTGCTTACTGCGTAATGCAGTCTTACAGGAGCGACCAAACCAAGGCTGCGATCTGCCACCGATGGGTACCACAGATGATGGAATAAATAGTTCCATTCCTGTAGCACCACATCGGTGACAGAGTCAACAACAGCGCTGAATCATCCGGCGAGAAGCAAACCCGCCCCCATGGGTAGGATGCAAAGAAAGACCGCATTCCATCCCAATCCGCCAACCTGTAATGCCAAACACGGCGGCAACCTGCAGAACGCAACCGCGAGGAGAGCGTGGTGGCACCACCTCCGGATCAGACAATGGTCCGAAGAGCCAAGAGGGTATCGACGGAAACCTGATATCCGTCCGGATGAGAGGTCAGCAGAAGATCCAACAGGAAGGTGTATGATCCTTCACATCTGGAATCCGTGTAGGCGAAGTAATCAGTTGTGTCAGACCATATGCCAAGCAAAGTCATAAACAGATCTCCCGCATGATCGGTTAAACGTGAACCGAGCCATTCAACGTGGTGGGCGTTAAAATCGCCAAGTATCACGATCTCTACGGATGTGATCTGTTGTAGCAAGAAATCTGTAGCCATTTGGACGTGGTCGATGAGTCGGTCTGTGTCGGCATTACCGCTATGGGACCTACAGGCACCCGTAGACGCGGGATGGTCGTCGCTGTCTACGCGCAGCCATAGGATGGACAGGTCCGTACCTTCAAGACTGCCGAGGCGTCGAGAACAGATATCCTCTCTGACGTATACGCAAACTCCAGCCCGGGGCACAAAGTGTTCTAATTTGTACCCCGGGTAGGAAAATACAAGTATCAGCCGGAGGACACCTGCGTCTCGGTCAAAAAGACAAGGCCGGCTTCGCCGTCTCTAGATGGTAGTGGACGGCGTTAAGGTTCGAGTGAAGTCCCCTGATGTTGCAGAAGTCCATGGATAGCGTGGCAGGGGTCGCCATGGTTTTATTGCTTGTTTGCCCCGTGCAGTGTTAGTATAGGCGGGATTTTGCCCCCAGAATACGCGGGGCAGCCTGAGCACCCACGCTCAGGAAGAGGGTAGCTTGACCGTGGATGCTCAGTGAGGGATTGTTTTCAAAGGAAGAGTGAATAGGCCTTTGTTAAGCTAAGTCAGCGCTTTTTAGGATCGATGGCTACACCACCACTTATCATCAGATAGGACAGTAGTCAAGCATTGGCTTAGAATAGTTTAAAACAACTTGGAACAAAACTATTATCGCGTTTAATTTTACATATTTTTAAGGAAAGACAAAGCCCTTCTTACTTAATCTGTAAATCCAAGGTACAACAAAGTAACTGCCTTTTTAGAACATCTTTATTCCATAAACTCTAACATTCAATTTACTCGTACTATGGAGTTAGAGGCAAATAATTCCTTCGCTTTCCTAAATATGTTAGTCATTTGAAACCCTAATAACACCAAAAGTCACCTTGTGTATAGAAAAAAGACCCATACTAACCGATATTTAAACGGTGAATCTCACCACCTTCCTTCATAGTGTTAGCTGCCGTGTGAAAATCTTTGATTCAGAGAGTTTAAAGGGATTTATTTAATATGTGTTGTTCGCGTATATATAAGAAATCTTAAAAAACTTGTTAAATAACGTAATAAAGCAGTAAGACATATCTTTTCTTAATTTCAACGCTTACTATTTAAGTATTCCTTTACAAGACATCATGTAATCTCATGTCATACAATTAAGTAGTTACCGCAGATAGTATGTATGTATGTATGTACACTCCACGCGTTTCTCGCACCGTCGCCCTTGTTTATTAGTCATAGATGAATTCGTCGTTACACGGAGAAAATTAACAACTTGACGAACCTTCTTAATGATAAATGTAGCCTTTGATATATCGCGCATTTCTAAAGCGAAATGTGTACATGGAAAAAACATGAGCAAGCATAGGTGTGTTGATTAGTAGGATGTAAAAATTTCAAACTAAGGTGCGCATGGATTTTGATTTTTTTCTGATTTATTCTTATTTTTTATCAACTCGTGTGTTTAGTAAGTTTATTACATTTAATATAATTTTTACAAGCTTTTATTTAACTTGCAATGTATAGTGCCACCAATTTTACTGTTCAGTTGACAAAGTCGCTAGTGGAGAGCTTACTATTGCCCCTTAAGAAATTTAGCGGAAATAGGTGGCTACATATCCATGACATATTAGTATAGAACAATGAACATACAACTTACCTACCTTCATAATTGTTCGTCATACATAATTATTATACAAAATCTAACAGTTCATCACCATCATCATCATCATCTCAAACCATTGCCGGCACACTACTGAACACAAGAGGATTAAAACCATAGTCCGCCACTGTGGGCCAAGTGCGGTGTTGAGATATATTTAGAGAACTCTCAGGCATGCAAGTTTCCTCACGACGTTTCCTTTGCCATTTAACAGTTAAAGTATTAAATCTAAGAAATAAAGCAAATTTCGTGTTATTATTATTTATTTTATTTATACTTTGTTACAAAAAATCTCGGAGTTCAAGCGGCCGAACTCCAGGAATTCCTGTTCTGAAAGATGTACCCGCTAATCGTTTTCACAAGTACATTATTTGGTGATTTAAATGTTCCATATCTGATACCTGACAGCGAAATGTCATTTATAAATATAAAATCGCGATCCTAGTTGGTTGGTAGCATTATAACTATGTTTGTTCGGGTGGAATCTTGTAACTCAGTTTTGAAGCAGATACCTTCAACCGATTGATCTGAAATTTTGTATACACGATGATTTCTTACCGATCTATGTTTCATAAATAAAACCATAGACAAATCGTCCAGTGATCTAAAGACAGTTTTGTCGACATTTGTTTAGTTTGGATGACAATGCATGGTTAGCTGTGTGACGTCATTCTAAATCCAACATGGCGGAACACCCAAGATGGCGGACTAGTTATTTTTAATGCACTCCTACAATATAATATGGGTATCAAATGAAAGGGCTTGCTGAGAATAACTCGAAAAATAAGGTGACGTCACTCTAAATCTAATATGGCGGACTTCTAAAGATGGCGGACTAAGTTTTTTATGCTTTCCTACAATATGAGTATTAAATGAAAGGACTTGCTGAGAATATGAATGTCAGTTAGAAAAAATAAGATGGTGATCATAAACTCCGTTGCTTTAATCCGTCTGAAATTTTGATGTACTGGGGCTTTTGGAGTCCTTGATTATGATATTGAGGTAGAATTGTTCGAGTCTGTAGCATCGGTTGGTTAACTTTGACTTCTGTCTAGGAGAAGGATAACTCCAAAATCAAACCCGGAACAGTGTTTCGTACGGCACAAGTAAGCTTCAAGCTGCAATAAGTGGCGCATTCCTCCAAACACCCAAATCAAGGTAAAGACTGAGTGGCATCAGGGTGTAAGATGATGTCAATCCGTCTGAAATTTTGGTGTACTTACTGGGGTTTTTGGAGTCCTCAATTATGATATTGTGGTCGAATTGGTCGAGTCTGTAGCATCGGTTGGTTAACTTTGACTGTCCAAAGGTCTAGTGAATGGTGCCATTGGACGTATTACAGAAATCATATGGCCTTGTTTCCGGAGAGCACAAAAATATGATACTGACATCCCATCCGTCCGTATAGACATCGGTAAAAACGGTGTTCATCTCATTCAACCCAAGACTGTACAATTTCCAGTAAAATATAGTCACGGCACTACAGAACGAAGAATGCCGCCAATTATATTATGTTGGGCTTGCACAGTGCACAAAATGCAGGGTAGTACTGTTGACCATGCCGTTGTATACTTAGGCTCGAAGCTCTTCGTTGCTGGTGAAGCATACGTGGCCTTAAGTAGGGTAAAATCATTAGAAGGTCTCCTTATTGAAGAGCTAGACTATTTGAAATTAACCGACAAACGACCTTCCAACAATAATGCGTTGAATGAGATGAACAGACTGAGAAATATTTACTAAGTTTTAAAATTTTAAAAATTAAAATCAATCAGATCCTGTTTATAAGTTGATAGTAAATGTTTTATAGGAAAAGTTTATTTTATTCTTTTTAAGGCATTTAAATAAAAGCTTATTTAAAAAAAAAGTTGTTTTACTTTTAATTTATTATAAAATAAGGGCGACAAACGAGCATGAAGTACACCTGACGGTAAGAGGATCCTAAAGCCCATAGACACCTACTAAGTATCAAGATGAGAAGTAAGCTAGGATACTTCGTTACCAGTAAAAAGGGTGTCCGGTTCTCGTCTCTCACCATACGAAAAATAGCTATATTCACACTGGTATTCAGCGTGGTCCTTCCTCGGTCCAATTGGTGAATTTATGCTATAGACAATAAATGCAATGACCAATAAATCCTAATACTATTTCCAAATCCGGTATCAAAGTAATACATTTTCTATTCATTAACATGAATCCTTGATATACCCATTCTGATACTAAGGGCAACACTTGGGGCAAATTGTTGAAGGCAATTTGAAACAGAAACAGAAACAGAAACTTTTTTATTCAATATAGATTATAAATAATACTTATTGAAAGTCACTCTTTTGTCTAATTACCACTGGTTCGAAAAAAAACCTCTGTCCTGGGAAGAACCAGTAAGAAACCCAGCGGGACTTTTTTTAAAAAATAACAGCTTACAATCATGTATTTTACACAATTAACCACACAAAACAAATTAGAAACAGCCGGGCAGCGAACACCTCATTCCCAGGGGTTATTATCATCCATAAATTCCTTAACATTATAATAACCCTTTTTATACAAACTATGTTTAATAAAGTTTTGAATTTTGAGCTGGTCGAATTTTGTATATTTTCTGGGATTTTGTTGTAAAAGCGTATACATCGCCCCAAGAATGAATTACTGACTCGGTGGAGTCGAGTAACTGGTACTACTAGCTTGTGTTTGTTCCTAGTAATTACAGAATGAATATCACTTATTTTTGTATAACTACTTTTATTTTTGTGTACGTACATTACATTTTCATAAATGTATTGAGAGGCCAAGGTTAATATATTAATTTCCTTAAATTTTTGTCTGAGCGACTCTTTAGGTTTTAAATCATAGATTACTCTTATGGCACTCTTCTGTAAAACAAATATAATTTCAGTGTCAGTTGCGTGTCCCCATAGCAAAATACCATACGACATTATGCTATGGAAACAGCTAAAGTAAACAATTAATTTAAATTAATTGTTTACTTTAAAGCTAAAGTAAAAAATTTAAACAGTATACCAACCGATATTCAGTAATAGGAGGGCAAAATGTTCTCAATATTACATTTAAATATAATCGGCTTCAGAGATTAGTAACAAAAAGCCGGGAAAATGTACAAATTATTTTATTGATTAAATAAATTATTGCTTTTAGATCCCTGTTTGCGTTATAAACGAAATGAAAATTGTAATAAAAATTTGTTTCCCTGATCTCTTTTGTAGATAGATAATAATTGTATCAATCCTATATCCCATTGTATTTAAAAACAATATTCTGCTAACCAGAGTTCGATAGTGGCGTATTAATAAATTATCTATTTTAGTTGAGCCTTTCTTTGAGTTACTATCGTTTTGATTTTTTATTCTCATTTATCTTCTCAAAAGTTCACAGCTGAACCTTTGCCTCCCTTAGATTACCTCATTGGGATATTTGCCATAGATATTTTGTTATCAAGAAGATACCCGTTACCTGTTCAATTTCGCTCTGTCGCATCTTACAACATCCACGGGATTTTATGGGGTAGTGAATTATTTTACGCTGCCAATACAAATTGTGATAAAGAGTGCCCCTACACAGTCCACCTGATGGTCAGTGGATAAAGATATGAATCTCAATGCTTCGTTCCCAGTAAAATTTACCCCGGTGTTTTACATTTTAGGCTCATATTGTTTTTAGAGTATGGTCCCTCCCCCGGTCGAGCCGACACATTTCAACCATAACAGCTGCAGCGTAGCTCCATTACGTCATGATTTTTGTATGGTTATCATGGAATTAACATAAAACTTATTTTCATTCCAATCCTTTCAAAATTAATTAAAAATATATTTTTTGTCATCCTCTGTTATGACTTTGCGTTTTCAATTTTGAAGAAGCAGTAAAGAACACCTTGAACAGCAGTCTTACAGCACCAGCACCAACAAACAGTCCATAAAATGGCATGAAAGTGTAATAGTTTAGGCAAACATTTTGATTAATTAAAGTTTTTATTCGTTAATTTTTTTATTTCAAGTCAAGACCTGATATTTACTTCTTTAAAATGTTCCGTAAGAGAAAATAGTATTTTTATAGTGGACGCTGCATCATATCTAATGACGCAGCTTTATTAATGATAAAGGTTTATTAATATAAGTTCCTAAGAGAATAGTGTTATATGCTATCAATTTAAAAAAATGATGACAGCCCAGAACTTTAAGTCACTACAAGATTGTGAAGGTATCAACAACTGAATGAAACATGTTAAAAGAAGTTTGCTAATATTTAATTTATTTCAAGGTTTTAGTCTTAAAAAGTTAATTTAAAAAAGAAGCAACAGGTGTAGAGAGGGATATTAACAAATTAAGAGTAAACGTTTGCGTCGGTCTAATTAAAAACGATTTATTTAGTTTATAGTGAAGTAAACAAATACTAAATTATTTTATTTTAAACATGAAAGTAAATTAATAGTAATATAAAATTACAGCCTATTTAAATGTCCCTTACTTATAGGCACATACCTGCTCTCAATATTAAGAGTAATTAAGCGAGAATTGAGAACATTGCCCTGCTCATGCCTCATTGGACGACGAGGCTTTGGTTGCCGACTGATGGTGGAAAAATTCGTCCAAAAAGGCTAAAATAAACTTCTGAGATTAATAAGGAGGCGCAGTTTGACTTATAGGAAAGTAATGGCTCCTTACTCACAAGCCTGCGTGGTGAGTATCAGAAATCCTTTCAAGTTATGTATGCCAATTATCGCATTCTTGGAAAGGCACATATCCCGTTTTGGAAAGTGTGTAGTTCACGAAATATGTTTTATTAATATTCATTTATCTTTGTTAACGTAAAACAGCAAATTTCTAGGTACCCACTTCAACACAAAATAATCCGAAGCACAGAATAAATAATAGTACTACGTACAGAAGTTGCACTTCTTTGATGTTGAATGCTTGCCGACGTTTTAATAGCCTACATAGTTATTATTAATGAGATAAATCGCGCACGCAAGCTAAATAAAACTTGATCGCTGCGCGCGAGTGTCCGTATGACTTTGCATCTTTTCCCCTTCCTATGTCACGACGGACTTTCCGTGGTTACTAAGGGCTGTTAATAAAGAGTAAAAAAATACATTGTAAAATGGTAAGTTACTTAGGTAAAGTACCTATGCTGATTATAATCGACCATATTTCAGCTACTATGTGAATTCTGTGATGCCCAACCCAATGCATGCAACTTGCAAGGCCATTCGTCGGGAATCGCGATGCTTGGTTCGTACACCTACGTAAATAGCGTAAACAACAAATAGACCCAAAATATGATTCCTAACAGAAATATAATCGTAATCTACTTAGTTAAAATCTTTCAAACAAAGTTTTAATTTCAGTATTTTGTGCTATTATAACTTAAAATATTTTAATTACAACAGACAAGTAGAGGTATGTAAGTAGGTACTTGGGTGGTGAAGTAAATTTCAACTAAGTTTTGTAATAAAGTACTTAGGTATTACTTCTGTAGTTAAATTATTACTTAATTCTTTTTTCGCTATAAGTACCTATCTAACAAAAAAATGATATATCTGAATCCTTTTAACTGATCATTAAGCATCCATCCCCGCAACAATTATAGTAGGAACGACGTTTTGCCATTATAATTTATCAAATAGGTAGGTAACGGTAATATACATATATATTATTCTTAAATTACATTAAAACTTTTTTAACTATTTTATCCTACAATTAAATATACTAAACACTAAACAAAAACTATTTCGACGAGTATTTCAACAAGTATTTACAAAAAAGTATTTACGTAAACAGCGTTAAAAAAAATTACATTCAATCGCCTAGAACGCGCTAGCCCCGACTGCGATATACCCCTGGGGACGCCTTGCGATTGTAGGTAATTATTTCACGCAGGTAGCAAGAGTGACAGAGGCCTGTCCGAAGTAACAAGATATATTGGTATACAGATAATATATGGTGTAATCTTCCAAGTGGTGAAGTTAGCTACATAGGGATATTAAACTCCTTCACGGAAGTTTTGCAATATTGGACGAATGCGACATTTGACTGAAAACTTTTGCCTGACGAGTATCGAGCATTGTCAAATACAAACAAAGTCATCAGAACCTTTTCCTTAGAACTAACAAACAAATGAAATAAAATAAAAATTAAGGTACAAAGAAACTATGACTGTTTGCTATTGTATCCACGATTAAAGAAAGAAAAACGATTTTTTATTTTTTACCTGTAAATTATGAACGTGTAAATATAAATATAATAGGGGTCGTCCCGTACTACGCTGGCTACTCGTAGTAATGAGGGACGTCGTAATATCAGTAATACTTCTTAATAAAATTATATTGTAGCTTAGCGAACACGATTCGCAATATTTATTCATGGAACACAACCACGTTAATACATATATAATCTGATCATTTATAACAAATATGACATCAAGTAAAAACATTGAGTTTCAACGACCAATAAGCTTTGATTTGTTTATCGATGGGAATTGGAAACTTCTTGTATATCATAATATACAAGACGTTCCCAAGTTATCAGTGTTCTAGAGCTTAATACAATTGTATCAAATATTAATCTTACGTGGTTTCCATTATCGCTTCCGCCAAGGGTATTGTGAAACGTTCTTACAAATAAAATAAATTTAGTGAAAAATATTAACCACTCTTTGTAACAGTGCCGATTAAAATTTTATTCGTGCGCAAATTCATAGAAGCATACTCGAATAATGTCGAAAGATAAGAGCAAGAGTGAATACAGTTGACTAAACTTCTCGATTTAGTCATAAGCTTTTGAGGTTAGCTTAATTGTCATAGAGTATAGCGGCTGAGGGGCTGACATAAACACGTCACTTGCATTTTGTTCCACGGCAATATAAGTGCTCAGCCAGAAAATTTCTGCTAAAAGTAACGACCAGAGATGGCGTTACTTTTAGCAAAAATTTTGGAAAAGTTATACAAGCACAAACGAAAACATTAACTGAAAGTACCGTAATAGCGAAATACAAAGATTAAAGAGAAAGACGCAAACTCGAATACAAAATTACTAAACTAATAATATCTTTAACGAATAATAGAAAATAAAAATAAAAAGTGAAAAAATGAATGGAATTTTTGATTTTATAAGTTGATATAGCAAAATTCGTTGCAAAAAGATGTAAGTGTTATTCTCTCTCTCTCTTCTTGCTAGTTTTAACCAAGTATTTTTCATATTTAAATCAGTTAGCATTTGAGTCTATAACTTCCCCGACAATTACAACACAACACCAATAATAAAGATGATAACTCATTATTAAACATACAAAAATATCATATTCATTTGCGAAATCGTTTTATTTACTAGCACAGTGACGCCATGAGCGAAATAAAACGATAGATAGTAGATAGTAGATAGTACCACAGTACCACATGACAGTGGTAGAGCCACGCGGCAGCTTTTGCTGTCGCATGGATGGGCCGGCTCAAACCGGGGTGGTGCCACGACCTCACAGAATACCAGCGTGAAGTAGAGATTTACTTCTGCATTTCGCCTGGTGAGTGCAGGTGGCGGAGGCTAATCCCCAATCAACATGGTAGTGGAATTAAACAGAAGACTACAGGAGGTACCAGCATCCCTGGAGAATCCCTCGCTGAGCATCCACGCCCATGCTACCCTACTTTTTGAGCGTGGGTGCTCAGGCTGCCCCTGCTACGCTTTCAGTGAATTTCTGCAATATCAGGGACTTCATTCAAACCTTAACGCCGTCCACTACCATCTGGAGACGGCAAAGCCGGCCTGCTCTTTCTAACTGAGACACAGGTGTCCTCTCCGGCTGATACTTCGTATCTCTCCTGCCCAGGGTACAAATTGGAACACTCCTTTGTGCCCCGGGCTGGAGTTGCGTGTACGTCAGAGAGGACATCTGTTTTCGACGCCTCGGCAGTCTTGAAGGTACGGACCTGTCCATCCTATGGCTGCGCGTAGACAGCGACAACCATCCCTGCGTCTACGGGTGCCTCTATAGGTCCCATAGCGGTAATGCCGACACAGACCGACTCATAGACCACGTCAAATGGCTGCAGACTCCGTGCTACAACAGGTCCCTTCAGCAGAGATCGTGATGCCCGGTGATTTTAACGCCCATCACGCTGAATGGCTTGGTTCCCATTTAACCGATCATGCGGGAAGATCTGTTCATGACTTTGCCTTGGCATATGGTCTGACACAACTGGTTACTTCGCCTACGCGGATCCCAGATGTGGAAGACCATGTACCTTCCTATTGGACCTGCTGCTGACCTCTCATCCGGACGGATATCAGGTCTCCGTCGATGCCCCTCTTGGCTCTTCGGACCATTGTCTGATCCGAGTACGGTGCCCTCACGCTCCCATCGCAGTTGCGATCTGCAGCTCGCCACCGTGTTTGGCACTATAGGTCAGCCGATTGGGATGGGATGCGGTCTTTTTGCATCCTACCCTTGAGGGGCAGGTTTGTTTCTCGCTGGATGATCCTAACGTTGTTGCTGATTCTGTCGCTGATGTGGTACTTCAGGAATGGAATTATTTATTCCATCATCTGTGGTGCCTATCGGAGGCAGAACTCAGCCATGGTTTAGTTGCTCCTGTAAAATTGCATCACGCTATAAGCAGGGTGCTACCGGGCCTGGGCTGACGCATCAACGTCCCGGGATGTAAACACCAGCGCTCTTAAAAGTATAATTCCGCCTCCAGGTCCTTCAAAGTGTCATTGCCAGGCAAGTCAGAGCACATCGGAATTGGCGAAAACTAGTTCGCCTCCCTTCGGGACCACGTGCATTCTGGTCTCTCGCAAGGCTGTCCAAGGGAACTTCTGTCAGCCATCTCTGCCATCTCTGCAGGGTGGACGACTCACTGGCCCATGACGCAAAGGAGAAAGCCGATCTGCTATGCTCTCTTTTGCTTCCAACTCGACTCTTGATGAGGGGAACATACCGCCTACCATCCCGCGGTGTGAGTGCTCCATGCGGAAGTGCTGTTTACACAGCGCTCGGTGCGTAGCACTTCTCTCTGGATGTAAACAAGTCGAGTGGGCCTGATGGAGTCCCACTCATGGAAGACAGCTGGTGCACCGATCCTAAAAAGGCGACCGCTCAGATCCGTCCAACTACAGGCCTATCGCTATCACCTCCTTGTTCTCCAAAGTAATGGAAACTGTTATCAACTGCCAGCTCAAGCGGTACCTTGAGGATCACCAGCTGATTAGTGACCGCCAGTACGGTTTCCGTCGAGTTCGCTCAGCTGGTGATCTTCTAGGTTACCTAACTCATAGATGGGCGGAGGCAGTGGGTCAAGGAGAGGCGTTGGCCGTTAGTTTGGACGTAGCGAGGCCTTCGATCGGGTTTGGCACAAAGCGCTTCTTTCGAAGCTCCTTCCTATGGGCTTCCCGGTGTGAAATTGGATCACCAGTTTTCATGCAGATCAGAGCATCAAGGTCGTAGTAGACGGTGCATGCTCCGATTACAACCCATTAACGCTGGTGTTCCACAAGGCTGCGTGCTATCATCAACGCTGTTTCTTCTGCATATCAATGATATGTTGCAAACCGGTAACATTCATTGCTATGCAGACGACAACACTGGTGATGCTTTATACACCAGCCGTGCCAATATTTCTCAGGAAAACGTCACTGAGTACCGGAACAAATTTGTGTCTGAAGTCGAGACTTTGTTGAACAAAGTCTCAGACTGGGAGCGACTAAATCTAGTCAGTTCAATCCCCAGAAGACACAAGTTTGCGTTTACCGTTAAAAAGAACCCTTTGTTGTATCTCCTCAGTTTCAAGGCACTCCCTTGTTGCCTCAGCCAGTATCAGGAATCCTCGGTGTCGACATATCAGTGATGTGCAGTTTCGTGTTCACTTGGAAGAGAGGCCAAATTGGCTTCTATAAAGCTTGGCGTGCTCAGCAGAGCGGGACAGTATTTCATGTCGGCACACCGCTTGCAACTTTACAAGGCGCAGGTTCGGCCCACATAGAATACTGTTCCCATCTCTGGGCAGGGGCTCCCCAGTGCCAGCTCACTACTTGAAAATGGGTGTAATACCCTATTAGGTTTTTCCCGTTGTAAGGAGGATCTGTCTCACGCTTGGTACGTGACGAGTAAGACAAATCCTCACTATTTGATGGCGGATTAAAAATGTCAACATCAGACATGTCGCACCTTTGACGATACTGCCCGTCGCCCGTCTGGACATTTAATAGCCAGTGAAAGTGCGATGGTTATATAATTTAAGGGTGGGCGTTGAATGAACGAACAGTTTTTTTCGACGTTTTTTTGCCGTCGACTGTTAGACCGGTTTGTAGTCTCCTGATAAACTAGTTTACGCGTGAACGACATTTTGGATCGCGCAGTACATACACCGTCGAACGTTTGCCGAAACTGTTTCGCTGGCCACTCGTCGATCAAGCATTCCGTTCTCTTCACACCTGCTTGTTTCGACCATAGACTTAGAATATACTGGCGTATATAGCAACATAGTGTGCAAGTGAGAATAAAATTCCTTATGGCAAAAATGTAAGATAGAAAAGGCTCCAAATCTCATGACTTTGTAACCGATTTTGAATGACAGGTCGGCACAACTCGGCACGCAAGAAATAGCTCCTCGATATTTTGTAATTTTTTAGAGTGTAATAGTGGTTATATTTAGTAAGTAACTTTTTTCCAAAATGGTTACTTGTTCTGTGAGTGACTGTGGTGTTAATAATAGAAATAATCCTGATAATTTCACATATCACAGGTAATTCTCAAGACGTCGTCAATGTTATGACGCGTTTATTTTCAGTTAAAATTTATGTTATATACTGTTTAAAATATAGAATGCTTTCTATTATTTTGTTAATTTTGATATTTTATAAAGAAAAAGTCACGTTGTTGATAATTTGCATGATTTTGGTAAATACATTTTATACAAAATATTTTACATGTACGCTAGGATTGACTCAACTATATTTAAATTAACGTCGATATTTATCTTGAATGTTTATAATGAATCGATAGACTTGCCTACACAATAAGAAAATAAATCCTCGGTTTGCGTTCTAAAATGTAATTTTATTTTGCCGTTTGTCAAACAGATTCCCTCCGGATTCTATAATTAGAAAAAATGGTTAAGGTTGGACGGTTTGGCTGGAATCCAAAGGAGAACTCAACAATTTGCAGCAAACATTTTCTTGACAAGTATAAAAAAAAGTAGAATAAAAACAATTTTATTAAAAGGAGTCATTTCTACATTATTTGCACCAATAATTATAATATTGTTATATTAAGACTTTCAAAAATTTTACTTTCAAAACTTTAGATAAAAATAGAGACAGATTTTTGTACATTATAAAACTGTAGTACATTAAAGATAAAAATATCTTGAGATTGTCCTCTTTAAGCCATTATGAACCCAACTAAGTATCTATTTATCAACCAAAATAAATGTATAACCTTACTTAGCTAACCGCACAGCCTCACAGTCACACTAGTACAATATTCATAGCGTCACGCAATTTTCCCCAAGGGGTTAAGCGGAGCTTTGGATTATATTCCCAAGTCACAATGATAAAACTTTTAGCGTAGTTAGGTATAGATATTTAGTAATGCTCCTGAAGCGCCATTAGACAGACGCCCGGGCATGAGACGCGATAGTATAAATCCATAGTATTTGATACTCACAACGCTCGATGCCCTATTCATACTTGATGGCCGACGACATTGTGCCGAGGGCTTAAATAGCGTGGTTCGTCGCCCACAGGGTTAGTCGTAGAGAAGAGGAACTCGTGGTTAAGTAATAGCTGCGCGGATCAATAGATCTGTGAGATTAAGTTGCACTTGCCGCGTCAGACCATTTTCTTAATATACCGAGATTGAGAGAATAGAGAGTGCTTCTGTATTCTCAGACACTTTGTGCACTTTACTCTGTTAATATAATTATGTGTTTAAAATTTATGCAGGTAGAATGATAATAAGTTTATTATTATTTTATACTTTTCAGGGACAGATGAAAGAATATAAACATGAAGCATGATGAAGCCTCATAAACATATTGGCCTTTAAACAGAGCAATCTTATTTTACTGATTCTTACAAGTTTTCTTACTTAAATTATTAAGTTTACATTCATATTTAAGTCGAATGTTAAAATAAAATATAATAAGTCGAATGGTAAAAATTCAGTTAATTTTTGAAGTAATTCAATTTCGTGCACTAAACAATTTTTTTAATCTTTTTACCACTTCCTTAACAATCATTTTTCGATAGTCCTTGTAAGTAAAATGTACATCACTAGCTAACGCACACAATGACAAATCAAAATTATTCACGCCTTTTCGGGCTGTCAGGTCGTCTATACGCCAGTATATTCTAAGTCTATGGTTTCGACGACTATCTCTCTTTCTCCACGTGCTCGACTCTCGAACCATTGAGTGCGCGGTATTTTGTAAAAATAAGCTCTATTACAATGCTGATAGATATGAAGTATGCATGTCAAAGCGTAGGCAGATTTTCGAATTTTGTTTACACTATTTTTTTAGTCTCGATTGAAATGCGCTTTGCATTTTTTTGTTAGCAACCCAGGAATTAGTTTGTAAAATATTAGCTCCCAATAAAATTTAAGTTTATTTATTATAAATCATTAATATCCACCTCAATTTTGTTTTGCAATTGTTAATTGTGTTCAAATTATACTGTGTATTAAGTAAAACGTAAGTTACATACCTAAAAATATTATATTTAAACGTTCGGATTTTAAGTGACAGGTAACGTACATATTGTTTGAATATTACATATTGTAATTCTTGTTATCCCTTCTTACAACATAGTTGTTCAGTTCAGTTTACATTTTAAATAGTTTCTTGAGCGTTTCATTTAAGATCTACAAAAATATAACACTTTAACTTCTTGACTTTATTTACACTGCTATTTTTGTATTCAGTGGTTCTAGTTTTAACATTTTAACTAATAAACACATAGCAAAATGAATACTCGTAATACCAAGACGCGCCAACGAGACCCAGCTCAGCTTGCGCTTCAGGAACTAAAGTTGTGCAAGGAGCAGTGTGAAATATTACTAAAAGAACGGGATGACAATGAAAAGAAATAGTTGAAATAATTAAAAATAACACACAATTAAAGTGTGACATGGCAATGTTACACACAGATTATCTAAATGTATTAAAGAAAGGGACCAGCTTCAGGAACGGTCAATGAGTTTAATCAATGCAGCAAGGAATATGAGGAGCTCTCAAATTCATTGCTGCATTACAATACAATTAGATGAAGCCAAGGGCAAATTTTACAATTAAACAAAAATTTAGACAACTTAACAGCCTCTAAAACTCAGAGTCTGTTCCATGAACTTGTAGAATGCACAACCTCTCAAGCATCTTTAAAATTGTTACAAACATCATCAACAGTGGATTTGACAGGTGAAGATGCTTTCATATCGAAACAGCAGGAAGAATCGCTTGCAGTAACAATAAATTAAAGAAATACATTAAAATTAATAAATACATTAATAAATTGCAAAAAAACATAAAAAATAAAATAAGTATTAAAAATCATGTTAAGTTATGTAAAGAAAAACAAGAATTAATTAGTAAGGTCAAAATATATTCAATTGAGGTGGATAGCATTAGGAAAAGTTATGAGACTGACATGGAGTATCTTAATTCAGAAATTTCTTCACTTCATAATGCATTACAAGTTATGACAAATAAATATAAATCAGCTCAAAATGAAATAAAGGAACATATACTGGCCATGGACGAGCTGGTGACACTGTGTAAATATAATGAGGAACGTTTTGAGTCATTAGTAAAACAACAGTGGTGTCAGCTCTCTTTACCGGTTACTTCAGGGACAGTATGTGTTAATAATATGGACAAAAGAACCCTCTTCTACTTATAAACTCCATGACAGTTCCAGAACAATAAATAATTTGAATAACTTAAATGTTAGCAAAAATAATATTGTTGTGTACAGTGATGATATAGGTAAAAACTTAGGTTTAGTGTTAAATAACTGTCTAAAGGAACTACAAATTACTAATTATTGTATACCTGAAGCAACATTTAGCCAAATTATAAATAAAATTCTAATAAGTAGCCATAGTCCTAATAGTATATTTATACTTCTTATTGGGAGAAGAGGCAATGTGAATAAAAAACAATTATTGGATTATATTGAAATTCTAAATAATTTAAATGTTCACAAGATTGTTTTGTTTACATTGCCTTATTTATGGGGTCTGCCACAAGAAAATAAATTAAGACATGACTTAAATATCCAAATGAATAATTTAATATGCAATAATAATGTAAAACTGACATATAATTGTAATAATTATAAATTTCATTTAATTGACTTAAATAATTTAATTAAGTTTTTGACAAGAGATAGGTATTACCTATCAAAGTATAGTTTAAGACTGGTAGCAAATGCGCTATCTTATTATTTATATTTGAACTCAGCCAATGATTTGGCTACCTTGACACCTGCTTTTATTGAGCAAGAAAATAATATTACATTTGATTTGGAACCAGTTCCAAGTAATTTAAATTAGATAATAAGACAATAGAGGTAATCTCTAGCAAAGATAATTTAAATAGCTTAGAATACAACTTACCAATACATAATTATGTAATTTCACAAAAAAGCTATAATAAAAACTGTATCAACCTGGTGCATCAAAATATACAAGGTATGTTAAGCAAAGAATTAGAAATTGAATTATTTTTAAATAGTCACAATATACATATTTTATGTATTACTGAACATTGGTTGAAAGATTACAATTCCATATTTAATTTCAGTAATCACCAGGTGATCAGTTCGTTCAATAGAGATACTAAATTACGTGGTGGCTCCTTAATATTAGCTAATAAATCCTTATCATGTAAAGAACGTAAAGACATTGTGAGCCTCTGTTGAGCGTACTGTAGAAATGGCATGTGTTGAGCTTGAGCACCTTATTGTTGTCAGTGTTTACAGACCCCATGTTCAAGTTATGATGCCTTTGAAAAATTATGGAAGAAGTTTTAGTTAAGCAATAAACAGAATAAATGTCTTGTAGTATGTGGAGACTTTAATATCAATCTCCTGGAAACTTCTTCCATCAGTATTAAATTTTGCTCTTTGTTCAAATCCTATAATCTTGATAATTTATTCTTTGAAGCTACACGTATTGCAGGGTGTAGTGCAACTTGTATTGATAATATTTTACAGATGTTGTACCAATCAACAAATCAATAATTCAAAACTTAGTTCAGATCACTGTGGACAACTGGTTTCATTACTTTATATACACAAAAACAGGTAATTGAGAAAATTGTGTTTGTTCCTATTAATGCAAAACGCCTGGAGATATTTAGAAGTAATATGGTAAAACCTCCCATCACTTTCTTATAAGAACAATGCAGACTATTTATATGAAGAATTATTTACCCTTATAAGCAATGAATTTAATAAAACATTTACTTCTAAAACATTCTCCAGAAACAGTCTAAGGCATTTAATGAGTGGGCGACAGTAGGGATTCATAAAAGCAGACGAAGGTTATATGACCTTTACCACGAAAGATCATATAATCTTTCCGATGCTTTAAAGAATATCAACAGAGTCATTGAATACTTCTCCTGCTGTCGCCGAGTCATTACTCAAACAGAATGTTAATACCTGTTTAAAAATTTAGATTTGAAAAGTATTACCGCAAGATATTGTAAAATACTTCAAAACCATTGATGTAAAGAAAACCGCAGATTTGTGGGGGATTTCCATTACAGTTATTGCGTCCATAATAGATTTAATTGCACCTCATCTTGCTATTATTTCTAATACTTGTATCGATTCTGGTGTTTCCTGATTTGATGAAACATAGTAAAGTAATACCTTTATTTAAATCTGGTAGTACATTGGACCCCGCTAATTTTAGACCTATTTCTGTACCACCAACTCTCAGTAAAATTTTGAAAAAATGATTTTGGATTAATTGTTAATTTTTTTAATACAAATAAATTACTTCATAAAAACCAATTTGGTTTTACAAGGGGTCGCTCGACGTCTGACGCCGGTGTTGAGCTTATGAAATATATTTTAATGCCTGGGAGAATTCACAAGATGCCTTAGGTATTTTTGTGATCTTTCCAAGGCTTTCTATTGTGTTCATCATGAGACATTAATCAGGAAACTACAACATTACGGTGTAAAAATTTGGCGCTTAGACTTATTACTTCATATTTAAGTAACAGAACTCAAAAAGTCGTGATCAATGGTAAAGGTTCCTCCGGATCGGTAGTATCAATGGGCGTTCCTCAGGGCTCGATTCTTGGCCCATTCCTGTTCTTAATCTATATTAATGACTTACCTTATCTTGTAGGGACAATTATGATATAGTATTATTTGCTGATGATACCTCTTTAATTTTCAAACTCAAACGGCAGTCAATTAATTATGACGATGTAAATAATGCTCTATCGAAATTAGTACATTGTTTTAACGCCAACAATTTGCTCTTAAACGGCAATAAGACAAAATTTATTAAATTTACAATACCTAATGTAAAACATTCGAATACCAATGTGCTCTTAAATGGGGAGAAGTTGAGTCTTATGGATACCACTGTTTTTCTTGGTATTACTATTGACGCTAAACTTCAATGGGGCCCCCATATATCTAAATTAGCAAGTAGACTTAGTTCTGCAGCATATGCTGTAAGAAAGATTAGAAGTCTCACAGATGTTGAGACAGCTAGATTAGTGTATTTTAGTTACTTTCATAGCGTAATGTCTTATGGAATTTTGCTATGGGGTAATGCGACTGATATTGAAGCCATATTTATTTTGCAAAAGAGAGCCGTACGAGCGATTTATAACCTAAATTGTAAAGAGTCCCTTAGAGAAAAATTTCAAATAAACATATTAACTTTGGCATCGCAATATATTTATGAAAATGTAATTTATGTACATAAAAACATAAATAGCTTTAAAAAGAATAAGGATGTTCATACTATAAACACTAGGAACAAACATAAGCTTGTAATGCCAGTTACTAGACTCACAGAATCAGTAATTCATTTATGGGGCAATGTATACGCTTTTACAACAAAATCCCAGAACATGTTCAAAGTTTGTCAGTAAACAAGTTTAAAAGTTTTATTAAACAAAACTGTACAAAAGGTTATTATAATATCAAGGAATACATGCATGAAAATAACCCTGGGAATAGGGTGATCGCCACCATGCTGGTTCTGAAAATTCATTTAAAATTGTATAAACAAAATGATTGTTAAGTGAAATATGTTTAAAAAAAATCCCGCTGGGTTTCTTGCTGGTTCTTCCCAAGACAGAGGTATTTTTCGAACCAGTGGTAAATAAAAATGACTTTCAATAAGTATTATTATGTGATCAATATTGAATAAAATTCATTCAAATTCAATTCATTTATAGGTCAAGGTTAAACGTATTTAGTACTTTTATAATTGGAGAGATTAACTAAAATGTAAATAATTATTCATAGTATTAAGTTCTAGTGTTAATAGTAAATAGTGTGAACAGTAACAGTGTTACTTAGGTATTTAAGTGGTCAAATAGTGTAAATATTAATTATGTCGGCGTCGGCCCGCAAAAACAGTAGTGTGATATGGCACCATTTTGAAAAAGACAATAAAACGTTTAAAGCAACGCGTAATGAATGTAAAGATGTATTAAGTTATAAGTCATCCACCGCCAATTTAAAAAGTCATCTGCGAAGAAAACATCCTTCGGTTTATTAGTCGTTGTTCGGAGCTGATGATGACCAATCCGGTCATTTATCTGGACAAACGAGTCAGGAACAAAGTCGCAGTGCTTTGCACGCGGAACCCATTCCAGGTACGTCGAGTTTTTCGGTGGGAAAACAACCGTCATTTGAGCCACTCCGGCCTTCAGCTAAACGACAAAAGTTAAGGTAGTTTTATACAAAAAAAAATAGTACAGATAAAAACTACAAATCGGCAAGGATTTACTCGATTTATGTATCGATTCATTTCATCCATTTTCAATTGTGGAGGAACTTACCTTTAAAAAATTTTGTAGATGGATTCCCGGCTATAAATTGCCAACTAGGAAAACGTTATCCGGGTCATTATTACAGGAAACCTATAATAAAGTGGAGGCCGAAATAAGGCCTCGTGTATTTCAAGATGTACAAATAATTTGCATAACAACTGACCTTTGGACGTCAAGAGTGACGGAGAGTTATATCGCCGTCATGGGATATTACATAACCAATGAGTTAGAATTTAAAATTGTGTTGTTGGGTTGATTTTTCTGGAAGCCACACAGCCTCAAATATCGCATCCGAGATTGAGGAAATTCTCAATAGGTGGAATATTAGAGGTAAAGTGAATTTCGCGGTAACCGATAACGCCGCAAATATGCTACAAGCCATTAGGGAACATGTAGGAATTAAGCATTTCGGTTGCTTTTCGCATACGCTTAATTTGTTGGTGGATGATGCGCTCAAATTACAAGAATGTTTAATAGATAAAATAAAAAAAATTGTATCCCATTAATAAAGAAGTACGTTGTCTTCGGAGAGACTTGCAAAATATCAAGTTCAACGGAATCAACAACCTAAGCGTCTCATTCAACAAGTAGAAACACGATGGAATGCAGTTTTCTATATGCTTGAACGAATTGTCGAATTGTAAGAAGCAGTGCGGTCAACGTTAGCACTTGTAGACAAAGATTTGTCACACCCCTCAAATGAAGACTGGATTAACTGTGCCCAGCTATGTCAAGTTTACGCCCATTTGAGGAGTTAACGAGGAGCAATGAGTGGGCAGCAGTATCAAACAGCTCGTTCAATTATTATTATGGTCCGATGCCTGTAAGAATCTTGTAAAAAACTATAGAAAACCACGAATTCACGGAACCAGTTCACAACGTCGCTTTGTTACTGATGGCGGGGCTGAATGATAGATTTCGAGCAGTGAAACAGAGTGGTTCTCTCGCTCTGAACACATTCTTAGACCCACGTTTCAAAATGCAGGCATTTTCAGATGCAAACGAGGCTACAAGAACTAAGGAAACTCGTAGCTGCAATTATTTCTGAAAATGACAGAACAACAGTATGTTCAACAGCCATTACAGAAGAAGAACCTAAAAAAGATAGGTGGGTATACTCCTTGGATTATATTTGATAATATAATAAAACAAAGCACTTCCAGTCACATAACACTTTTAGCAAAAAGCAATCAAAGTAGATATGTATTTGGCTGATGATATTTTGCCACGAAAATAAAATAGGAGAGTGGAATAGTCCTGCAATGGTGGAAAAACCATCGTCACGTATATCCCAATTTACTATAACTATTTATTAAAATTGTAACATAGTAGCAAAATCAGTTCCATGCGAAGGAATGTTTTCAAAATCAGGACTGATTTTAACTCAAAAAGAACAAGATTATCTACGACCAAAGTAGAACAATCGATGTTTTACATGTCAACATTGACGAAAATAGGTTTGAAAATTACATGTAAATAAATTTTTCGTGAAAATATGTATATACTATGTAGGCATACACAAAAAAAACTATTGGTAAATCGAATTGTGCATGTCTTAAGGACATTAAAAAATTACGTATAACATGATTATACCTAAATTTTTAAAGTAGTTTAAATACACACAAGTTTTCACTATTAACCTTATTACTATACAATTTTCCGATAATTTTATGTCAAACTAAAATTTAAAAAAAATGTGTGTGTAATAGTGTACACGTAAGTGAAACTTCTTTATGACATCATTTTCTACTATTTACTACTTAACAAAATGGTTACGTAAAGTTTAAGCGAAAAAAAATATTTCGTATTAAATTAAAGCCACAAACAAACTAACTATATAGAAACACTCACGCGTCAGACGGACGTCTCTGGTACAAAAGAAGAGGGAAAGAGGAAAGAAGAAGAATTAGTAGAAATATATTGTAGTGTAAATATATAGCATTGTGTATATTATTTATTATATGATTTATTTTTAACTTTTTATAATTGTTTAAGGCTTTTCTATGCATTGGTGGCAATCTACGCTCTCGATTCTAATGATGTCCGTGCCTTTTAAAATCCCATCCGTGGTATATGATTTAGAGTAAACATTTAATCGCTCTCTTTGCCTGCTCCTGGAATATTTTCAGTGGAAAGGTTCTCTTCAATACATTCATTCAATATCCAGTGTAGTGAGCTGGAAAAAAGAATATTTAAATATATAAATTACAAGTTAACTTTTAATATGGGCGCTATTTGTAATTGTTGTTGTTTATAAATGTTTGCATAGACAATGTCAAGACAATAAGAGGCCATAGTAATCAGATAAAGTTACTTTCACATAAATCTAAGAAGCTTTCACAATTATACAGAAATTTTCAATAATTTTGAACATAATTATCATTCATACCTAAGATATTAAGTACACTGTAGCAATTTTTTTAGAAGGTTGGGAGGATAGAAGTACTTCATAAATTTTAATAAAAAAATGATGATATAAAAAGTTAAATGTAACATAGCCTATTATATATTGGAGTCTGTACATGTTCTACTGCTGGGCATAGACTTTTGTCTCAATTCTCTGAGGGGTATAAAAGAATGAGTTGGGCAAAATATTTTTATTCCTTAGATACGCAGATTTCCTCACAATGTTCCGGAACATGATAAATTAGCACTTAAAATTGGAATTAACATTCATTCATTCATTTCAGTGGTGTAGGCAGAGATCAGAGTTGCTCAAAAATATAAGTATATTACTAATTCTAATTCTAATAAAAATATTATCTGAAATAATGTTTGAGAATGGCGATTGTTATGCGATTTAAATTTTACATGATAATTACCTTCATTTTTTACTTCCTGGAATCACATGTTCATAATTTAGTTTATGTAAAACCAATTGAGTATGCTTGCAGTCTGTTTAGTACACATCATCTTGCCATTTGATACATTTCCATCAGTTATTATGTGTTTTGACAGAAAATTATTCCTCATACCTTTTATAAGATGGCTGATCAAATATCACACTAAGTTTATTTGGACTGTATCATATGAAATAAAACCACAAAATTGTTTGTCATTGACATTCAGACTAGACCTCGATTTTGTAATTATTAAGACTAGAGGTGTGCGATTGTGCATAAAATAATGTTGACAATTAATTATTTAAAGAAAATGAATTTCTCATTTACTTTAGCCATTAACTTAAAATTTTCATTTATAACAAGAATCTATTATTATGTTTCATTCATCATTCATTCATTGCAGACTATCATAGATCTACTAGTAAACATAGGCGTCCTCCATAGGTTATCATATAAGGTGTACATTTTCTATAGTTGTCACACTTGGCAGACAGATTGGCAACCACAGTTTATTATTATTATTACTAAGTTGTTATCAAAAGATCACTTAAAATGCCAGGAACGTAGTTTTATTCAATGTATAGTATTCCGTAAATATAATATTTATCTTTAAGTTTTATCATATTTTTGATAAATCACAACAAAAGGTTTTAAAATTTTATATGAATACTGAGTATACTGAGCAGTTATGTTTATTAAAGCGTCAATAGGTAATATTATAAATGGACATATTATTCCTTACATCATCTTGGCTTTAATCATATTTCTTTAATTACGGTAATGGTGTTTGGGATCTACATCCACTAATCAATCAATACATGTAAAAAATAATTAAAAATGAATGAATAAATCATTAAAAATTAATAATTTGTAAAAATGCACGATACTTACAATCAAAAAGTGAGGTAAAATAAATAATATAATAAATAAATAAAATAAATACCAAAATTACACCCACGTGTTAGATCTTTCAAAAGAAAAATATAATTAGTCTCCCTTTCACTATTAATTCACTTGAATTAAAATATGTAAGTCTTTCTATTTTATCACTTTATTATAAGAAATATATTTTTTTAAAGTCACTACTGAATTTCATCAGTGCGTGTTGCCAGTGATGACATACGGAACTGAGACGTGATCCTTCACTGCTGGCCGGATGAGGAAGCTCAAGGTCGCTCAGCGAGCTATGGAGAGCTATGCTCAGGTCTCACTGCGTGATAAACTTAGAAATGAGGTTATCCGCAGTAGAACCAGAGTGACCGACATAGCCCAACGGATTAATAAGCTGAAGTGGCAATGGGCCGGCCATATAGCTCGAAGAACCGACAACCAATGGGAAAAACAGGTTCTTGAGTGGCGGCCTCGTACCGGCGGACGAAGTGTAGGGCGTCCCCCCACTAGATGGAGTGACGACCTGGTAAGACATGCAGGTGGCTCAGGACCGTGCTTTGTGGCATTTTTGGGGAGGCCTATGTTCAGCAGTGGACTTGTGAAGGGCTGTAATGATGACTACTGAATTTTGGTTGGTAAGATGGAGATGGAGATGGTAATTGGTAAGCATCATGGCCAATCATGGCTCGCGTGTAATTGTGTGCGGAATCGATTATCAAAAATCGATGGATCGATTATCAGGATGATCGTTTTCAATCGATTATCATTTAGATAATCGATTACAATCGATTATTAGGGAAAATAAGTAACTTATATATAAGTATAAGTGACTTATTATAAGTAACCTTACTTATAAAGGGAATCCCCGTTACTTAGTGATGGGTAGGTACTACGCAGTAAAGTGCTCTATTATACGGGAAATCCCAAATAATGTTTTTGGCATTGTTTTACGGTTTTATTCAGTAAAGTTCTTATGTACATGAGACGTACACGATCTCAGACATATACAAATAGCTAGTACATGGGACGTACACGATTTCAGACGTATACAAACCCGCATCTATACAAATTACGTTTAAAATATTAGTATATCCCGTTCCGTTCAGAGATTTTTTTCCAAAGCAGGTTGACAGATTTAAAAAGTAACCGCATGCTGCAAAATGATCTATTTTACATATTTTTTTTGACACTGATTGGAAATTGATAACTGCTTGATGTTAAATTTAAATAATATTGTTTATTTTTAATAAATAAATGTAATAATTCTGTTATTATTGTTTCATTTTTATAATCTGTAGATAAGACAATCTTCAACTATTTTAATTTCGAAGTAATAATCGAACTAAGTCGATTAATAATCGATAGCCTTAGTTCGCATTATCGATTAATAGATTAGATAAATAACCGAATCGGCACACCATTGGCGCGTGACGGTCGAGCGTAACAGAAAAGTGTGACGATTTTTTTTCTCCCATACGTCGATAAAGAAGTTTCACTTCAAAAAGTACTCTGTGGCCCGGAGTAAGGCAAAGTGTTTTTAGTAAAATAAATTAATACAAGGCTGCTCAAAACATAATGTACACGTAAGAAGGCTATTTCGGCATTTCTTAGCCGAAAAAAAATGAATTATAACTAAAAAAAATTAAACTGCCATGGCTTCCCACATGATAGATGAAGAGTTTAAAAAATAGATTGAGTTGAACAATTGATATTTTCAAAAGTTATCGTGCTTACCCCTCAATGCAGACTTGATAAATCTACACCATAAGCCACTAAAACCATTTTTTTAATGTAAAAATAACAATTAATCGATTTAAAAAAAAATAAGTTCAGCAATCATTTATCTTTTTCAACCGCACGGTGGCGGCGGCGCTAGCTGAGGCGGGAGGGCACTCACCGTACGGGGACGGTGAGTGTGGTCAGCTAACACAACCGCACGGGGGCGGCGGCTCTAGCTGAGGCGGGACGGGACTGAACTGACTGAGGGAGAATACCCGTACGGGGATGGGTGCTCGGTTCGGTTGAATCGTTCCCCGCTCAACTGACATTCATAAGCAGTTAACTAAGTACAATGGCAGGATACCTTTAATAGCGCGAACATAAATCAAACAGTGCCATCTGTCGGTCAGCAGACTGTAATATATACACTAATTATTTTACTAAATATTATAGCCAGATATTTATAACATTTCTTACAGTAACTGTTGTGACTCCAACGGGAATGGTGTGATGGATGTTCTTATGACACCCCCACATGCAACAAGTATACAATATAAGATCCAGGGTTTTCATAGGTGCAGTCAAACAGCTTACAATTACACCCTCATTCCCATATCACATACGAGTAGGTTTTAAGTATGAATTGTATTATGCAGACTGTAATATAACTGATTTTTTTAAATGTATTTTGATTGTTATTGTTTTGTTGTTCATATAATATATAAATAGATCAATTCTAATATGCAACCAAAACATAAAAATGTATCGAGCAAATCTTAAAATCATAATTTAAAAAAAGTCGTTGACCTTTTTCTGCTTGGTACCTCGGCAACCAGTACTAGCCGTTAGGAACGGACACGTGCTCTTGATTTCCTTAGGGCATTAGCCACTTTTATTGACTTTATTCCCAGTACATACTGAGTTGATTTGTAAAAGCTTTTCGATATTAAGGATAGTAATTCGTTGTGTTTTTTTTTTTACTTTTAACATCTTTATTGAATTTCGTTAAGTAATAAGTATATCAAACATTTGTAATGGTAAATGTTCAATGTATATCAATTAAAAACATCCTTTCCACTTGAAAATAAATGCAAAGCATTACGAGATTTCAGTTAATTAGATGCATTATGGACGTGCATGACATCAGTGAAGTCTATCGTATGGGGCTAGCGGGACTTGTTGAAAATATTAAAATATAATTAAAACATACTATTTCTAAGCTATACAAATAAATATGTAAATATATATCATAAAAAGGCTATGTGTCGTTTAGTGGTGGCGTAAGAGAATCCACTGCCCCATGCACCCCGTGCGTGTCGTAAGAGGCGAAGAAGGAAAACAAACAGGAGATAGGCAGCAGCATCTTTCTGATAACAACCAAAAAATAACAAAAAACTACGGTTGCCAACCCGGCTGCCAAGCGTGGCAACTTTGGCAAAATCCCCGCTATGAGGCTTTCTATGAGGGAGGTCTATGTTCAACAGTGGACTTTAATACGACTGTAATGGATAGATATACATATTATGTGGTTTATAGTACTAAAGTATTTTTTAATGAATAAGGGTAAGAAACGAGTACGCAAAGTCCATCTGATGGCAAGTGGATACTGTGGCATATAGACATCTATATTTATCCTCGATTGAGAATCAACATGCAGATGAGTTGTCACCCCTGAGGGCTTAGATGAAATGCCTCGTATCCAGTAAAAAGGGTATCCGGTTTTGCACACTCATCATACGAAACACAGCAGCATTAAACTGCTATTTTAGAGTGGTATTCTGTGAGAGCGCGGTCCTTCCCTAGCAGTGGCATGGCTACACCACGTAAGTATTTTCGAAAACTGGCTTGCTGTTTTGTAAACAATAATGTAAATTACTGACATAATCACATAAGTGTTTAATATTTCGATTAAAACATATTGTAATAGAATATACAAGATCGAAGTATGCGTATAGAGTCATACGTGATCATTCCAATATGATTAGTTATCACCCTTACAAAACTCATAAATATATAACGCGCGATTTCGTTCAATATTTACAGCGAACATCCTATGCGTGAATTATGAACACGAAAATAATCATGTCTCTCTTTGAAATACTAATTAAAATTAATGAATGCCTTATAATATCATGTTTTATTCCACATGTTTACAAATTAGTCGCTTTACGTATTAAATATATAAGGGACTTCATATAAATATTAATCTTTTGTTAATCAGATATGCAAGTGTCTTAAGTAAATTGTTCATTAAGCTTTCAATTTATTCCAATAGCATTACATCGCGTGAAAATTGGTGTAATATCATAATCAATCAATCTTTAAGTTAACCCTTAGTAATGAGAGATAATTATCATTATGTTAGGAGATTTTAATGGAAGGGTTGGGGTGAAGAGGTCTGGTTATGAAAGGATATTAGGAATGTTTGGCGATGAAAGTGTAAATGAGAATAGTGAAGACCTCCTCGCCGTATGTGAGGAAAAGAATCTTTGTGACGAATACTTTCTTTCGCCATAAGAGGATTCACATGTATACATGGGAAGAGGTAATGATAGAAGCATGATAGATTTCATAATTGTGGATGAAAGAATGCGGAGCGCAGTGGTAGATACAAGAGTTTACCGGGGATCCAACGTAGGGACGGATCATTACCTGGTCTTATGCCGAATTAATGGTCTATTCAGGCGTTGGCGGCATCGGACATCTGTGTCTACCACTGCGTTACAGCGTATAAGAACAGAGAGGTTACAAGATGAAGGTGTGGAAGAAGTATAAATGTAGACTGAGGAGAATATAAATGGTTTGAATGAAATATGTATGAATGATTTAGACCTGAAGACTGTATGGAATAATGTTGAAAAGTTTTGGTGGATGCAGCCACCGAAGTATGTGGTGTAAGTAAGAGAACGAATGAAAGGAAAAATAATACGTTGTGGTGGGATGATGAGATTCGGATGGAAGTTGAAGCAAAGAAGAGAGCATGGCTAGATTTACTGGCAACAAAGCTGGTAATTCTGGCGGTATGAATGATGAGATTGAAAGAAAAAGGCAGACTTTAGACTTATAAATAAAGAGTAAAAGAAGTTGTTGAAAGGAAAAAGCAAGAAAGAACGGATAAGAATGATAGAAGGATATCTGATAACTTCCAGGCAAATATTAAAATGTTCTGGAAACTCGTAAGAACTGCTAGAAATTCAAAACAGCCTAGAATGAATGCTATACGAGACGAGAATGGCTGTATGCTGAATGATGAAGTTTCAATTTAAAGAGATGGAAGAATACTTTGAAAGCGTGTTTATGAGTGAAGGGTCGTCTGAATTAAGTGAAAAGAAATTCCAAAAGAAGTGGAGAGGTAGGAGATAAGTGTAGATGAAATAATGAAAGCAATGAAAAGCATGAAAGCAGGTAAGGTAGCCGGATATGATAGAGTATCACTCGAAATGCTAAGGGCTGGAGAGTGGTGGCAGGCCTGCTGTACGCCTTGTTTAATTTATGTTGGGAACTGAAGCGGGTACCGGAAGACTGGTGCAAAGCCGTTATAGTCCCAATATATAAAGGAAAAGGGTCACAACAGGACTGTAAAACTACCGTGGTATCAGCTTGCTTAGCATTGTGGGTAAACTATGCTAAGGTGTTAATTGAAAGAGTTATGGAGGAGACTGATGGAAAAATTTGGGATGTGCAAGCTGGATTTAGAAAGGAATGGGTGTACGGATCAAGTGTTTTCCATGCGTGTGATTGGAGAAGTTTTGGCCAAAAGCCAGAAAGTTTTTGTGCTTTCATGGGCTTGGAAAGGCTTATGACAGAGTGGACAGGAATGTGTTATGGCAAACACTTAACTCATTTGGTTTGAGCGCTGGTTTGATACAGGCATTGAAGTCTCTTTATGGGACTCTAGTGCTTGTGTCAGGATCAACAGGGTCTACTCGGACTGGCATCCAAAAAGGTGTCAGACAGGGCTGTGTAGCTTCCCCCTGGCTGTTTAACCTATTTATGGACAGTTGTTTGCAAACTTTGAAAGTTGAAGAATGTGGGTTGAGAATGGGTGAGTTAACCGTCAAATGCCTTTTGTACGCCGATGATCAAGTCATATTTGCATCGTCGGCGGCCGAGTTGCAAATGATGGTTACTTTAATGAACCGATCATTAAAAGAAAGAGGTATGAAAGTGAACGCAAGTAAGACGAAAGTGATGGTTTTGAAAGAGAAGAAAGTAAAACGTTATGTGAAATAAGAATAAAGGGAGTTGATTGAGCAAGTGGATGAGTTTGTATATTTGGGATGTTTATTTAGTAGGGATGGTAGATATGATAAGGATATAGAACGACAGTGAACGCAGGAAATAGAGTGAATGGGGCTCTATACGCTATTGTGAAGAGTCAGAATGTGTCAAAAAGGCGTTTGGCAATTCACAATGCTGTGTTAATCCCTACTTTAATGTATGGTAGTGAAAGTTGGGTCTGGCAGAAGAAGCATGAGAGTAGAATAAATGCTGTAGAAATGCGGTCATTAAGGAGTATGCTAGGGCTGAATCTGAATGACAGGGTGAAATAGTGTGATAAGAAAAGTGTGGTTTGCAAGATGACGTTGTGACCAGGATTAAGAAAGAATGCTTCGGTGGTTTGGTCATGTAGAAAGAATGAATGAAGAAAGAGTGACAAAGCAAATTTATGCTGCAGAAGTGAACGGCAGAGTCCGAAAGGGACGCCTAGACGAAGGTTTATCGACCAAATTGGCGTTATATTGGAAATGGGCCAGATTAGGGTACCCTTAACCGACGAGCGTGTATGCGTAGATATATGGATGTAAAGGAGGCGAGAGGTGTGCCAGGATCGTGCCAAGTGGAAGTCCGTAGTCTCTGCCTACCCTTTGGGTGACAGGTGTGGTGTTTATGTATGTATTATTTTGACCGTGTAGTGTAATGTGACCTTGGCGCAATTGTTCCGATTGCGCTGTAAGATTATTCTACTACCCCATAATACGAGGGTGACACTGAAAGTTCTAGAAAATCAAAAACTGAACAAACTAGCAAGTTATTTGTTTTATTATATCTTTTCAAAATAGTGTCCATTTTCATCAATACACCGCTGCATCCGATGGAACCACTGAAAAAGCACTTTGCCCACTCGTCCTTAGGGTCTCTTCGACGGTATTTTGAAACGCAGCCACTGCTTCCTCGGCGTCCATAAAACGTTTTCCTCGAAGTTTTCTTTTATTTTCGGAAATAAATAAAAATAGCAAGGTGCAAGGTCAGGGCTATAGGGCGGGTGACCCAATAATTTCACGTCTGACGTCGCCAAGTTGTCGATTGTTTGCTTGGCGGTGTGCAAAGAGCGTTATCGTGGTGAATGAGGATCCTACTGCTAGGTCGTTTCTCCATAGACAAGTGGAAAACAATTGTTGGTGTACTACTCTGCAGTAGCTGTTTTCGATCCTCTAAAACAATTGTTGCGTAATGAACTGTCCTTCCGAAGGACGAGGCCACCGTCTTTTTCCACGCTTCGACCTCTCTTCACTTTAGTTGGCAACTCCTCGGAAGGAAACACCCAGACAGCAGAATGTCTCTTAGTTTCAAAATCATAAGAATAAATCAGCTTTCGTCACCCGTAAGTATGTCGAACACAGAATTTGAGTCACCTCCGTTAAATCTTTGAACCATTTCACGACACCAATCAACGACAGGTTTTGGGCCTCTGTCAAATTATGAGGTATCCACCGGGCACAAAGCTTCCTGACCGCTAAATGTCCATGGAGGATTTTGTGCACTTGACTCATACCGATGCTAAGCTTGTCCAAATCTGCTGATAAGTTACTTTTGTCAGTCTCTATCATATGCCGCATAACACTGATGTAATCTTTAGTTGTCGCCGTCGAGGCCGTCCCTCACGTAGATCATTGGTGAGATTAGTGCGACCACGTTTAAACTCATGAAACCAGCTGTGAACAGTGGCACGAGATGGGGCTTCATCGTGAAAGGCCCATCGAAGTCTATCATAACTTTCTTGTTGACTTAAATGACATCGAAAATCATAAAAATCATTGTACGAAAATTTTCTCGCGTTAAATTCATGCTGACGTTACACAGACAATTTTCAATTTGCCGCCAAATCGTAAACAAATGACAAATTAATAAAATACACATACACAAAAATATTGGCAAAGAGTTCCATTTTCAAAATTTGAACTTGTTTTTTTATTATATCGTTTACAAGTGGCCAGTTCTAAAAACTTTCAGTGTCGCCCTCGTATCGTCCCTTGGGTGTCGTATGAGGAGACAGAGGAAAACAAACCATAAGATAGGCAGCAGCATCAGTTCCTAATAGCAACTAAAAAATAAAAATAAAGTGCGGTTGCCAACCCGCCTGCCAAGCGTGGCAACTATTGTAAATATCCCTCCTATGAGGCAATCTATGGGGAAGCCTATATTTTCGTCTCCTTTGCGTTCAGTAACCACGCAAGTTGAGTCACCTAGACTCAACTTTTTTGATACTGTGGTTTTGTTCCTACTACTAGGTGAATATCTTATTTATAACATTAGAATATGGAACTAGCTCAAACTTAACCTGGTGGTGAGTGGTTATGGCAGCCAACAAATGTAGCTTCAAACGAAGAAGACCACGGATGCAATCTGGATGAGCTAATATGAAACCTTACAGCATGTAATTATCACCCTTCGCACCCTTCAAACTAGAATACTGGAGTGTATGAGTGTGCATAAATAGGTAACAGAGAGGTGTTGCCAATTCAGACGGACTCCTAGATACAAAAGAAGTATCTAGTACAAATCATTCAAATACTGTCAAGTATCATCAATTGCTTTGTTGTTAGCGTAACTTTACTTGTAACCACAGGAGCGCTTATTCTTAGTTGACTATTTATATTAAGTGTGTGCGATGCAGGATCACATAACGATTCTTATATTTACGCGAATACTAATTTCAATAATTAACAAAAAAAAAAATTAAATGAAACAAATTTTACTGATTTTATCGCATTTAATTTAAACTTTTTTAGTTAGTAAGCACGTTAATGTGTAAAGAGTCCATCGATCTTCACTAGTTAAATACAAGTTAAATTTCCTCAATGTCGTGGTAAATCGCTTACATTCCCTTGATTTGACGGGCTCAGCACTTCGTTTAAGTGAACATCAATCAAAGTAACTATGTTATTCTCGTACCACTTATGATAAAGTACATCCCTTTATTATGAGAAACAAATTCTTAAGTGCTACACAATTTATTGCAAGTCACGCATTTAGTTTATTAGTAGTAGAAGACTTTTTCAAGTGATGCAGCAAATTTTTGTTAAATATATCTAAATGTAGTCAGAGGCAAATTGTAAATGACCTTTTTTTATAGGAGAGGGGGCAAACGAGCATACGGCTCACCTGATGGTAAGTGACTACCGTCGCCCATGAACAACTACAACACCAGGGGAATTGCAGGTGCGTTGCCGGCCTTTTAGAAAGGAGTAAGCTCTTTTCTTGAAGGTCCCTAAGTCGTATCGGTCCGGAAAAATCGCCGGTGCCGCCTATTCCACAGAGAGGTCGTACGTGGAAGAAAACTCCTAGTGAAACGTACAGTGGTGGATCGCCAAGCATCCAGATGGTGTGGATGGTATAGGGAATTTTGCCGCGATGTGCGTTGGTGAAATTTGGCGGCTGGGATTAATCCGAACAATTCCTCAGAGCACTCCGCGTGGTAGATGCGAAAATGTAAAGGTATGCAGCATCTCTTCGCAGCGCCAGTGAATCGAGCCGATCGGAAGGACTCGGTCGTTGACGATTCGAGCCCCTCTGCGCTGGATGCGGTCAAGTGGAAGGAGCTGGCACTGGGCAGCCCCAGCCTGAATGGGAACAGTATTCCATGTGAGGCCGAACCTGCGCCTTGTAAAGTTGCAGGCGGTGTGCCGGCATGAAATACTGTCCCTCTCTGCTGAGCACGCCAAACTTTTTAGAGGCCAATTTGGCCTTCTCTTCCAAGTGACCACGAAACTGCACGTCACTCGATATGTCAACGCCGAGGATTCTAATACTGGCTGAGGCAACAATTGGAGAGACCTTTTCTTTTTCTGTTAAAATATTAATTATAAATTACAATAATTGGTTAAGCTATTAGTTCTGCAAGCAATAAAAATCATCATCATTATTACAACCCATCACAAGTCCGCTGCTGAACACAGGCCTCTACGATAGATTGCCACAAGTCCGCTCCTGAGCCACCTGCATTTTCTGGTCTTGTATGGTTGTTTTTCGGCATCGACATTCATTTTCTTAAAGTAAAAAAAAAAACATTCTAATTTCATTCAAAAAATCTGAAGGTCTTCCCGTAAAATTCAAAGGTAATCCGGGCTGGGTTGAACAAAAGTATGACATGACGTGAAACACACCTTGGTCTGTCTGCGACATTGAGTGCTGTGAAACAACAAAAGTTCCGAAATTAAACGCCTGTAAAAATGTATTAACGCGAATATTATAGGTAAAATAAAACCATTTTTAAATACCCGATGATTTCCCATAATCACCTCTAAGGATACCCACGGGACGAAATGGATTAATGTATTCACGCTCACGGCCGATGGGACTTACGTTCGATTAAAATATTATAGACCATTTTCACTGGTAAAAATATTTAATAAGTAAAAAGTAAAAATATTATACTTTATTGCTGTTCCTAAGGGTTCCAATCGAATCTGCATTTTAATCCAGAGTAGGTAAGGTATCTATGGAGCCCATCATTCACTTGCCATCAAGTCAACTGTTTGCTCCTTTGTCACAACACTACTTCTGTATTATGGTGACTTTTTACGTGCGGTATTAACGCTGTAGTAAACGCTTGTTACGTGCGGTATTCAAATCCACGAACTGTAGGCGTGACTACACATCATCTAAACTCTTTATCATTTCTACTGCTGAAAAGCAGAGCTTAAAATAATTTGATACAACACAAAACGTTTTTTATTTTATTTATTTCTATATTTATTTATTTGTATTCTAGTTATTTTATTGTTATTATTGTTATTTATGCAAATAAAATGATAGAGTTTTGCAGTTGTGCGCGGATCCACATGAGTGAAGAAACCGTACAGAGGCAAAACTTCTGAGGCTGTCAAAATTTTTAACTATTTTGGTAGGGTTGGCTAGGAGGATAAAATAATAATAAAAAAAAAACATGAACCTAAGTATTTAATTTACAATTATAAACGTAATTATTCAATTATAAACATTATAAAAACAACTATTCAATCACTTATAGGTAGGTAGGTCACTTAAAAGCAAGGTGAGTATTTATCTTCAACATTAAAATAATAAATTATAGTCAAGTTACCACTTACCTAGTGGGTCTTTGGGATAATAAAAAAAATGATATATTTTATTTGTTCTATTATTGTTCATACAAACAGCACAGTAAACTATATTTACACTTTTTATATTTTATTTGACACGAATAATTCTTTAAAAAATAAAATTTTACACTTATTACTCATTACATCAACCTGAGTTTGAGCACTGGCCGAGCCAGTTCTCTCTGTACATTAAGGCCTTTTGCACATATAAGACACGGACACTAGACAAGAAAAATGTCTCGTCTAGTTTATCGTACACATTCATGCAAGACGTCTTATCGTCGGTTTGTAACCACAATTCACGGAGGATACACGGGTACCAAATGGACAGGCGACAGCGTTTAATAGTGATTGCATACTTTTACCATATAAGTAAACGCTGTAGTTGTAGGTGTCATTCATCAGACTCTTGTATATAAAAATCGAGTAATGATGACCAAATAATTTAATATTGTATTAAAAATATGATACAGTTACCTTTTACTTTTTCTACTGGCAAATCATTAAAATTTTCTATTAATATGGAACATATTTCATCCCAGGCAGTCTTCAAATTTCTAAATATATACTCCTCACAAGTTTTGTCCCAAATGACCGGTCTTTTTTCTACAGCGCTATCATATATATAAATATATATAAATGTTCAATATTCACTTTGGTACTCATATTTGATAGTTAAATTTAAATAAAAGTTTAATTTAAAAGAAAGCTTGGACACTACTTGTGTTTTGCACCACAGCAAGAATGTGCGCGCAAACTTGTTTACATAGTTGAGTAGACGTCGTCTAAAGCAAGACATCTTGTGTGGGCGCGACATCGAACGTGCAGCCGACAAAATGACTAGAATGCCCGTGTCTGATGCGACATAGAAAAATATCTTGTAATATGTATGGTCTCATATAACAACCAGTGCGACAGAATTTTTATAAGACATTTCTCATAAGACACAAGAAATTTTCTTATAATGTGCAAAGGGCGAAGAGCCGCCAGTGTTCACGCACACACGCCTCTAGCTTGTAATAGTGTAATTATAATAGCGCGGTTGTATGAAGTTTTGCCTCCGTAAGGTGCAGTTTCTTTACTCATGTGGCGCATCACGGAAAAACTACTAGATAGATTTCAATTAGGTTTTCTAAATTTTATTTCTTAGACACTAGGCCCTTATCTAAAAAAAAAAAATTGCGATATTTACATTTAAAATAAAGTTATTAAAGTTTTAAGCAACAACGATTTTTATAAGCACTACGTGTTCAGTGATGTGTGTTTTCTTGACATATCAAGCAACGCGGACGAAGTCGCGGGTATCAGCTAGTAAATAATATGATAAGAATGTCTAAATATCAACCACACCCGCACGCGGTACACACTACTAAAATAACGAACGAATCTTGAGCGACAGACTGATGACGAAAACCCACAGAATATCAACTATCATAACCACAGAGTACTTTGAAAACAAATATTCCATAAACTGGTTATGGTGAACAGCATTACCAGTATGATGGTATCGTCTGCAATGATATCCAGAGCGATGTTGCTCCAATCCGCCTGCCCAATGTGTCGAGTATGGGCAACCCATTAAAAATATATTATTTACATTCTTATAAAGGCAGCCCAACAGGTGGACTAAAATAGGCTGGAGGAAAAGATGAAAGAAATTATATTAAATATTTTTTATAGAGTAAGGGTGACAAACGAGCATACAGTCCACCTGATGGTAAGTGGATACTGTGAGCCATAGACATCTCCATTTTTCATTGTCACCTGAGGACTTAGATGACGTGCCTCATTTCCAGTAAAGGGTCAGTGGCTCTCTACGTTTCTCTACAATCACCATACGAAACATAGTAGCATTGAACTGCTATTTTACGCTGGTATTCTGTGAGAGCGTGGTCCCTCCTCGGCCGAGCCGATCCATTCGTGCTACTACTATAATATAGCCGCAGCGTGGCTCTACCACGCAATTTTTTTAGATATGCGTAAATATTTTACAAAAAGAAAGATTTATCTCGTCTCTAAGAAATACTGTCAAAATATTTTCTTAACAAAACATTATTAAAGAAAATTGAGCCTACGTAGCGTAGAAAAGCCTTTTGTAGACATTTTGTTACAGAGATACTAACTCCGGACGTGTTTGTCATAAAGTAACATTACACTCACAGTTTTATGCTTGCTGTAAAATATACGTATAAAGGGCTTATAAGCTGCGATATGACTCACTTTCGTATTATGGAGTTTACCTACTAACGGAACAGATAAAAATGTTTTGAGATAGTAAAAAAATATAAATAGAATAGAAAGAGTAAGTCCCCCAAGCTGCTGTTTCATAATTCTCACAGAACAAACAAGATTATACAACCAGTGCGTGTTGCCTGTGATGACATATGGATCTGATACCTGGTCCTTCACTGCTGGCCGTATGAGGTAGGTCGCTCAGCGTACTATGGCGAGGGCTATGCTCAGGGTTTCTCTGCGTGATAAACTTAGGAATGAGGATATTCGCAGTAGAACCAGAGTAACTGACATAGCCTAATGGATTAGTAAGCTGAAATTGCAAGGGGCCGGCCATATAGCTCGAAGAGCCGACAACCGATGGGAAAGGTTCCCGAGTGGCAGCCTTGTACCGGTAGGCGAAGTTTAGGGTGGCCCCCCACTAGATGTAGTGACGACCTGGTAAGACATGCAGGAAGTCGATGGATGCAGGTGGCTCAGAACCGTGCTTTGTGGAGTTCCTAGGCCTATATTTAGCAGTGGACTTGTGAAGGGGTGTAATGATGATGATGATGACTATAATTCCCACGGTGTTTTTTTACCAATTGGGCTTCAGCGCTACATATAATATAAAATTTATTTGCACAGCCAGGATATGGAGTGAGTGCACTCGCGTTCATATTCTAAATAAACTGAGCGTTGGCTCACTGCAGAGAGGCGCCGATGGGAGCTATTTGTGCGAGAGTAAGTAGCTAGCAATTTAGTGCATTAGTTTAGTTAATGGCTCTCCTCTAGCTATTTTAAACTCGCTACGCTCCTGGTGTCTTTAATATTATAAATTTTTGTGCAGACGACACGTTTGGTGGACTACACTTTAAAAATATTTATTACGCAAAATTTGAAATGCAAGTCCCCGGAAAAAACACAGAATCAATAAAAATATTATTAATTTCAATAGAAGAGATGGCTGACTACTCCTGCTTGGTATCCCATTTTTTACTATTCTCAGCTAGCGCTTGACTACCATCCAATCAGGTGGATGGTAGTCAAGTGCCAGATGGTAAGAAATGATGCAGCCGAAGATGGTATAGCGCACTGAATTAACCAAAGCCTATCCAATCTTGCTTTGAAGACGCCCACATTGTAATTTGAAAATACCCCCATATTGTAATCGGAATTAATAATTAATAAACATTAATCCAATCGCACTGAATATGAATCAATGGACTCGGTACTGAGGTTGCATCAGACCGGGCAAAGTGGAGTTGTATGAGTGGGAAGTAGCCGGGATAATGCATAGAAGAAGAAAATGAAACCCAATCGCAATAAAATCTGTAAAAATAGTTATTCACGTATGGACGGCTCCGTGTCGAAATGGCTTAGGAATGAGCTGCAGCGCTGGGGGCGGGGGTTCGAATCCCGAAGTATTTTGTATGGCCTACAAATAATTGTTTCAGGTGTGGATGTTTGCCCTTGTGCAATTATTGTTTGTAAACTGCCTACACGATATAGGAAGAAAATCCTAGTATGAATGTAACTTTAAAAAAAAAACAAAAAAAAAAAACAAAAACAAGGTTTACGATTTGAATTTGAAATGAATGTCTTGGCCTTTGATGAATAGCGTTTCCACATCGAATGTTAAAGTAAAATACCTAGGACATTGAGGTGCGAGTCATCTGGGGCTGATGAAAAGAGAGTTGTCCACAGCCACCGTGTTTTGCAGGCGGGTAATTTAGTTAAGAGAAGAGACCCTCGCTCAAAATGCTGCAGCTCATTACCAATTTATGGAATTGTTTGGTATTTTTGGGTAGAAAATCCGCCCATCGAAAAAGAAATGTAAACTTTTTTAATCAATATATTATTAAAAAAATATTTTTTATATAAATAATATTTATTGAAAATAACTGTTTAATTTACCACTGGTTCTGAAAATACCGTTGTCCAGCAAGAAATCCAGTGAGACTTTTTTTTTAAATAACAGTTGACAATCATTTAATATTTTACACAACTAACAACACAAAACAAATTAGAAATAACTTGGTAGCGACACCACATTCCCAGGGGCTATTATCATCCGTAAATTAAATCAGTCAGAGAGTCAGAGCTTCATTCTTCAAACAGCAGGGAGCATTAAATGCAAGTAAGGTTAACATTTGAAGTAAAATTTATATTCTTCATCCATTAATATTAAAAAAAATATTATACAAATATAAATTAATACCGGAAAATTATTTTTAAATGAATTTAATCGTAACTCAGAATAGATCTAAAATCGCAGATACGAACACTTAAGGTTCAAGTGGGATCCAAATTAAATTTCGATAGATATTAGGAAGTGAACATGGCTTATTAAAATCTTTATACTATATTTGGCATATTTCGAACATAGCTTACTTTACCTGAGTAATAAATATTTTTGTTATTTCGAGGCAAATGGAAATGTCACGATTAAATAATTTTTATCGGCTGACGACGAAAGTAGTTTGATTTTAAAAGAAGTTTATTTTTTCATCGGACTAGTTGCTTTTAGCAAGAGCTTTGCGATTGCTTTAGCAAGAGTGCATTTCACGCAGTTCTAGAGATAGGTTATGAGATGTTTTTATAAAGTAAGAACCTGTAACTGGAAGTTGGAAATGTTAATATTTACTTAGCTTTATAGTGTTAGAAATACAAGAAGACAATAAAAAAAAACTATGGCAGATTGATATGATAGATTGCCTCATAAGGGGGATCCCTATGATGCAATCTATGAGGGGGGCCTATGATCAGCAGTGGAATTTTGTAAGACTGTTATGAACGAATCAATGAGGCCAACATATTTATCATCAAGGACTAATGCCTACATTATCATCATAGGCAGAAAAGGAGCCTTACATGGTAGGATTCCTATGCTACCTAGGTGTTCGTCAGGATTAGTTATTGTAGCATTATGCTGAGTTGGTGAATTATTTGTTGCTGCAATCCATATTTTTTTAACATTTTCTTTAAAAAAAATTGTTAGTAAAATTAATGTTTTGTAGAAGCAAATTGCAGCAATGAATAAATATGTTCTTTTTTTCCTCTTTCTTCCTTTCTATATTAAAGATGTTAAATTTATTAAACTAAAATCCACTTGCAAAATTTAAATAACGCGTCTTACTTAGTTAGTCTTCTAACTAGTAAGCAGACTATATTTTAAAGTGATTACATACACCTAAAGGAAAACACAGGCCAGGAGGAATAACGTTAATTTAAATTTCATTATTTAAATTAACGTCGGAGAATTTTAAATTTAGGCCATTATAATGAAATACTGGATCATCTCCGATATCCGTTCCAATCAGTCCTAATGTTCCCTGTCTCACATTATTGGCAGTTATGATTGATGAGATCTCACGTCTGCTGACTGTCACAAATGTTGAGAGTTCCAATTTTCTCTAAAACAGAAATGGGCCTTGCAAATAACAGTTTTGCAAATTACTGCTTAATTTACTATGAATATGAAATTTTCATTCATTTTGTACTATTTATTTTATATAAATATGAAATATTATTTAAAATATTAATTAAAGTTAAAGTTACAGCTTATATACGTCCCACTGCTGGGCACAGGCCTCCTCTCATTTCTGAGAGGGTTTTTTGGATAAAGGAATGTCCGCCACGCTGCGCTGCCCCAATTCGTGTTGGCGAACTTCACATGGTAAATCAGCACTTAAAATTGCAATTAACAATTTCATTGGTGCCGGCGGGGATCGAACCGGAGTTGTTCGCGTACTGTGAAATTCACAGCGAGCGCTTAGCCCCTGAGCTACCACGGCTCTATAAATATTCATTATATAAATTAAATGAGTAAAACCACGGTAATTGATATAGTCAAACGGATCAGTAAGCTGAAGTGCCGACTCGAAGAACCGACAATATATGAAATAAAGGTTCCCGAGTGGCAGCCTCCGTGCTTTGCGTCACGCATCGGGGAAGGCCTATGTTCAGCAGTGGACTTGTGATGAGCTGAAATGATGATGATAAAATATCGACTCATTTGCCTAATTAGACTAATATTTAACAAGTCTAGAAGCTGAGAATTACGTTACAGCCTATTAATGTCCACTGCTGAACATAGGCCTCCCCCATAGATTGCCTCATAGGGGCATATGTGTATATTGGCCATAGTTGCCACGCTTGGCAAGCAATTTTAAGGAAGACGCTGCTGCCCATCTCCTGATTTGTTTCCCTCTGTTGCCACCTACGAGATAAACCAGATGATATAGGGTAGTGGATATTCTTACACCGCCACTACTAGGTAAATCTTATTAACGTTAGTCAGTTTTTAATAGATATTGGAAATTAAATGGGTAACATATAAACTAAAAGGTCAAGCCATGCGCTGAATAAATACAAAGAAACTGGAGATATATTATCTTCGAAATATTATTAATACTGCTATTACTAGCTACTACAAGATTCCTAATCGTTAACACAGTTTATCCAGAGAAAAATAAATTCTTTCATGAATAAATAAATTAATGAAATTAAATTAATAATTGACAATCGTATGGTTTTGGTGGCTTAGTACTAGGTCACTTGGTCCAATAGGATTTCTGGGTCTTGGGTTCTAATTTGTAACATTTGTGCAAAGCCAAACAGAGAAACAATTTATTTGTTTTAAATCCGGTTTGGTGGTTTTGATGCTGTATACGGATAGGATAGTAAAAAAGTTTCTCTCGGCTTTTATTTTTGATACTGTAATTTGGGATGTGTTCGCTTATCTACTTACTTATGACACTGTAATTTTACCCGCATGTGTGAATCCCGCGCGGGGGTCATATCACTTGTGCGCGTGGTAGGCAATTTCAGCTAAATTAGTAACTGAATAACAAGAGGAGGAAGCTGATAATGGGTACCCCTTTCTATGTATTATGATGAAAAAGTACTTAAAAGTAAAAGGAAAACATGTTAAATATAAAGAACGGACAACATACGAGGCGAACGAGCTAGCTATATGTGATGTATATTTATCTATAGAATAAGGTTGGCAAACGAGTACACAGTCCACCGGACGGTAAACGGATGCTGTAGGTTAAAAACACCTCATCTAACCTCGAATAAGAATTAAAATGTTAATGCGTTGTCACCCCTAAGAACTAAGATAGAATGTCGCGCTAACAGTGAAAAGGGTCTCCGGTTGTCTACTCATTAAAAATAATAATAGTAATGTCCTCCAGACCAGTTTCGATCACGGCGGCCAGTCTCAACGGAGACTAGCCATTTGTGCAGGACAGGATTATAGTGCCCGGGTGTATGCACAAGTACATGTGTACTCTCCATTGCCTTACTCTCGTAGTCCGATGGGACGGTAACCCGACACCACCGGAGAGGGATAAGGCGCAGGACCAACGGCTTTACGTGCTTTCCGAGGCACGGGGTTGAAACATCGCCAACTTCCTGACTCCGGTCTGCTGTTGAGAATTTCTTAAAAGAAAAATCCAATAACTGATTTTGGGCCGACCCGGGAATCGAACCCGGACCCTCATGATTAGTAATCGCGTTTACGACCGCTAGACCAACGAGCAAGTCACAAGGGTTCCCGGCTAAAGGTAAGTGTACTGTATTGATTTCGATGTAATTATAGATATCGAGATATCGTAACCAAATACTTTTCCAGAGCTAAAGCTCCGAGCGATCCATTAGCGGCAGATGTACCGCGTGTAAACCGCAAGTAATAATGTTCTTTCTTTGAGACAAATATTTATTGTGCTATATCTTACTGTTTCGCATTAATTCTGTATGAATCTTTCCATTGTTGGGTACGTTGCTGCTCAAGAAAATTCATCAGTCCATTTTGTCCTGTGGGTGTCATAAGGGACACTGAGAAAGACAAATTTTATGTTTTACTACACTACTCCCAACACCACTAGACTAGGAAAGACACACTACTGTCGATACTACGACACGTGTTCCGCTTCTAAAGAAGACACCATCACGTAAAATAGATTCTACGGTAGCTGATTTAGCGGTTGTAGTGTGTCTTTCCTAGTGTAGTTGTGTTGGAAGAAGTGGTGTTAGGAAGAGGGGTGTTGGCGGTGGGGGTTTTGGGACAAGTGGTGACGGGGATAGTGCACGCAATCGGGGGAGGGCAAGAGGTGCTCTTCAAACTAGGTAAGACACATCATTTCATATTTTTTTAGTACGCGGATCTTAGCTAATTAATTTTTAACATCTTTAATGTAATGGATTTCCGCAAAGTAACGCCTGATTCCATTATCATGTAAAATCTGTCAACACACAATCGAGCAGCGGACTAATTGTTCCATCTTCCTCTTAGAAATGAGAGGATGCCTCTGCCCTAACCCTAACTACCTTGTATTACTAATTTTTGCCATAAACACACCGGCTATCCTGGAACAAAATTCTCGACTCATCGTGAATAAGATAACAATGATGAGGCGCTTTGTTAAAATTCGCGGTGCCGCTGCCAGGACGAGATAGCAAATTGGAGTAATTAATCTAGCTGCTTACGACAGATGTTTTTGAAAACGTCATCTTATAGAAATGACAATCGGATTTAAATGATCACCGATTCGCCTGCATAGCGCGATAAAAACAAATCTCTACATAGTATATAACAAAGTCGCTTTCTGCGGTCTGAACGCTTAGATCTTTTAAACTACGCAACGAATTTGCGGGTTTCATCAATAGATAGTATTATTCAAGAGAATGGTTTACATGTATGATATATATATTATATAATTTTTCTTTCCGTGTGTATGTGACTGAACTCCTTCTAAACGGCTGGACCGATTTTGTGTGTGTGGTTTAGATTCACAATTGGACCCGGTAGGTGGCGTTGTTGTCAAGATCCAGGAATCAACCGTGCAAAGCCGGGGCGGATCGCTAGTCTTCTATATTTTAAGGTTCCACTGTGTTACATGGGCTCCTAATAATTTAATTTCAATCGTAATAAGTTCTGTTTATCTATTCTTATATTATACGTGGTAGAGCCACGCTACAGCTATGTTATGGCTGTAGCACGAATGGGTCGCCTCGACCCGTTTCCAAAGATTAGTCCGGACAGACAGACAGACGGCCAAAAAATTATAAAAATGTTTATTTATGTCTTCATCATCACCATCATTCCAGCCCTTCACAAGTCCACTGCTGAATATAGGCCTCCCCCAATGAATGCCACAAAGTACGGTCCCGAGCCACCTGCATCCATTGACTTCCTGAACCATTGAACCTCGTGTACGGCATGTGTCTGTGACCACGCGTTCGCCGGCGAATGTGTTGTGCCTTAGTCAGGCCCACTCGACTTGTGGATGTCCAGGGAGAGGAGTGCTTTGCAAACCGAGCGCTGTGAGAACCGCACATCCGGCATGGAGCACTCACACCGCGGGATGGTCGGCGGTGTGTTCCCCCCGTCATCAAGAGTCGAGTTGGACGCAAAAAGTGAGCCTAAAAGGTCGGCTTTCTCTTTTGCGGCGTGGGCCAGTGAGTCGTCCTCCCTGTGCAGAGATGGTAGTGATGGCTTACAGAAATTCCCTTGGACAGCCTTGGCGAGAGACCAGAATGCACGGGTTCCAGAAGGAAGGCGAACTAGTTTCTCGCCAATTCTGCCTATGTGCTCTGACTTTGCCTTGGCAATAACACTTTTGAAGGACCTGGAGGCGAAGTTATACTTCTTTTTAAGCATGCTGGTGTTTACATCCCGAGCCGCCGAAGCCTCAGCCCAGGCCTGATAGCACTACTGCTTACTGCGTAATGCAGTCTTACAGGAGCGACCAAACCAAGGCTGAGATCTGCCTCCGATGGGTACCACAGATGATGGAATAAATAGTTCCATTCCCTGTAGCACCACATCAGTGACAGAGTCAGCAACAGCGCTGAGATCATCCGGCGAGAAGCAAACCCGCCCCCATGGGTAGGATGCAAAGAAAGACCGCATTCCGTCCCAATCCGCCGACCTGTAATGCCAAACACGGCGGCAACCTGCAGAACGCAAACGCGAGGGGAGCGTGAGTGGCACCACACTCCGGATCAGACAATGGTCCGAAGAGCCGAGAAGGGCATCGACGGAAACCTGATATCCGTCCGGATGAGAGGTCAGCAGAAGGTCCAACAGGGAAGGTGTATGATCCTTCACATCTGGAATCCGCGTAGGCAAAGTAACCAGCTGTGTCGGACCATATGCCAAGGCAAAGTCATAAACAGATCTCCCCGCATGATCGGTTAAACGTGAACCGAGCCATTCGGCGTGGTGGGCGTTAAAATCGCCAAGGATCACGATCTCTGCGGATGGGACCTGTTGTAGCAAGGAATCTGTAGCCATTTGGACGTGGTCGATGAGTCGGTCTGTTTCGGCATTACCGCTATGGGACCTATAGAGGCACCCGTAGACGCGCGGATGGTCGTCGCTATCTACGCGTAGCCAAAGGATGGACAGGTCCGAACCTTCAAGACTGCCGAGGCGTCGAGAACAGATGTCCTCTCTGACGTATACGCAAACTCCAGCCCGAGACACAAAGGAGTGTTCCAATTTGTACCCCGGGTAGGAGAGATACGAAGTATCAGCCGGAGAGGACACCTGCGTCTCGGTCAGAAAGAGCAAGGCCGGCTTTGCCGTCTCGAGATGGTAGTGGACGGCGTTTAGGTTCGAGTGAAGTCCCCTGATGTTGCAGAAATCCACGGATCTTGTTGCTCAGTTTGCCCCGAGCAGTTATTGTTTTGAGCGGAATTTTGCCCCCCCCAGAATACGCGGGGCAGCCTGAGCACCCACGCTCAGGAGTGGAGTAGCATGGTCGTGGATGCTGAGCGAGGGATTCTCCTGGGGTAGTCTAAGATTTAATTCCGCTACCATTTTGAGGGGGGGGGGGGAATTGGGCCTCCGGTCACCTGCACTCACCAGACGAAACGCGAAAGCAGAGCTTCCACTTCACGCCGGTATTCTGTGAGGTCGTGGTACTAACCCGGCTCGAGCCGGCCCATACGTGCACCAGCAAAAGCTGCTGCGTGGCTCTACCACCGTTAGTTCTTGCAGACTTAGTTTAGTTCTTAGTTAAGTTCTTAGACTTAGTTCTGCAGCATATGCTGTAAAAAAGATTAGAAATCTTACCAGTGTGGAAACAGCTAGACTTGTTTACTTAAGATATTGCCATAGCATAATGTCGTATGGTATTTTGCTATGGGGACACGCGACTGACACTGAAATTATATTTGTTTTACAGAAGAGGGCCATAAGAGCAATCTATGATTTAAAACCTAAAGAGTCACTCCGACAAAAATTTAAGGAAATTAATATATTAACTTTGGCCTGTCAATACATTTATGAAAATGTTATGTACCTACATAAAAATAAAAGTAGTTATACAAAAATAAGTGATATTCATTCTGTAAATACTAGGAACAAACACAAGCTAGTAGTACCAGTTACTCGACTCCACCGAGTCAGTAATTCATTCTTGGGGCGATGTATACGCTTTTACAACAAAATCCCAGAAAATATACAAAATTCGACCTGCTCAAAATTCAAAAACTTTATTCAACATAGTTTGTATAAAAAGGGTTATTATAATATTAAGGAATTTATGGATGATAATAACCCCTGGCAATGAGGTGTTTGCTACCAAGCTATTTCTAATTTGTTTTGTGTGGTTAATTGTGCAACATACATGATTGTAAGCTGTTTTTTAAAAAAACTTTTTACACATTTTAAAAAAACAGTCCCGCTGGGTTTCTTGCTGGTTCTTCCCAGGACAGAGGTTTTTTTTCGAACCAGTGGTAATTAAACAAAAGAGTGACTTTCAATAAGTATTATTTATAATCTATATTGAATAAAAAAGTTTCTGTTTCTGTTTCTGTTTCATGGCTCTACCACGTATAAAATACGATATAATGTTGTTGAAAAACTTTCTCGTTTCACTAAAGTTCACAAAGTTTTGCATTACTATATTTCATATGGTGAGTGTAGAGAACCAGAGATCCTTTTTACTGGTAACGAGGCATTCCATCTTAGACCAGACGTAGACCAGTTTCGCTGCTGGGTTCAGGAAGGCTAGTGTTTCTAAGTGCTCGTTTTTGCTGGCCCCATGAGCTTCGCGCATCGGTCACGTGGGCGTCCGTTATGCAGGTGAAGTTGGAGGCCGCGGAGGAAGGCGCGCCATATGTTCTGGTGCGCCTTACCTAAGAAGGAGTGAGAAGGAGTATTCCTCTCCCGAGGAGGGGCCGCTGATGTGTGCGAAACCTTACTGTGGCCTTGTCAATATACGACGAAGGTGGAACACCATGGGATTTTAGTCGGTGCGAGTCCGACATAAACCGTCCTTGCCCCCGCGAGGCGGGTATGAGAAGGCATTTCCTCATGTGAAAAAGATATCTGTAGGCCAAAGCATTCACTTAACGTCACGTGGAATCTATACTCTTCACATCCTGTCATTATAGAATACAATATTTTTTGTTTAATGTAGATTACAATAATATCAATTGACAGTCGTTTATGCTTTTACCATTGGTTCGGAAAAAACCTCTGTCCTTGGACGAACCTGCAAGAAACCCAGCGGGACTTTATAATATTAATATTAATTAATGGTAATATTAATTAACAATATTTGTAATTTTGTGTAAGAATATCCTTTTTTCTTTTTTTTTAAATTTATTTATCAGATCAAAAAAAAAATACAGATATAGGTCTAATTAACATCTAAAAAACCACGGAGGTTTGACTTGATGCTAAATAATTAGTTTAAGTCAGCATATTAAGTAAGTATTTAGGTATGTGAGTAGGTAGTAGGTATAGTAGGAATATAAAGACTAAGAATGTAAGTTAACAACTTAGTTAAAGTCAGTAGTTGTAAATAAAATAAAAATAAAAAGTCTGTAGTAGCAAGGTAAAAGTAAGAACTAGGCAGGTAGGTACGTTATTGCTAAGTAAGTAGATATAGTAGGTAATTATAATTTAGATAGGAAAAAGCTTTTGAGTTTAGTTTTAATGTTTTGTTGTGATATTTTTCGCGTACATCGAAAGGTAAGTTATTTATTAAATGCGGTATCTGGTAAGCGGCGTCCGCTGCCCATACACATTATTAGCAGTGATGTGCCGGAGCCGGTTTTGTGTCATAGCGCGTACGTACAGGTTGTTCTATGTATGACTTTATATTATCGCAGAAGAAATATTGTTTTAATAACATGAACTTAATTTGGTCATAAACTGGTAAGATTTTACAATGTTTAAAAATCGCATTTTCATCATCATCAATTAGTACACGCATATTTGGGGATACAATATTTTTAAGAATTCTAAATTGCAGATCATAGATCTGTTTTAAATATGATTTGAACGTCCGACCATAGCTTGACAAGCCATACTGAATATAAGATTCAGCCAGAGAGTTGTAAAGCATAAGTCTTACTTTGAAGGGTATGCGATTTTTTAAGATTATTAGATCCACTACCCCATATCGTCCCGTGGGCGTCGTACGAGGCGATAGAAGGAAACAAATCAGGAGATGAACAGCAGTGTCTTTCTTATAACGCCTAAAAATAAAAAAGTGCGGTTGCCAACCCGCTTGCCAAACTTGGCAACTATGGCAAATACCCCTATGAGGCAATCTATGGGGAGGCCTATGCTTGGCAGTGGACTTTAATAGGCTGTGGCGGTAACGGTAAACAATTTGTGTTTAATAAAAAAAAAAGTCATGGATAGATTGTGCCCCGCATATTTTCTGGGACTTTGTTGTAAAAACGTATTTTCCCATGAAGGAATGACTGACTCGTTGGTATCGAGTATCTGGTATTACTAGCTTGTGCTTGTTTCTAGTATTTATAGAATGAACATCACTATTTACTTTTATACGCTCTCTATACCCTTCAGACTGGAACACAGCAGTGCAGGGACTGCTGCTTAGCGGTAAAGATAGGTAAGAGGGCGGTATGTACTCAGACGGATATCAACGTCGAAAAGAGTCTTACCACCTAGTGACTAAAAATAAAGCTTAATTAATAACTTTACTTTAATAATGCAATTTAAAATTCTTTCATTTTCTACAGTTTATAAAAAGTCCACTGCTACTACACGTGGACCGCCTCACAGTTTATCGGGCGGGTTGGCGCGCGCAGGTTTTACTATTATTATTGAGTCATAAGGAAGATGTTGTTGCCCACTTCCTATTTAAGTTTCCCTCAGTCGACTCTTACGACACCCGCAGAGTTATTAGGTAAAAAGCTGACCAGTAAATTGGGTGAATACATTTACACTGCCAAAGTTTTTTTAAAGGGAGCTTTAAAAGCATGCAGCTCATGTTATGGTAAGTGTCGCAGGGGCGTTGCCGTCCTTTAATATAATATGTTTAATAATGACTGACAAATAATATGTTAAACAAAGTACGAAAGAAGAGGGTGTAATGACAGAGACAAAATAAAGCTTATCCATTCATAAGGCCTGAAAATAATTTAAAATACAAACTTTAGAACGCAACCCGCGTAGCTCTTGAAAACGTTCTGTGCATAGTGTAAAGTTCACACAGAGCGTGCGACGTTATATTTAGAGAAAAAACGTCTGTTTAAAAATTCAAAGCTCGAACAGTGCTATTTATCTTTGTCCGAGTGTATCTTTAGTATTTATTCTGAAATAATGTTAGAATTTGAGCTTGGAAGTTTATTACCAGAACAATTAAGTTTCCAGTATAATATAATTATCTATGGCTTTATAACTTCTATGACTTTACTATTAGCGTGGATGCCAACTCATATAGTAAGATGTTGGATTAAATGATAACTTTTCATACAGATGCTAGCAATGTCAGACGTCCAAATCATATTTCATCGTTTCCGCAATCACTGGCATGAATTCAAACTGTTTTAACTAAAAGTTTGGTGAACTCAGAAATATCATTTTTGTGTATCTGTGCCTTTTTTTATAGAATAAGGGTGACAAAAGAGCCACCTGATGGTAAATGGTTGCTGTGACCCATAGAAATCTTCATCTACCGTCGATTAAGGATCGAAATGCAGATACGTATTCATCCCTGAGGACTTAAGATGCCTCGTTTCCAGTTAAAAAAAGGTCTCCGGTTTTCCAGACTCGCCAAATAAAACAAGCAGCATTAAGCTACTATATTACGCTGTACTGAGCCGTTCGTATTGCAGTCACAATATAGCTGCAGCGAATCAGTACCATGTTAAGAAGCCTACTGATTGAACTGCAAGTTCCTAGTTTGTCGGGGGTATGAGAGTTAATCGTCATAAGATAAAACAAATTCGAGCTCCAAGCAAATATTTTAAATTCATGAACGGACTAATGGACCGTTTTTTTATTATTGAATTATTTTATTTGCGTTCACTATTCAAATATCACTAAATAGAAAAGTAAGGGATAGGAAAGACATTGTACCCATAACAATTTTTAATGCGTAAAATCACAAAGTTTGTTGTTATTTATTTATTTGTTTAACACGTTTTTGTGTAAAAGGTAAAACCGCAGACCATATGGCATTTTTAAATCAAATCAAATCTGTTTGCTTTGAGAACATAGGTTAATTTACTGATCTCGATATGTACATACTAAAATATAAGGTTTTTCTATCAGCCACACACAAACAAACAAATAAACAAACACACACACAGCGTTGCGTGCTTTTTTAAATATCTATGAGGATATAATAGATATTATGATATAGATAATGTTCCGGGTCTGGAGATTTGTCCTGGTGCATTTGTAGACCCTTATTGTTAGAAGTTGGGTGCAGGTCTCCATAGACTGCCGTAGACATTTCCCATCAAGTGGTCGTTTAGGACTGTAAGTTCGTTGGTCACTTCAATTATAATAAAAAGAAAATGAAATTCATGATAAGCCAACTGACGGTTTGTTCAATATCAAATTGTTTTATCATTTCGTTTTATTCACTGATCAAATAGCACTAGATCGAAAAGTAAAAGCCAAGAAAGTTTACGCATTACAAAGTTTGTTGGTATTTAACTACACCCGTTGCTTGTCAGATGAAACTTTGCAGATAATTGTCGTATTACTTTTTTATTCGGAGGAATTCGGAAGATTTGAAACCATGATTTAAAATCTTGTCAAAAGCTCTATGCTCTTTTTAAGCTTTATAGAGCTTCCAGTCAATCTACTTTTAATTGAACAAGACCGCCTTCTAACATAGACCATTGTCTCATCATCATCATCATCATTACAGCCCTTCACAAGTCCACTGTTGAACATAGGCCTCCCCAAGGAATGCCACAAATCACGGTCCTGGGCCACCTGCTTCCATCGACTTCCTGCATGTCTTACCAGGTCGTCACTCCATCTAGTTGGGGGACGCCCTACACTTCATCCGCCAGTACGAGGCCGCCACTCGAGAACCTTTTTTCCCCATCGGTTGTCGGTTATTCGAGCTATATACCAATGTCTATGAGTCAAATATAGCCAATATAATCTAGAATCTAGAAGTATTGCTTATACATGTTTTTTTTCATTTTTGGTACTCAGCACAAATTAGGTCACTCACAAGTGTGATTAGCTACCGCCTACATTGTGATATTCGAGAAATCTCCTTTCTTTTGTACATTTTGTATTACAAGGCAATGACACAGGAAACTTTGTTAAGCAGAAGCTTACTTGGAACTAAATGCAAAGGTGCAACTAATAAAAGGATCAATCAATTTCCAAATATCCACAAAATTTATTATTTTACACCCTATTTAAGTTAATTGAGCAGTTCGTATAAAAATGAATATTACCTAGTTTGAGTCTTAGCAATCAAACCAGGTACCTTCATCTTCTCGATCGTGCAACACTCCTCCTACCACCATCATACCGGACTCCACCACCTTGCGAATCCCCACCAAAACCAACACACTGTAAATCAAAGTCAAAAATAAGACAAGGATTTCGCCTTTTTGTCAACAGGGTCACTCTGCGATGGTCAAGCGCTGAGTGACTCTCTCAATTCTTATTTTTAGTATTAAAGTAGGTGAACGAGCGGCCTACTTCATTGTTTGTGTGTATTACCATGAGTACCTAAATCATCTGATAAAAGATGATGAAAGCTCTTTTCTTGAAGGTCGCTTAAACATATCGGTTCTAAAAATCCGTTGGTCACACCAGTTTCCACAGAAAGAAAACAACTAACTTTACGTGGTAAAAAATTCTGGAAAATTGCACGTTTTTACTTGACATCCACAACTATACCGTTTCAGTCTATATTAAAAGTCCACTGCTGAACATAGGTCTCCCCTATAGCTTAGTTTAGCTTTTAGCTTCCCCTATAGTTGCCACGCTTGGTAGGCGGGTTGGCAACCGGAATTTATTTATATTTAGTTGTTATAAAGAAGACGCTGCTATCCATCTACTGGTTCGGTTCCCACTGTCACCTCTTACGACACCCACTGGATGATATGTGGTAATTAATATTCTTACACCGCCGCGACCCGATTATCCGAAAAATTCCTGAGAAAACTATTCCTCGTGAGAGAAGCGATAGAATCGCAAAGTCGGTAGACCAAGCCACTCTAAAGAACAAGGTCGCCCACGATTCGAGACACTATTCTTAAAGTTGAAAGATTTTTTACTGAACAAATCCGATTCGGAGGTGAAGAGAGTGTTATACTCGTATTTTAAGTCAATTTTTTGCCTTGAAATGTTGCCAGCTATCTTCGTTTACAAATTAAAATTCAGATGCGTTGTCAGCCATGAGGACTAAGATAGAATGTCTCTTTTCCAGTAAAAAGGGTCTCTGGTTCTCTACACTCACCATACGAAACACAGAAGCATTAAGCTGCTATTTTACGCTGGTATTCTGTGAGAGCGTGGTCCTTCCCCGGTCGAGCCGACCCATTCATGCTACAACTATACTACTAATATAGCTGCAGCATGGCTCTACCATGTAAAAAGCTGTAGCGTGGCTCTACCACGTAAAAAATTCAATTTTGATTCGACGAATATCATTTTCTCCCGTGTTTTTTTAGTAACAAACAAACTTAGAATCCACCTAATGGTAAGTGGCTATTGCAGCCCATGTACACCTGCAACCAACTACAAACAATGAAGGCCACAGATTCGTTGTCACCTATGAGGTCTAAGCTGGGATGACACTAGGTCTCTATACCCCTCTGATCGAAACACAGCAGCGCACGCACTGCTACTTGGCAGCATAAATGCCTATCCAGACGAAATCCTAGAGTTTCTGTCTAGGAGCAGTCATACCGTCTAGTATTTACCTTATGCCGAGGAATTGGATAATATAATTCATTACTGTAATTACCACTTTATATGTGTACTAGCTGAACCCGGCAGACGTTTCCTGTCAGTTAATATCATAGGTTGTGTTCAGCAACGTTTTGTATTTTAGTGCATGCAATTTAATTTATTAATTGCCGCGCTTGATTGAAAAAAATCAAATAAAATGAAAAATTAAAAATTTTGTTTGTTTCTAAAAAATTAATTTTTTTCATATTTTTTTTGTTTATTAATAATTAAACATAAACCTTCTCCATTGAAAAATACATAAAAAAATAACCAGTTTTCATTGTGATCGATCAAATAGATTTTGAGTTAAACGATTTCATATATACAAACATCCTCTTTTATATTATGTATAGATTTGCGGTGTAAGAATATCCACTACCACTTATCGTCCCTTGGGTTTCGTAAGGGGCGACAGAGAGTAAGTGGAACAGGAGCCGAGCTGCAGCATCTTCCTGGTAACAACTCATAATTATAACAGTATAACCAGTTCTCTACATCCTTCACATCACCTATCTCGAACACAGCAGTGCACGCACTGTTGCTTGGCGGGTAAAATGCTAATTAAGCAAATACTTCAAGTGGTTCTTTGTAAAAGTAGAATAAATATTTCTTTCTATTTGACTATAAAATATCTTGAGGTTGAAGATGAATCGTAAAGAGGGCCGCGTCACTTCCGAAGCGATCTATTCAATTGCCGCACTCAATCCTCGAGACTCGAGAACAGTGTCGGAGATTTGTGACATCAAAGTGGATCGAGAATTGAAAGGACAATCGAATGAACAGACTAAATAAGACGCGAAGTAATTCAGCTCAATAATATTGTCGTGAACTACTTCTAACAAAAGCATTTACAGATTACCTGGAGCGGTTGACGACAATATTATTTAGTACTTTACAAAGTACTCGAAACGCCGGGAATATAAAAATAATCTAATGAAACGCGATAAGATCCGTATGAAGTAGTTTCATTAAATGTTTATTGCGCGTAAATATAAGAAATCATTAAATAAATTAACATAAATAACGAAGAATATTTTTATAAAATTGAGGTAACAAATAGACTTACAAAACACCTGATGGTAGGTAAGTGTCTAGTGCAGTCGTTTTAACGGTGGTAGAGCCACGCAGCAGCTTTTGCTGTTGCACGTATGGGCCGGCTTGAGCGGGGTTAGTACCACGACCTCACAGAATACCGGCGTGAAGTGGAAGCTCTGCTTTTGCGTTTCGTCTGGTGAGTGCAGGTGACCGGAGGCCCAATTCTCCCCCCCCCCCATCAACATGGTAGCGGAATTAAATAATAGACTACCCCAGGAGGGTACCAGCTCCCCTGGAGAATCCCTCGCTGAGCATCCACGACCATGCTACTCCACTCCTGAGCGTGGGTGCTCAGGCTGCCCCGCGTATTCTGGGGGGGGCAAAATTCCGCTCAGAACAATAACTGCTCGGGGCAAACTGAGCAACAAGACCAAGGCGACCCCTGCCACGCTATCCGTGGATTTCTGCAACATCAGGGGACTTCACTCGAACCTAAACTCGAGACCATCTACCATCTCGAGACGGTGAAGCCGGCCTTGCTCTTTCTGACCGAGACGCAGGTGTCCTCTCCGGCTGATACTTCGTATCTCTCCTACCCAGGGTACAAATTGGAACACTTCTTTGTGCCTCGGGCTGGAGTTTGCGTATACGTCAGAGAGGACATCTGTTCTCGACACCTCGGCAGTCTTGAAGGTTCGGACCTGTCCATCCTTTGGCTGCGCGTAGATAGCGACGACCATCCGCGCGTCTACGGGTGCCTCTATAGGTCCCATAGCGGTAATGCCGAAACAGACCGACTCATCGACCACGTCCAAATGGCTACAGATTCCTTGCTACAACAGGTCCCATCCGCAGAGATCGTGATCCTTGGCGATTTTAACGCCCACCACGCCGAATGGCTCGGTTCACGTTTAACCGATCATGCGGGAAGATCTGTTTATGACTTTGCCTTGGCATATGGTCTGACACAACTGGTTACTTCGCCTACGCGGATTACAGATGTGGAGGATCATACACCTTCCCTGTTGGACCTTCTGCTGATCTCTCATCCGGATGGATATCAGGTTTCCGTCGATGCCCCTCTCGGCTCTTCGGACCATTGTCTGATCCGGAGTGTGATGCCACTCACGCTCCCCTCGCGGTTGCGTTCTGCAGGTTGCCGCCGTGTTTGGCATTACAGGTCGGCGGATTGGGACGGAATGCGGTCTTTCTTTGCATCCTACCCATGGGGGCGGGTTTGCTTCTCGCCGGATGATCCCAGCGCTGTTGCTGACTCTGTCACTGATGTGGTGCTACAGGGAATGGAACTATTTAATCCATCATCTGTGGTACCCATCGGAGGCAGATCTCAGCCTTGGTTTGGTCGCTCCTGTAAGACTGCATTACGCAGTAAGCAGGAGTGCTATCAGGCCTGGGCTGTGGCTTCGGCGGCTCGGGTTGTAAACACCAGCATGCTTAAAAAGAAGTATAACTTCGCCTCCAGGTCCTTCAAAAGAGTTATTGCCAAGGCAAAGTCAGAGCACATGGGCAGAATTGGCGAGAAACTAGTTCGCCTTCCTTCGGGAACCCGTGCATTCTGGTCTCTTGCCAAGGCTGTCCAAGGGAATTTCTGTAAGCCATCACTACCATCTCTGCACAGGGAGGACGACTCACTGGCCCACGCCGCAAAGAGAAAGCCGACCTTTAGGCTCCCTTTTGCGTCCAACTCGACTCTTGATGACGGAGGAACACACCGCCGACCATCCCGCGGTGTGAGTGCTCCATGCCGGATGTGCGGTTCTCACAGCGCTCAGTTCGCAAAGCACTCCTCTCCTGGACATCCACAAGTCGAGTGGGCCTGACAGAATCCCCAATTGTGCTGAGGACGTGTGCTCGGAGTTGGCACCGGTTCAAACCCGTCTTTTCCGGTACTCCTACCCTAGGCGTAGTCCCGAAATCATGGAAGACATCTTTGTCCAACCGATCCTAAAAAGGCGACCGCTCAGACCCGTCCAACTACAGGCCTATCGCCATCAACCCCTTGTTTTCCAAAATAATGGAGTCCGTTATAAACTGCCAGCTCATGCGGTACCTTGAGGATCACCAGCTGATTAGTGACCGCCAATACGGTTTTCGTCGGGGTCGATCAGCTGGTGATCTTCTGGTCTACCTGACTCATAGATGGGCGGAGGCAGTAGAGTCCAAGGGGGAGGCATTGGCCGTTAGTTTGGACATTGCGAAGGCTTTCGATCGGGTTTGGCACAAAGCGCTTCTTTCGAAGCTCCCTTCCTATGGGCTTCCTGAGAAATTGTGCAATTGGATCACCAGCTTTCTTGCAGATCGGAGCATCAAGGTCGTTGTAGACGGTGCATGCTCCGACTACAAGCCTATTAACGCTGGTGTTCCACAAGGCTGCGTGCTATCACCAACGCTGTTTCTTCTGCATATCAATGATATGTTGCAAACCGGTAGCATTTATTGCTATGCGGATGACAGCACTGGTGATGCTCTATACACCGGTCGTGCCAATATTTCTCGGGAAAACGTCGCCGAGTACCGGAACAAACTTGTGTTTGAAGTCGAGTCTTTGCTCAACAAAGTCTCGGATGGGGGGCGACTAAATCTAGTCCAGTTTAATCCTCAGAAGACACAAATTTGCGCGTTTACCGCTAAAAAGAACCCCTTTGTCGTGTCTCCTCAGTTTCAAGGCACTCCCCTTGTTGCCTCAGCCAGTATCGGAATCCTCGGCGTCGACATATCGAGTGACGTGCAGTTTCGTGGTCACTTGGAAGAGAAGACCAAATTGGCCTCTAAAAAGCTTGGCGTGCTCAGCAGAGCGGGACAGTATTTCATGCCGGCACAACGCCTGCAACTTTACAAGGCGCAGGTTCGGCCTCACATGGAATACTGTTCCCATCTCTGGGCTGGGGCTCCCCAGTGCCAGCTCCTTCCACTTGACCGCATCCAGCGCAGAGCGGCTCGAATCGTCGACGACCGAGTCCTTTCTAATCGGCTCGATTAATTGGCGCTGCGAAGAGATGTTGCATCTCTTTGCATTTTCTTTCGCATTTACCACGGGGAGTGCTCTGAGGAATTGTTCGGATTAATCCCAGCCGACAAATTTCACGAACGCACATCGCGGCAGAACTCCCGATACCATCCACACCATCTGGATGAGTGGCGGTCCACCACTGTGTGATTTAGAAGATGTTTTCTTCCTCGCACAACTTCCTTGTGGAATAGTTTACGACCAGCAATTTTTCCGGACCGATACGACTTAGGGACCTTCAAGAAAAGAGCCTACTCCTTTTTAAAAGGCCGGCAACGCATCTGCAATTCCTCTGGTTCCCCTGGTGTTGCAGTTGTTCATGAGCGGCGGTAGTCACTTACCATACCAACGAGCGTGCGGCTCACCTGAGCCGCACGCTCGTTTGCCCCCTCTCCTATAAAAAAAAGTCCATTAACATCTCTCACAGAATACCAGCGTAAAATAGCAGCTTGATGTTGCTGTGTTCTTATGGTCTTCTTAGTGTAGAGAACCGGATACCCTTTTTACTAGGTACGAGAAATTCCATCTTAGTCCTCAGGGGACTTATTCCATCTTAGTCCTCAAAATATAGATGCGGTGTTACCGCATCTATATTTTGATTCACAATCGAGGATAAATGTAGGTGTCTATGGGCTACAGTATCCGGTTCTATCAGGTGTCCCTGCTCGTTTGTCATTTTAATCTATAAAAAAAACCTGCACCTACACAAGCAAAGAAAGCTACGGACGCGTTGTCACCGTTGAGGTAGATGGATTGCTCACGGCCTGTTTCATACTGGCTCTCTTTAGCCTTCAGGCTGGAACTTAGGTCTGCATGCACTGCTGTTTGGCGACAGAGATAAGTAAGAAGAAGTTACCTGCCCAAACGGACTCCTAGCCAGCGAAGGAGTCCTACCATCTAGTCAAATTCCAAGAAAAGGCATTATTTTATTTGATGCAAGGAAAACAGCTGCCTTTTCTTTTTTTTCTGGTCCTTTTGTACCAGGTTTGATTCCCAATTAAATGAAGTCATTTTTCTAAAATCTGTAACCGTGTAGAATATCCACACCTTCCCGTAGATGTCATAAGAGGCGACAGAGGGAAACAAACTAGGAGATTGGCTGCAACTGCTATTGCCAACCCGCTTGCCAAGCGTGGCAGCTTTGCCAAATATATGTTCAGCAGTGGACTTTTGATAGGATGTAACAGTAACGGTCCAAAATCAAAAACATTTGAAGAAATCCAAATCTTAAGATTTGGATTTCTTCAAAATCAACGAGAGCCATTAATCCTAGATAGTCATTAATCCTACAATGCTTCTTGCTGATTCTGCCCAGATGATCCTGTTCCCAGACAGAACACCGAAGAGAGATACAACAGAAAAAGAAAATTAGTTTTATGAAGCTTTCTTTATTTTAAATTGAACAAAAGCTTTTGTATTTTTTTCAAATCGAAAGATTTCGTGTTAACTTGAAAATAAATTTCAATAATAAAGTCTACATCATTGCTCATTCCTCCATAGCAATTGTGAGCGACGTGCCTGTGGGATTGAGTTACAGTTGAAATAACAGGATACATTGCGAACAAAGCGAACTTAACATCACTGTATTTAGACTGTTTGTTAACGTCATTATTTACTAAGGCTGTTTTGGACAAGGATACTTTATCAAAAATTTAAGTTGTAAATTCTATACGAGAACATAAAAGGCGTTAAAACTTACATGAAAGCAAAAAAAAAAATATCAAAAATACCAATTCACGTTTTAAGGCATTTTCATTTCATTTCAAGTTAACGTTTTTCAATTTCATTCATTACAGTGTCAACGGTCGACAACTGGATATAGGCTTCTCTAGATTGCCTCATAGAGGGGATATACTCGTATGTGTGTTGCCACGCGTGGCAGGTGAATTGGCAGCTGCAGTATTTTTAAATTTTTTATTTGTTATTAGGAAGACGCTGCTGCCCTGCTCCCTGGTTTGAATACACACGCGACCATATGGGATGGAAAATATTCTAACACCGCTACTGACGGTTATCTATTAATTGTATTTGAATGTATTTCTATATTTTATTGATTTATCATAAATTATGACCGACTTCTTAAACTATCACAAATATTATGTACGCGGTAGAGAAAGATGTTACCTTAGAAGTAATTACGGGTTTTATTACGTATTTTAGCGCTCATAATCAACAATTTTGGGTGAAATTTAAGGAAGAATAATTTAACAACCTAACGTTGGGATAACGGTCATCGGGCGAAAGTTTACGACATTAAAAACGCCTTTTAACACCTCTTTATAGCTTCGTGTTTATTATACAATGCCTTACTTGATATTGGGTTCGCATCGCTGCCAAAATCCGCACGATATAAGTTAATCAAGTCGGACAAAGACGGTTGCAAATCAACGGTTTAACTAAAAATATTCAAGATGTTATTAATTAGCTAAGATCCGAGTAATAAAATAAAACGATGTGTCTTACCTAGTTTGAAGAGCATTTCCCGCCCTCCCTTATTTATATGCACGTTCCCCATCACATCTAGTCCCAGCACCACTAATCCTAATACCACTACACTAGAAAAGATACACCACTGTCGATAATACGATACATGTTTCGCCTCTAAATGAGGCATCCTCAGGTGAAGTAGACTGTGGTGGCTGACCGCTCTTAGCTCTAGCTCTCTATTAATTATCTAGAAATATTCACTTATATCACAAAAATAGTTTATAGTTACTCTCAGTTTTAAATTAGAGTCCATTGTAATAAGGAAAACCCGTGGAAAATATATGAACTAAAATGTAAAGTGGAATGGAATGTGGAATTTGACAGCAAGTATGTGACGCCGCGGCTAAGGAATTGCTTTCATGAGAAAGGCTCTTTCTACACCATAGCTTAAATCCGACACTATCTATAAACGACGTCTTGTAATAAGACGGTTTAGGTTCTAACCGAAATGATCCATTTTATAACCAGCAATTTTGAGTGCCGACATACTTTACTAACTTAAAATCACTTTCTACAAGTTTCCTTTGAATCTTAATAAAGCAGTTCGGTATATGAGCGGTGACCTTCACAACTTTCAAAGATTGGATGTACATTTACATACTTCATATGTTTGTCGTCGAAATATTTTATTCCGATGACATGCAGGCTTCCTCACAATGCTTTTCTTCACCACTTAGTAGGTGATAAATCAGTACTTAAAATAAAATTAACAATTTGATTGGTGCAGGTGGGGATTAAACCCAGGTTACTCGCAAACTGTGAAATTTACAGCGAGAGTTTCGCTCCTGAGCAGCCACGAACTTTATTTATGTTAAAAGTGAGGGTAGATAACTAATAAGCGTTAAAATTGCCCCACTCGTTCAAGTAGTATAAAGAATTTGATTGAATCGTTTACCACTGGCGATTAAGCCGGACCGATAGGACTTAGGGACCTTCAAGAAACGAGCTTACTCCATTTTAAAACCTGCCGACAGGGCACCTGCAATTTCCCTGGTGTTGCAGTTGTTTATGAGCAGCGGTCGACACTTACCGTCGGGTGAACCGTACGGTCTTTCTACGAATCTTAATTATGGTTGTCGTTATTCTGTCCGTCGTCGTAATTCTTTTAGTACCAGCAAAGATGGTGATGTTGCAGTGAGGCTGCCCTATGTCGCATGGTGATGGACGGGTGCTCTTGGTTTGCATACTTTATTTATTTTGGTAATAATTATGTCCATTGTATTTACTTCTTATGCGTTTCATGAATATTTTATAACATAAAGTAATTCATTTATATTTTATCGTGTAGTGACGGTGTAAGAATATCCAACCCCATAATATGCCGTGGGTGTCGTAAGGCGACAGAGGAAAGCAAATCAGGAGATGGGCAGCAGCGTCGACCTAATAACGACTAAAAAGCTGCCAAGCATGGCAACTATGCCAAATATACCCCTATGAGGAAGTTCCCTAATCTATGGGGAAGGTGTTCTATGTTCTGCAGTGGACTTTAATAGGCTGTAATGGTAATTAATTTATGTAAATAGTAAAGAGTATCATCTAACAATAGATTTCTATAATTTTTAGGCAAATTTAGACAGATTCGGTTGTATTATTGTTTAACGTAGAAAACTATTTAGACGTAAGGTGTGTGTATAATTACGACGTTGTATATTTGTTTACAAGGACGTACTCGTTGCAATGTTGAACAGATGAGCGAGCTCGTTTATGTTTAGTCACAGTGTCGAGAAGTTTCCGTGCCATAAACTGTTTCACAAGTCACACACATGTTGGATGTCAGTTGCGATTAGGAAAGTTTTGAATCTATAAATGTCCATGCCAAGACAGATTAAATGTAATATAAAGGACAAAGAGATTACGGTTTTATGTTTAAGGGACTTTTATATAAACATATCAATTTAAAAAAATGTAAGCTTCTCTTGAAAATAGAGGACTTTTTTTATTAAAGTAAAGGTTGACAAATATGGAAAATTAGAAACTGCGGTTGCTTACCTGCCTGCCAAGCGTAACTGATATGCAAAATTTTGTGTCCCTCAGAGGCAGTTTATGTTTAGCATTGAATGATGAGATGATGATGATTTATTTATGTATGACATCTTTAATTATCATTATCTTTTAGTTACAGCGCAATTAAAAAGCACTCGAAGACGATGAATAAATAGGTGGGTAAATAAAATAAGCTGTTGTTTCATATTCCAGATGTAAAAGTAAGGATACCGTTACAGCCTCTGAACAAAGGCCTTGCCATAGATTGCTTGATAGTGGTACTTTTCATAGTAACCATATTTGGAAAACCCAGTTTTTTATTTTTAGTTGTAATTTAGACGACGTTGATGGCCATCTCCTGGTTTGTTTCCCATCCACGGGACTACATGGGGTTAGTGGATGTTCTTACACCGCTACTACGTTGCAAAAAAATAGGGATACTTGAACTATAATTCCTTAATTTACTAACAGGAATAAAAAACGTGTATCACCTACTTTTACTATAATAAAACTCTAACACGACGTCTGTCTGAACTCGCATCACGCAAAAACCTGTGAACCGATTTGGATAGGACTTTCACTGGCATATAGTTGATGTAACTTAAACTACTTTTATTTTAGGGTTCCGTGCAAAAAAGAAATCCATACGGGTGAAATCGCCGGGAACAGCTAGTATTATAATAAATCAGATACAAAAGTAAATTACAAGTATTTAGGTAAATATATTGTAGACTATGATAAGTAAATATATTGCTAACTTTATGAATCAAATTTCACTTCGCCTCTTGAGCAAAGGATGGACCCTAAATTAAACTTGAAGTGAATTGTTTATTGTTTATAGTAACACAAGTCAAGCGTTCTAATCAAAGCTAAGATTTGTTTATTAAATCTAATTGAACTCGTAACGTAACTTGGAGAAATATTTATCTCCTACGCTAATTAATTGCATTTTGACATAACAACCTACCTATGTAACTAAATTCCTGTTTATTTAAAAAAAGCAATTTATCTTTTTAAACTACGCAAATTTGCGCTCGATTTGATGAGTTTTTAAGTTAAACGTTGGCATATACAAAAATAGTAGACAACATATTAAAGTCTCTTTAATAAGGGATGTAATAAAAACAAGTCTATTAATTATTTCTTTGTAATTGATTAACTTTGTGTGAGCATTCTAATAAAGAAGTTCGTACAGTACACACCGACTTTCTTTTACACGATGAACAAGAAAGAAGAAAAAGCTAATATCGTTCGTCAAAGGCAAGGCTCGTATTGCGTTCGAGGTTGCGCCTTTTCTTATAAAACTGAAGTCACACTCCATGGACATCGCCAACCAACTTAGAAATGAGGCTACAGATGTGCTGCCAACTCTGAGGACTAAGACTGCTAGTGAGGCATTCCATCTCAGGCCTCAGAGTAATATGTAATATAATATAGACTGTAATTATACTGGCTCCCTATGCCCTTCAGACAAGAACACAACAATGCAAAAATTAATATTAGGCAAAGTAATGCCTAATATTAATTTTTGTTTACGTTGCATTCGCATTTCATACTGTTATTTTTTTAGGTACCAACTTTAATTGATATGCAATAAATATAGGACTTCGTATGCCTACACTGTAGAACATAGTTGAACTTTATTATATATGTAGTTAACATCTATGTAATACCTATGATCCACGAAAGAAATGATACTAAATTTGAATGCTGATTAATCCTGTCACAAAAATCAGATAGTTCATTGAGTTTTTCACTATTCTTGAACTTTATGTACGTGTTGTTATTTGACTTTAACACTTTTTGACAACGTAATCACATCAGACGAACTTTAGTATTACAATACGTCGAAAGCAAATTTCCGTTATATTTTCGAAGGATTATAATAAAGGTTCCTCTCGGCTCACTGAACCAATACAAAGAACGGTGTCGTCACTGTAAGACCAGCACAATATGTGGTTATAGTTCTAACGCGTAATATCTTCTTATTTGAATAAATAGTAAATACCTACTCAAATATTTGTATGTGGGTATTTAAAATGTAATCTATACATACATATAAATGAAATTGAAGTGTATGTCTGTAATATTGAAATAACTAACTTCTATTAAGCTCGTGGGCTTATTTGAATACTGCATAAACCATTTAAAAATTTTTTGTATGTCTGTCTGTCTGTCCGGGTTAATATTTGAAATGTCTGAATGGATTTTTTTTTGTAAATGATGAAACTACTAACAAACAGATATAGAGCAATGCCAGGAAAGATCTAGGCCGTACTTTACTAAACAAAACATATTTTTTGAAATACGAGAAATTGTTTAAAATAAATGGTGTTTGATTATCATTGATAGATCATATAACTGTATACATATTACATAAGACGGGTCGGGTCGCTAGTGTTGTAATATTCACTTTTTACTCGTATACATATAAGTACAGTTACCGCCCATTCCTACCAGCCTCAAAGTAACACCAGCTACTGACTCAAAATAAACCTGCCTCTAAATAATTTAACCATTCAGTAAGATAATAACTCTAGTATCTTTGCTAAGAACTCATCAATCCCGATACAAGCACTTACATCACAGACTAATACAATAGTTACTATGTAGCTTACAGTTAAAAAAATCGTCAAGTTTCATAATATCAAAAACTATGATACCATAAATAGAAAAAGGTTCGCAGTAGAAAATTTCGGAAACCAATAACTTATTCCGAAAGCACATAAGTCAGCGCTACATGACTTACAGCGGTCAGGGAAGCGGAAATATTTACGTGGTAGAGCCATGCTGCAGCTATATTAATAGTATAGTTGTAGCACGAATGGGTCGGCTCGACCGGGGAAGGACCACGCTCTTACAGAATACCAGCGTAAAATAGCAGCTTAATGCTGCTGTGTTTTGTATGTTGAGTGTAGAGAACCGGAGACCCTTTTTACTCGAAAAGAGGCATTCTATCTTAGTCCTCACGGCTGAAAACGCATAGACACTTTGGCGGCCTCTCACCTCAGGGGTACCTCGTTTAGAGCCGGGGCGGCATCAGAGGCAGCTGAACTGAGTAAGTGGCGCAAATATGAGTCTCTGAGAGATGACTACACATTTGTGCCATTTGCTGTAGAGACTATCGGTCCGTGGGGTCCACGTGCAGTGATGTGCTTAAAGGAACTCCATCCGCGGCTGGTCGTCGCTGCTGGTGATAAGAGGGCTGACTCTTTTCTCGCTCAAAGGCAAGTATAGCCATTCAGCGGGGAAACGCAGCCAGTGTTCTTTGCACGATACCACGTGGAGTAGGACTATTTGATAATGAAATTACTAGTTTTTTTTTTTAATTATAGTTTTTAATATTGTATATAATAAAATATTGTATATTATATTATGTAAATAAATGTATAAAAATTTTAAAGTACAGTAGCAAATAAATCACCGTGCCATTGACACATTGTTTCTGTGGTCATTTCTTATAAAAAAAAGTAAATTATTACATCAACACTGACAGAAACAAAGATACATTAAAAAAATTTTAATAAAAAGTAAAAGCTGGCTTCAAGTAAAATAACTAAAAACAATACACTAATTTTACATTCTGAAGTCGGGGCTTAATTTATCTTCACTTTTCTTTCAGCTTTGAGTGGACAAAGTAATATCACAATATCAATGTCGTCTAAGTAGTTCTATTAAGAACTTCATTCTCTATTTTACTTTAGAAATGGAATTTGATATCCAAATATATAAGAGACCATCCTTGAAGTTTAATCTATTTAATAAAAATAATCATCAAAACCTGTACAAACTTGACGAAGATATCGTATAACACATATACAAAAAAAACATAAGCCGAAATGTTAACTCATTCCTTTTTAGAGTCGGCAAAAAGAAAAATATTGTCGAGTGAAATTTGCTATGTCTTTCAGACATACCAAAAACTAATGTAATGATAGATGATCTCTGTGAATTCTTTTCATGTGCTATGAAAAGGTAAATGTAAAATTCATTACGAGAACACATTTGGAATAAAAGAAATCTGAAACATGCTTTAAATATTTATTGACAAAGTTATATTATATTGTAACGTGGTAGAGGCACACTGCAACTATATTATCGTTGTTGTATAAATTGGTCTGCTCTCCGCGTAAGGACCACGCTCTCACAGAATCCCAGCGTAAAATTGCTGCTGTGTTTCGTATGGTGAATTTAGAGATTTGGAGACCCTTTTTACTCGAAACGACACATTCCATCTTAGTCTTCAGTGTTGACAAATAAAATTGTAGGTACGAGCATGTGTGCGTATGTGTGTGTATTTGTAAATGTGTGAGTTGGTTCAATAATATTATAACTAACCTTTGCCAACTACAAATTAGTTCTTTAAAGTTTTATAAAGTTTATTCCACTGGGAACCTCCGTTATACTGAGTGATGAATGTTAGCAACAGGAGGGGGGGCTAGCGGTTTACGAAGTAAATATTTTATATGTTAATGTCTATTTTCCAGTTAAACTTTTTGATTTTACTTTATTTGATAAAAATCGGGGTCAGTCGAGGCACTCCTCGTTAGTTATGTTGTTTAAATGTTATTAATTTGAGGAACTGGATAAACGCTACTTCAGCAAGTATTGGGACTAGTTGAGCCAAGTTTTTGCCTGTCTTTTGTTGATTATTATAGGCTGTAGCTGTAACCTTTGTGTAGAGAACTTCTAAGAAAAAATAAAACTAGTGGCTGTGTACAAAAAAAAACATATAAATATTGGGTGCCCGTTATTTGGCCGAATATTTTTTTCGAATATCATTACTCCGACAACGATTCTTCGATGTAATGTTGTAATGAATGATCTTATGCCAGAATAATTGTTTGGCCAAAAATCAATTACAATCTTTTTTGCAGTTATTATTTTACCCAGTCGAATAAAAATTCACATGGCTGTTGCATTAGTTAGCAACACTGCAATGAATTGCACGTATTTAATGTTTCATACTCGTTGTTCAGAAAATCTCTATTGTGAATAACGAAAAAAATGTAGACGATTTTTACGACGTTTTTATTAACTCTCTTTTGTGTTAGTCTGTCCGGGTCAAAATTAGTAATTGACTTCAAACTAACTTTCCGATGAGCTAAAGGCTTTAAATTTGAACATAGGTAACTCAGAATTGGATGACAAGGTAAGAATGTGAATAAAAAACAAAAACAATTTTATACTTTTAAGTCCGTCCTAAAAACGAGGTATATTAAAAAATATATAAGGATGCTGTTTTCACATAATAAGGTATAATGTATAAAGATGAAAATTACAAAGTAAAGCGAACAGTAGCCTAATACCTACCATTAGGCTACTGTTACTGCGATCCGCGAACTCAAAAGGTCGTCTGTTCGAATCCGCTATTCGACTACCGTTGTGAAACACTCCACACACAAGTATGTAATTTGATTTCTGAATATTTCCCTTGTGTTCTGCTATTTTTTAAATTCGTACATCTTCGTCGGAGTATTTCCTTTATTTTTCTCAGGAGGAGCACCAGACACTATTGCGTCTATATGATCTGAGTAGAACGGTTGCTATAAATTCTACAATTAAACGTTAAAAATTGGAATGATGTTTGTAAATTATTTTGTGATGCCTCAGCAGAATTATGTGTTCTTAATATTTTTTTAATTTATTTGAAAACTACTCCAAAATTCTGGCGAACATTTGGTTGTGAATTCGAAATGCCCCTCACATTCTTTTCTTAGAAACAGTCGACTAAGCTTGCGCTTTCTGAATCTTCTAAAAACGTCTTGAAGTATTTTGTAGGAATTTTTAATGACTCTGACTGAAGGCTAACGGACGCCACATATCTAGCTCGTCATTTGTTATATTATTTTTATAGAATAAGGGTGAGAAACGAGCACACAGTCCACCTGATGGTAAGTGGAATGTTGTGTCCCATAGACATCTACATTTATCATCAATTAAGAATCAAAATGCAGATACGCAGTCCCTGAGGACTAAGAAGGAATGCCTCGTTTCTAGTAAAAAGAGTCTCCGATTCTCTACACTCACCATACGAAATACAGCAACGTTAAGCTGCTATTTTACGTTGATATTCTGTGAGAGCGTGGTCCTTCCCGGTGTAGCTGACCCATTTGTGCTACAACTATACTACTGATATAGCTGCATTCTCCCTACTACGTAAAAAAGTAAAATTAATCATAGCCTCAGTGATAATCTTTAGCGTCCCGCAGAACTGAGTTGGTGATAGGTGTGGTCGGCAACTTCATTGATTTTAGGAACCAACCAACAAAGATCTGCTACAGTGAATAAACCTAGCATAATATGTTTGAATGGGAACAGTAAGAAAGGCGATTTTAATCGTAATAAAGCATCAATTCTTGTTTCTTAGTAGAGGACGAAATGTAGGTGTATATGGGCTACAACTTCCACTTACTATCTGATGGACTGTATCCTGTTTGTCACCATTATTTCTATATAGAATGATAAATCATTGTGGCATATATTTTCCATGAATAAACATAATTTTTTTCTATATGCGAAACGAATGATAGTTCAAATTACAAAAAAAAAAGCCGGCGACGTGACGCGAGCCTACGGTCTTACGAGGCGCGTACGGTGTAACTACATCACGTAGCGGTTCCTCAGCCGCACATGCGCTCCCAGGGAGTGTACAAAGGAGTTGTATTTTTACGAATCCTTACCCGACTATTACCGTAAAGTGGCTTTGGGGCTGGTGTCAGTTTATATTATACGCATCAGAGAATGAAGAAGGCAGAGAATTAACAATCAACATCGTAGTACTTTGTTAACTTTTATTATTACTTTTTTTCTTATATTATAAGGGTGAGAAACGAGCACACAGTCTACCTGATGGTAAGTGGATGTTGTGCCCCATAGACATCTACATTTATCCTCGATTAAGGATCAAAATTCAGATGCGTTTTCACCCCTGAGGACTGAGATGTAATGCCTCGTTTTCAGTAAAAAGGGTCTCCAGTCCTCTACACTTACCATACTAAACACAGCAGCGTTAAGCTGCTATTTTATGTCGGTATTCTGTGAGAGCGGGATCCTTCCCCACATGAAGCGACCCATTACAATAGAATAAAATAGAATTACTTTCATTCAATATTGATTACAATAATACTTATTAAAAGTAATTTAAGCTTTACCACTGGTTCGGAAAAACTCTGTCGGAGGAAGAACCAGCAGGAAACACAGCGGGACATTTTATTGAACATTAATTTATTAAGATAATATTTCGTACAATTAAGTATAAACAAATTCAGAAACAGCGTGGTAACTATCACATCATTCCCAGGGGTTATCATCAATCATGTACAAGGAATTATTTCGTCTACAACTATAATATAGTTGCAGCGTGACTCTACCATGTGTCTTTTCTATCACAAAGACATTTATGAAGAGTAGGCGGGAACGAACGCTTCCGATCAGATTACATAAACTCGATATTTCCACGTGGTAATTTAACATCACCCGTGGGGGTAAAATCGACGAAATATATGTTAGTAAGCGAAACATCCCTATTTGTGAATATAAATCTGTTTATATGACCTAAGCGTTATTTAACAAGATTGTCGTCCAGTTTGTAAAGGTATTTTGCTTACGTAAATTGCACATGGACAAACATATGGATTTGCAAAAAATATTTATAGACTATACAAATCCTTTTTAATTGTGGGTATCAGACTCGCGGTTTTTTTAGAATTACCAGATCATCATCATCATCATAGTTATAGCCTTTCATAAGTCCACTGCTGAACATAGGCCTCCCCCAAGCAATGCCACAAAGTACGGTCCTGAGCCTGAGCCACCTGCATCCATCGTCTTCCTGCATCTCTTACCAGTATTTCACTGCAACTAGTGGGGTACTGCTCTAAACTTCGCTTACTGGTACGAGGTTGCCACTCCACAATCTTTCTTTCCCATCTTCGAGCTATATGGTCGGCCCATTGCAACTTTTACCAATCCGTTGGGTTATATCGGTTAATTTGGTTCTACTGCGGAAAATCATCCGAATTTGATTATATCTCAATTTTACAATATTTTTTAATATTAAAAAGAAATATATTGCATAATTTGCTTGTAAGAGACATGCGTCTTGAAATCCCTAATACCACTCTGTACGAGTATGCTTGTCAAGGAGTATTAAAAGGCAACGTAAAGCCCGCACTTACTCCGACAAATGAAAACAAAGCTCCTATAATAGAATTTAATTTGATACATTTGATATACACGTTATATTCTCGATACTTGCACAGGGAAATACCACGGTGTCGTAGCAAGTTATTTCTTCTTAGAACATGTGTTCAAAACAAAAACAATACAAAATTGTTATTTTTGTATGGAATACTTCATATTGTTGCGCGCCACTATTAATGTCTTGCACATGGCAACACTAGTTACCACTAGCGCCTTCTAGTATCGAGTAGCAGAACTAGGAGAGTCAAGATCCTTCTAGAAATTTCGGGACCGATATGTACTCGAACATTCTAGATGTTTCTACAGTAGAAGGTTCTGGAAAGTATCGGAGGCGCTATATAAGGCCGGTATAGACCACGACCGATTCAGTATTGAATGGGCGATACAAGTGAATACTTCGAAGCGATACAACTGCGAACTAAAGTGATCTGTAGTACAATTGTGTTTTGTTATTAGTGTGGTTTAAAGTTGTAATTAGTGTTGTGTAAATAAAGTGTCAATTTTGGTAATTCACTCGGCAGTTTTTAATTGTCACGAACCCCAAGCTCGTAACAATTGGTGTCAGAAGTGGGATAATGTTCATGCCGATTTTACCAAAGGACGACACGGAGGGTATCCGTACCCGAAGTCAACGCCAGCAGGAGACGGACCAGAGACGATTCGGTGGTGCAACGCCGCAGACGTCGGAGGGCCAGCTGCTGACCACGGAGGCCAGTCCGTCAGCAGCTCCTGCATCTACAGCACCTGACTTAGGTGCTCTGATGATGATGCTGCAGGAACAGGCCTGCCGACAGGAGGAACAAGCCCGTCGGTTGGAAGAGCAGCTGAAGCGGGGACAGGAGGAAGAGGCCCGTCGGTTGGAAGAGCAGCTGCAGCGGGGACAGGAGGAACAGGCCCGTTGGTTGGAAGAGCAGCTGCAGCGGGGACAGGAGGAACAGGCCCGTCGTTTAGAAGAGCAGCTCAAACGCGATAAGGAAGAGCAGATGCTCCTCATGAAGGACCTTCACGCTACCTTGGGGAAAGAGATAAGGGAGGGGAAGGATAGGGTTGCTCAACATGACAACCGCCTGTCGGAAGCTGAAACCCGAATCAACCAAGTGAACAATCGGGTTAACAACGTGATGGCTGACGTGAAGAAAACGCCGGACGACCTAAAAATTGGGGATGGAATTGCAGCTCCCGTGGTAGCTACAACACCTTTGTTACGTGGATTCAAAGTGCCGCCGTTCGACGGGACTTCTTCCTGGTCGGAGTACAAAATCCAGTTCGAGGCTGTCATGAAGGCGAACGGCCGGAATAAAAGTCAGGGCATGAGTGCTCTCACCCTAGGCCTGCGCGACCAGGCCTTAACTGTTCTGGAAGCTCTCGGTAAGGAAGTGACTTACAAGCAGCTCCTTGAGGCATTAGAGGCGAGATATGGCGACGCTTACCTGGAACACGTCTTTCGTGCGCAGCTCAAAGATTGCAGACTGCAGCAGTGGGCCCTTGAGGTGGAAAAGCTGGTTCGAAAAGCATACCAGTCTGTACCTGCGCTCATTGTAGAGAACCTGGTGCAGACATTCATCGACGGCATCGGCGACCTTGAAGTCAGAGCCGCTGTGAGGCTCGGGCATCACGAGACGCTTAAGGACGCCTTGGCCCATGCACTGGAGGTGGAAGCTGCGCGGCAGGATCATCGTGCCCATCGCGTCAGGGAGGTTGCAGCACCTACAGTTCGCGACCGCAATAAAGGATACAGCCCTAGGTGCTACGGCTGTGGGGAAAGGGGCCATCTTCGATCCAGCTGCCCTAAGCGAACTGTAGAAAGGGAAGGTGAACTATCTCGAGGGGGCAGTGCGGCTATCAGCACCGCCCAGCACAGCGGGAAATCTCATGGCAACGCAGATGCATTGTCAAGAAGACCTTGTCCTGAAGATTGCAAGCATTGTACTAGGCAAGAGGGTAAGGATGTGGTGTCTGTGAGGATGCTCAGGACAGACCAGCTCAGCAATGAGTGGAAGGACAGCCTACAACATGCACAGCAGGAAGATCCGTACATCAAGCCGATTCTGGAATGGATGAAGGCCAGTGTTCCTAAGCCCAAGTGGAGTAACGTCTCAGCGATGAGTTCGACCACGAAAAGCTATTGGGCCCAATGGGACAGCTTGCTGATTCAGGATGGAGTCCTGTGCCGAAAATGGGAAAATGTTCGGGGAGACAGTTGTCATTTTCAAATGGTTGTCCCTAAAGCTAAAGTACCGGATTTTCTACAGCTGTACCATAATGGTTGTTCAGGAGGCCACCTGGGAGTTAAACGAACTCTACTTAAGATCCGAGAACGGCTTTACTGGGTCCACTGTCGTGACGATGTCGAGGACTGGTGTCGCAAATGTACAAGTTGTGCGGCTGTAAAGGGACCTCAAACTCGTAGTAGAGGTGCATTGAAATTGTACAATGTTGGTGCACCATGGGAGAGGATAGCCCTTGACATTGCGGGGCCGTTTCCGGAAATTGAAAGCCATTCCAAATCAAGAAGCTTCAACAGTTGCAGATAAACTAGTTCATGAAGTCTACTGTCGTTTTGGAGTACCTTTAGAGCTTCACAGCGATCAAGGAAGGAATTTCGAGTCTCAAATATTCCAGGAAACTTGCCGAGTTATGGGTACTCATAAAACAAGAACAACTTCTTACCACTCACAATCTGATGGAATGGTAGAACGATTTAATCAGACATTGGAGAGGTACCTAGCAAAAGTTGTGGAAAAACGGCAACGAGACTGGGACAGGCACATACAACCGTTTTTGTTGTCATATCGAAGCGCTGTTCACGAAAGTACATCAGTGACACCAGCTTTAGCAAATTTTGGGAGAGAATTACGGCGGCCTGCAGACCTGATCACCTGAATACCACCTGATGCCCCACGCAGTATAACCGATTATGCAAATGACTTGCGGAACAAAATGAATGACATTTATGAGCACGTCAGACAATCGGGACAGCAAACGTCTGAAAAGATGAAAACACGGTATGACCGCAAAATGAACAACAAAGGGTTTGACGAAGGTTCACTAGTGTGGTTACACAATCCAGTTCGCAGCAAAGGGAAATCTCCTAAGCTTCAAGCTAAATGGGACGGACCGTACCGGATTGTGACAAGGATCAATGACGTAACCTACCGGATACAGAAAGGTGCAAGAGTCAAAAAAAGGTCCTAAGATCGTCCATGTGGATCGACTGGCGCGTTATTATGGGGACTATAATGCTCGGGACGAGCATGTCTTAGGAGGGGGCAGTTAATTTCTTGCACATAGCAACACTAGTTACCACTAGCGCCCTCTAGTATCGAGTAGCAGAACTAGGAGAGTCAAGATCCTTCTAAAAATTTCGGAACCGATATGTACTCGAACATTCTAGATGTTTCTAGAGTAGAAGGTTCTGGAAAGTATCGGAGGCGCTATATAAGGCCGGTATAGACCACGACCGAGTCAGTATTGAATGGGCGATACAAGCGAATACTTCGAAGCGATACAACTGCGAACTAAAGTGATCTGTAGTACAATTGTGTTTTGTTATTAGTGTGGTTTAAAGTTGTAATTAGTGTTGTGTAATTAAAGTGTCAATTTTGGTAATTCACTCGGCAATTTTTAATTGTCACGAACCCCAAGCTCGTAACAATATTAATGATGTTGGTGAGATCAGAGACTTAGGGAGTAGTACTAGACAGTTTTTAATCTTTCCGATTCCATATTGAGAACATTTTTGAAAAAGCGGTTTGGTCATCTGTATACTAGGATTAGATCCAAAACGAAATTATTTAGTGTTTGTATATTCAATTTGTAAACTAAATATATAAAAAAAAACTATCTTCTTATTTTGTAGTTGAGAGCTACAGGGTAATTTTCAAAGAGCATCCAAATTTTAAACTTACGTTAAAATATATAAATCATGATAAACCGTTATTGCAGTATTTGAAAATACGAGTAAAAAGGCTTCTACTTTAATTTGAAATTATTCTAAATTGCAAGTGATAATTTATGAGCAACAAATACGCGTATGCGAGGTCCTCTGTGTTTGATTCAATTCATAACATTTTTGCTGACCGAGCAACCCTTACGAATGCATCCGTGCGTAGTAAAATAGTACGCGTTAGATATTTATGAATGACAATCAGTTAAAATAATGCATTACCACGCACTTTGAATTTAAAAGATAAAAAACACAGAATGTTTGAGATTCTTTTTGTTAATTTTTCTTCATCATTTGCCTATATTACTTACACTGAACCTTCTCTATGAACTTCAAAATTTTAATTTAATTCGATCAAGACTAGAAGCTACGATGCTGTGACATATTAGGACAGAAATTACACAATTTCCTTGTATTATTTTGTTTTTCAAACCTAATTCCATTTTTTCCTTTCTTATGCCTAAATTTTTAATGAATAAAATTAAAACAAAGGTGTTAAAGCTAAAGGCAATCAAGTTATTGCAACAGCGTCGAGTAAAACATGCGCTGCGCAAATTCACCGAGCCTAATTAAAACGAGTAAATCAAACGAAAAGCCTTGCCATTAGCAAACAGTTATTACTGTGAAACTTTTATTTCTCTTACACAACATAATCATCATCATCATTACAGCCCTTCACAAGTCAACTGCTGAACATAATTCTCCCAAGGAATGCCACAAAGCACGGTCCTGAGCCACCTGCATCCATCGACTTCCTGCATGTCTTATCAGGTCGTCAATCCACCTAGTAGGGGACGCCCTACACTTCGTCCGCCGGTACGATGCCGCCACTTGAGAACCTTTTTTCCCCATCAGATGTCGGTTCTTCGAGCTAAATGGCCGGCCTATTGCCACTTCAGCTTACTAATCCATTGGGCTGTGTCGGTCACTCTGGTTCTACTGCGGATATGCTCATTTCGAAGTTTATAACGCAGAGAAACTCCGAGCATAGCCCTCTACACAGCTCGCTGAGCGACCTTGAGCTTCCTTATCCGGCCAGCAGTGAAGGACCACGTCTGAGTTCCATAGGTCATCACTGGCAACACGTACTGGTTGTACAGTCTCGTTTTCAAGTTTTGAGGTATACCTGACGAGAAGATGTGCCGTAATTTCCCGAACGCTGCCCAGCAGAGTTGAATCCGTCGATTGACCACTCGGTCGAAGTTGGACTTACCTAGTCGGACTATTTGTATCAGGTAAACAGTATGTTTACTTGGGACAAATAGTCCGTCAACAACTTCGAGCTTAGTGCTCCCAACAACTACCGGCATAGGTATGGACGTTATACATGATCTTTGTTTTGTCCATGTTCATCTTAAGACCTATCCGTTGGGAGGCACTATTGAAGTCATTGAGCATAGTGCTTAGGTCCTCCAGCGATTCTGCCATAAGGACTATATTGTCGGCAAATCGAAGGTGAGTGATTTACTCGCCGTTGATGTTAATACCGTATCTTTTCCAGTCCAGAAGCTTGAAAACGTCTTCCAATGCAGCGGTGAAGAGTTTCGGGGATATAACGTCACTATGTCTTACACCTTTCTGCAGTTGGATAGGTTTCGTACTCTGGTTCTGTTCTCGGATAGCCCTACTGTACAAACACTTCAGCACTTCGATATATCGACAGACTACTTGGCACCGCTGAAAGGGCAGCAGCACTGCCCAAATTTCGACGGAATCAAAGGTTTTCTTATAGTCCACATATGCCAGAAATAGTGGCAAATTGTACTCCTCTGACTTCTGTACAATTTGCCGAAGAGTATGTATGTGGTCTATGGTGCTAACGCCTTTTCGGAAACCGGCTTATTCGGGAGGCTAGAAGTCGTCGAGTCTGCGTGCGAGACGATTCGTAATGACTCCCGAAAACAGCACGTAGATGCGGCGCAGAAGGGAAATCAGTCTGTAGTTCTTCAAGAGAGCGTTGTCGCCTTTCTTGAAGAACAAGACCATGGCACTTCTGCTCCACTCCTCCGGTGTAGTGCCACCGCGGAAGATGGAATTAAGGAGTTTCTGATGGACTTCAAGTACCTGTTTTCCACTCGCTTTTTTTTTTTTATAGGATAAGGGTGACAAACGAGCACACAGTCCACCTGATGGTAAGTGGTTGCTGCGGCCCACAGACATCTACATCTATCTTCAATAAAGAATCAAAATGCAGATGCGTTGTCACCCGTGAGGACTAAGATGGAATGCCGCATTTCCAGTAAAAAGGGTCTCCGGTTCTCTACACTCACCATACGAAACACAGCAGCGTTGAGCTGCTATTTTACGCTGGTATTCTGTGAGAGCGTGGTCCTTCCCCGGTCGAGCCGACCCATTCGTGCTATAACTATACTACTAATATAGTTGCAGCATGGCTCTACCACGTATAAAGAAGCTCTGCTGTATATATATTATATACACTATAATTTGGAGATCTGTCTGTTCAGTTCCCTGTATGCTGTCGAATCTACTGAAGACTGCAGCTTCATTTTCCGTCTAACAGCCATGAGATTAAGAGTGTGATCGGAGAGTTTTTGTTTCTTCTGCGGCGGGTCTTGCAAAACTTAGCTCCGACCTCATGGACAGTTGCCACGAGCTTGTCATTAATATCGTCTACTGCATTGATATCTTCTAGGCACTGAAAACGATTTTGTTACTCGAGCTGACAGATTTCGGGACTTTGGATTAGAGCACGAGGGGGATGGAGCGTTGACTTCATTAGGCGTGACCTCTCCAACTTAACGTTTAGATTCTGTGTGCCTCTCACCATTCTGTGGTCGCTGCCAGTTTTCACTCTCGCGATCATAAAGACATCACGGAACAGTTGTCATCTGGTCGTCATAATAAAGTCAATATCCATTTTTGTAGAACTGTCGGGGCCCGACCAGGTCCACTTCCTGTGGGGCCGCTTCTGGAAGAAAGAGTTCGTCATAAAGAGTCCCTCTTTCTCCATGAAGTCGGCCAACTGCTGGCCCATTGGGTTCCGTTGCCATATTCCAAATTTCAAACTTCAGCTCACCGTTCCCTCTTGTGCCTAGTTTTGCGTTGAAGTCTCCTATTAACACCGTATAGTGGGTTGTGGAGGAATGCATGGCTCTAGATATATCCTCATACATTTCCTTCACCTCCTCATCGGGATGTGCCGAGGTTGGTGCGTAAACTTGTATGACCTTCAGCGAATACTGTTTGGTGATTCTGAGTATAAGGTACGCAACTCTCGTCGACACACTCTCAATCTTTACAACGTTGTTAACGAGAGACTTGTGAACGATAAATCCGACACTTACTTGAGACAGATGGTCGCCCTCCCAGTGATAGAACATGTTGCCGGATTCGAGGATTACCATGTCCTCCCCCTCTCTTCGGACCTCAGATAATCCCATAATATTTCAGCACAACTTGTCTATCTCTTCTTTTAGCTCCAGGATCTTCTCGTCAGTCCTCAGGGCGCGTGCGTTATATGTTGCCAGGTTAAATCGTCTTAGGTGGCAACTGAACCTCCACCGGAGATTCTTAGCACCCCCTGCCCCGCTGTTACCATGGTCACCACCATAGCCAGCAATAGCGAGGCCACCGGGCACTGGGGGCCGTCTCTTCGTTACTTTATTCATGGGGATTATACTGCCATAGTTGCCACGCTTGGCGAGCGGGTTGACAACCGCAGTTTTTTATTGTTGTTTTGCTGTTATCAGAAAGATGCTGCTGCCCATCTTCTGCATCAGTTTCCCTCTGTCGCCTCTTACGACACCCACGGGAAGATATGGAGTAGTGTGTATTCTTACCCGCCACTACACGAGAACACAACATGCCTACCTTTAAAACGAATGTAAAAAATAGTAAAATAACAAAACATATTTTGGTCGTCTTAGTTTAGTTTTTATTGAAGAATCTATGAAGTATTAGGTAAAGTCTCGATGCAGCGTATTATGAATGCAATACGAATGAGGTGATTCGATCAAAAATCATTAATTCATTTATTACAGCTTATCAAAGTTCGCTGCTGAACGTAGGCCTCCCCATAGATATTCGTCATTGAAGGGGGATATTTGCCATAGTTGCTACGCTTGGCAGGTTTGTTAGCAACCGAAGTTTTCTATATTAAAGTTTTTATGGGAAAGTCGCTGTTTCACATATCCTAGTTTGTTTCCTTCTGCCGGCTTTTATGACGCTCATGAGACGATGTGGGTATTCTTACACCTCCACTACACGGTACTGTTAAGTAAAATTAACACACTCAAAAGGCCCAAATACCTTTATAAAAAGTTAAAACTGACTTTAAAAACTAAACGAATAAAGTAATTTCCGCATAATTTAATAGTTTCTGAGGTCGTTGCTTTGACAAAGTGTAGCGAAGAGTTAAAGCCCCAACTTCAGAAGTTTTTAACTTATGTGGAAATTATTTCATTCTTTTGTTTTTGAAGGCCGTTTTTACTTCTATATAAGTTCAATTATTCGTCCTATACATATTTCTATACTGTAAGCATCAGAAATAGAAATAGAAATATAAATACTTATTGAAAGTCATTCTTATGTTTAATTTACAACTGATTCGGAAAATGCTTCTGTCCTGGGAAGAACCAGCAAGAAACCCGGCGGGATATATTTTTAATAAAGAACAGTGTACAATCACATTATAATATGTTACTTAATTAACTACACAAAACAAATTAGCTAGCTTAGCTTGCTAGTACTTCACTCCATTGGTTATTATCATCCATAAATTCAAATTTAAAATTATTAGTACTAATAGCATAAAATTTCATAAAACATCGGAAATCTTTGTTTACAACTTCATTATAGCAGAAGATCAGACGATGAGTATTGTATTCCCAGTATCTTACTATTCCAATATTATTATTTGGTTTTATTCGGTACACAGTTTTGTATATTTTTAATTTGTAGTATCATTTTGCTAACTTAGTGTTGAAATCAATCGTCTAAGAACAGTTAAACATAATTTTAAGGTGTTATAAAATATGTACAAAGTTCATTAGATAATCCGCGTAAGAAAATAAAACAAACGCTACCTCTACTGCTCTAGCTAGTAGATAAAGCTCCTTTCATGTTATGTTTTCAAGATTTTTATTAGAACAGAAGTGCTCCCGACTGAAATACATATCAGGTTTACTTTTGTACATTTTATTGAATAAAACAATATGAGGTAGACTGGTAAAGATGTCTCAGACAATAAATCTGCCTATATGAAAGACTCTCTTTGGCGTATATATAATATTTTTGTATGTCAAGTTAACCAAATAAAAATGAAGTACACAATAAAACTATACGAATACAGCAAGACTATTTAAAAAATGCTACCCTAGGTTTTTCATTTCTTTTATTTACAAAAACTTTATTGCCTTAACCATAAAGGTTACAAAAGGCGCACTAAATGCCAGTAATCATTTTTTAACGGTCAGTCAGTCGACAGTGAGATCTGTATTCAGCAGTGAATTTTGGATGTAATGACACCATCATTACATTATGGTGATGAGTAGAAGTTACAATATTCAATATCACGTCACCACCACGTGTTTATGTCCCGCGAGATTTATAAAAGCAAAAGTAATTTTATGTATTGAGAATGGTACTGATGTAATTTTAGATTCTTTTCAAAATTATTAGCGGGAATCAGCATAATTTATTTATTTATTTTCATATAATATTCGTTGTTCTTTGTTTGTAACAGACAGAAAGTCATGTAATGACTTTCTGTCTGTTACAAACTCCTTCGTACACTTCATATTTACATCTCACAGTAACATAGCACACTCAAACAAGTTATTCGGGTACAAAGCCTACCACTGATTACATTCGGTGAAGACAACTCCACAAGCCAGCTAAAGATTACTGAACATGCTCCTGTATCCGACAAAAAGAAGCTCTAGCGTCTAGTTTTGTTAGATAAAAACAACACAAATACATATTGCAATAAACAGGTTTAAAACAAAAATATTTTGAATGATTCTAGAATGAGAGTATAATCATAATTTGGTGAAACACAATTTGGTGAGACACAATAGATGCTGCAGCTCATTGTCTGTCTACAATCAATTGAAAAAGTCTAGGAATGAATGATGATGAGCCATCGCCTACTACTAGCGGTAGCTGCAATGCAAGATTTCGTTTTTAAAAGTTTGTAGTGCTGGAAGAACCATTAGCTGTGCGACAGCTTCTTAGATCTCAGGGATGAGAACTCATCTGTAGCCTTCTTTGTTTTGAGTTTGTTGTGCAAGTACGTGCACGTAATAGAGCCAACTACAGCGCGAATGGATCAGCTCAAAGTCAGTTTTTATTTTGTGTAGGTTCCTTTAGGCTCTTACGAACTTCAAAACCTGCAACTGGTTCTAAGTGAGATTTCTGCAGAAAAACGACAAGAAACTCTAGAGGTTTTGAACGAGATGTAATAATCTCATTATAATATCACAAAAATAATTTTTGTAGGAAGGTTCGATCAGGAAAACATCACGTCAGCACGGAATTCCAGCAATAATTAAGCATGCTGTTGTACTTTTTATGGAAGGACATGAATCTCAGAACCCTTTCAATAGTAACGAGGCAGTCCAGATTGTACATTATACAGTATATTTTTAATCTAGGATAGATATTCTCAAGGCAAAATTACAGTGCTGCGGCAATATTACTGTAGCTTATGCTGAGTCAGTGACTGCTTCGTTGTTGCAGTCCAATATTAACGGTAAAAATAATTTTGTCTTTTATTTTTTTCTTGGATTCTCTGGTAACTGCAAATAAATATTAATTCATTCTTTCTTTTTTATTTATTTTTTTTCTCTCGGACTTCTTTAGTATAAAGTTTTATATAGGTGTTTTTTAAAAGCCTCCTTAATATGTATAAACTTAGCTTCAAGTCTGTTCTAAGAATACGCAATATGTTTGCGCCTGTTATATAGATAATATTTAATAATATAATAATGTCTGTGGAATAACTTTGTGAACGTGTGGCAATTGATGCAATTCGCTCTCCAGGTTGACTTTTGACTCGGTTTATGAACGGCCCCGCAATAAAAATATAACAATCTGTGAGACAACACGTGAAGAAGACAAAATTACTTCTGTTAGAGTGATCATCACATATCTATCACATTATTGAAGCTGCCTTAGTGGAGTACTTCATATATTCGCCAAGCCGAGGAATTCGGAGATTCGGTAAGTGTTTTGCATGTTTTTCTTGCCGTGCATGAATTATTTTCCACAGGCATTCCGCATTTGTATTTTAAGGTTATATTATAATCACCGCATATTCTTATTCTCCCGCAAATTATCAAATAAACTTACAGTCCACTTGCTTATTTTAACCACCATATCTTGGTCATCTTCTCCGCATTCTCTTTTTTATAACCACAATAAGTTATGCGTAGAACATTATTTGTATAAATATATTTTGTATCTATGAGCATAAAGGTTTATAAAATTCCTTCATCCTTCCCATAGAAAGGATGATATAAATATTAAAGATATACTCGTAAGCTATTAACTGAAGCAATTTTACGTTAATTCTTTTTATATACGTTTATAATACAACGTAGCAGTTTTGCCAGAAATAACGAGATGGTTTTCATGAAACAATCCGTTTTAATATTTACTTCGTTGAACACAACTAACAAAAGCTGCTCAGGCGGCGGTCGTTTCAACTGGATGTTTACTTCTTAATTATTGTGCTTTGAAGACTGCGAAGATTTCAGCTCACAAATGTATCGTCAGTTGTTCATTTACAAAACGTTTCATACAAATATTACAAAGCACTTGAAATAATCAAAACAGAAATATAATTAAACAAACGTAGTTACGTAAAAACAAACTTGAACCTAAATTTATACATATTATTTAGGATTTAACAAAACATCTATATAAAATTTTCTACTAAAGAAGTCCGAGAGAAAAAATAAATAAAAAAAGCACGAAATGATATTTATATGCAGTTACCACAGAATACAAGGGAAAAATAAAATACAGAATTATTGTTACCGTTAATATTGGGCTGCAACAACAAAGCTGTCTGGACTCAGTATATGCTACAGTAATATTGCCGCAGGATTGTAATTTTGCCTTTAGAATATCTATCCTTGATTAAAAATATAAATGCAGATCGCGTTATCAACATTTAGCGTAGTACAAACTGGACTGCCTCGTTACTATAGAAAAGGTTCTCAGATTCCTGTCATTATTTTTTATATATTAAATAAACATATTATACTATGAACCTTACTTACTAAAACCTTAAAAGAATAGTACGTGTTGCTAGTGATGACTTATGTTACTAGGCGGTAGGACTTGTTTTCTGCCTAGGAGTTCATCTCGGTAGGTACCACCCTCTTACTGTTACAGCCTATTAAAGTGCACTGCTGATCATAGGCCTCCCCTATAGATTGCCACATAGGGGGATATTTGCTATAGATGCCACGCTTGACTAATACTTAATTCTAACGCCAAATGACAGTGATTCCATTGCTTCGTTTCAGTTTGATGAGTATACAGAGCCAGCATAATTACTGGCAGTTGACTGCAGGTTTCCGTGGACTGCAGAAGACGCTTTACATCAGGTAGACAGTAAGTTCGTTTGTCACTTCAGTTTTATAAAAATATATAATCCTATCTGCAACAGATCTAGAGTAACCGAAATAGCGCAACTGATCAGTAAGCTGAAGTGGTAATAGGCTGGCCATATAGCTCGAAAAATCAACAACCAATGGGAAATAAAAGTTCTAGAGTAACAGCCTCGTACTAAATAGAGTGACGACCTGGTAAGACATGTGGGAAGTCGATGAATATAGGACCTTGCTTTGTGGCATTACTTGAGGAAGACCTATGTTCAATAGTGTCTTATGAAAAACAATCAGTAGTTCATTTAGAGTCAATAATACATTCTTGGGCGAAGTATACGTTTTACAATAAAATCCTGAAAATATACAAGATTTGACCTGCTCAAAGTTCAAAAACTTTATTAGACTAAGTTTGTATAAAGTTCATTATAATATTAAGGAATTTATGGATGATAATAAACTCTGGGACTGAGGCGATCGCTACCAAGCTATTTCTAATTTGTTTTGTGTTATTAATTGTGTAACACACACAACTGTAAGATGTTATATTTAATTTTCTAAAAAAATGTCCCTCTGGGTTTCTTGCTGGTTCTTCCCAGTACAGGGTTTTTTTTTCCGAATGAGTGGTATATCAAACAAAAGAGTGAATTTAAATAAGTAGTATTTATAATCTACATTGAATAAAAAAGTTTCTGTTTCTGTTTCATTCGTACTACAACTAAAATATAGCTGTAGCATGGCTCTATCACGTACATAATGTCACCTGTTACTATGGCTAATGATAGTTAAAAACAGTAGCAGACGTCTCGCACCTTTGACACTGCTGCCCGTTGTAACGAGAAAGAAGTAAACGAGATGTTGTTACCACTAGCTATCGGATGCTTTATTTTTTTTAACTTATTTTAAGCCTGTACTTGAATATAATCCCACGTGGAGGAAAGTGGTGATGAAGCCCTAGATGGTGAATGGCACTGTCTTTGCGTAATAAATCCTATTCACTTTTGCCTTGAAGACGCCCAGATTGTATTTGGACGGAAACAAAGACTCCGGCAAATTATTCCACGCCTTTGCTGTACGCATTACGAAAGACAAAGCAAACCGTTTGGTTATAATGCGTGGAATATTGCAATAAAGGGGCGAAGAGCCGCCGACCGCCCGATTGTCAGGGAGGGAGGAATCAAAGCATGCAATTCCTCCGAATACTCTCCGAAATGCGTCCTATAGAGTATCAAGAGGCTGGCTGGTTTTTTACATTGCCCGTAATCGCCTCCTAGCACACCCGTGTGAACAACGGGTAATGAATTCTCTTACTCCTCCACACTCGAGCTAGAGACAAAGAACATTAGTCAGTTTTAAATCCCCAGAACTCAAAAGCTATTAGACCAACATACTTGTAATTTGCATACCATAATATAAATAACTTTTAACCTAGACCTCATGATTGAACTTATTATAAAATTAGTTCAGATCTGAACTTAAATGAGTTGGTGAAGCCGACTATCCAGAACATCGTTTTACATTTATTAAGTAGTCATTGTTGAATAACCGAATAAATTGATAATAGTGTTAAATACTTAGTTCTAAGAGCAACTCCTCAAACATGTTCCTCACGTCATGTCTTTAATTACGTTAAAATAATTAATAGAATCATGCGTTACTTGGCGACGGTGGTGTGTATTTCCCAATGTAATGATGTCAGGAGTAGTGGTGTAGTGGTGCTGGGGTTAGTAATGACGGGAATAGTGCACGCAATTGAGGGAGGGCGAGAGGTGCTCTTCAAACTAGGTAAGATACATCGTTTTATTTTATTACGCGGATTTTATCTAATCAACTTTGTACATATTTTATAACACCTTAAAATTATGTTTAACTGTTCTTAGACGATTTATTTCAACACTAAGTTAGCAAAATGATACTACAAATTAAAAATATACAAAACTGTGTACCGAATAAAACCAAATAATAATATTGGAATAGTAAGATACTGGGAATACAATACTCATCGTCTGATCTTCTGCTATAATGATGTCGTGAACAAAGATTTCCGATGTTTTATGAAGTTTTATGCTATTAGTACTAATAATTTTAAATTTGTATTTATGGATGATAATAACCAATGGGAGTGAAGTACTAGCAAGCTAAGCTAGCTAATTTGTTTTGTGTAGTTAATTGTGTAACATATTATAATGTGATTGTAAACTGTTCTTTATTAAAAAAAAATTAACGGCGGGTTTCTTGCTGGTTCTTCCCAGGACAGAAGCATTTTCCGAATCAGTTGTAAATTAAACATAAGAATGACTTTCAATAAGTATTTATATTTATATTTCTATTTTTGATGCTTATAGTATATAAATATGTACAGGACGAATAATTGAACTTATTTAGAAGTAAAAACGGCCTTTAAAAACAAAAGAATGAAATAATTTCCACGTAAGTTAAAAACTTCTGAAGTTGGGGCTCTAACTCTTCGCTATACTTTGTCAAAGCAACGACTTCAGAAGCTATTAAACCATGTGGAAATTACTTTAGTTCGTTTAGTTTTTAAAGTCAGTTTTAACTTTTTATAAAGGTATTTGGGCCTTTTGAGTGTGTTAATTTTACTTAACAGTACCGTGTAGTGGAGGTGTAAGAATACCCACATCGTCTCATGAGCGTCGTAAGAGGCGGCAGAGGGAAACAAACTATGATATGTGAAACAGCGACTTTCCCATAACAACTTTAATATAGAAAACTTCGGCTGCTAACAAACCTGCCAAGCGTAGCAACTATGGCAAATATGCCCCTTCAATGACGAATATCTATGGGCAGGCCTACGTTCAGCAGCGAACTTTGATAAGCTGTAATAAATGAATGAATGATTCTTTGATCGCATCACCTCATTCGTATTGCATTCATAATACGCTGCAGCGTGACTTTATCTAATACTTCATAGATTCTAAAAAAAACTAAACTAAGACGACCAAAATATGTTTTGTTATTTCATTATTTTTTACATTCGTTTTAAAGGTGGGCATGTTGTGTTCCCGTGTAGTGGCGGGTAAGAATACCCACTACATATCTTCCGCTGGTGTCAAAGGCGACAGAGGGAAACTGATCGAAGATGGGCAGCAACATCTTCTGATAACAGCGAAACAACAATAAAAACTGCGGTTGCCAACCCGCTCGCTAATCGTCAACGCTTCTTGATATACTCCCATGATTAAAGTTATGAAGAGACGGCCCCAGTCGTTCACGAGTCTCTCGTTAATAACGTTGTAAAGATTGACAGTGTCGACGAGGTTTGCGTACCTTATACTCAGAATCACCAAACGGTATTCGCTGAAGGTCATTCAAGTTTACGCACCAACCTCGGCACATCCCGATGAGGAGGCGGAAAATGTATGAGGATATATCTAGAACCATGCATTCCTCCACAACCCACTATACGGTGTTAATAGGAGACTTCAACGCAAAACTAGGCACAAGAGAGAACAGTGAGCTGAAGGTAGGAAATTTGGAATAGGCAACGGAACCAAATGGGCCAGCAGTTGGCCGAATTTATGGAGAAAGAGGGACTCTTTATGACGAACTCTTTCTTCCAGAAGCAGCCACACAGGAAGTGGACCTGGTCGGGCCCCGACGGTTCAAAAAATGGAGATTGACTTTATTATGACGACCAGACGACAACTGTTCTGTGATGTCTCAATGATCGCGAGAGTGAAAACTGGCAGCGATCACAGAACTAATTAATAATATTTATTTAATAATTAACTAATTAGGAGGCAAACTGAACCTAAAGGTTAAGTTGGAGAGGTCACGTCTAATGAAGTCAACGCTCCGTCCCCCTCGTGCTCTAATCCAAAGTCCCGAAACCTTTCAGCTCGAGTTACAAAATCGTTTTCAGTGCTTAGAAGATTGCAATGCAGTGGACGATATTAATGACAAGCTCGTGGCAACTGTCCATGCGGTCGGAGCTAAGTTTTGCAAGACCCGCCGCAGAAAAATACAAAACTCTCCGATCACATTCTTATTCTCATGAATGTTAGACGGGAAATGAAGCTGCAGTCTTCAGTAGATTCGACAGCATACAGGCAACTGAACAGACAGATCTCAAAATGCATGCGGCGGGACTTGCAACTTTAATACTGCTCGTATTGAAGAAGCAATCGAGTGGAACCAGGGCTCCAAAGTCTTTGCTAGAGATCTGTCTGCCAGAAAGAAACAACTGTCTAAGCTGAAGACTGAGTGTGGTAGCGTCGTTTCCGGACACCTGAGATTTTGAGTGAGATTAAGAGGTTCTATGGGCACACATAATCGTTGGAGCCCACGCAAGTGTGAGTACCGATCCAAGAGCAAGTCTTATCCGACACTATTCCGATGATATTCCGGACATCAGTCTGAGCGACATTAGAATGGCTCTCCAGCACCTTAAAACAGCAAGGCCCCAGGCGAGGATGGAATTACAGCAGAGCTTCTGAAAGCGGGTGGAAAACAGGTACATGAAGTCCATCAGAGCTCTTTAATTCCGTCCTCCACGGTGGCACCACCGGGGCGTGGAGCAGAAATGCCGTGGTTTTGTTCTTCAAGAAAGGCGACGACACTCCTTGAAGAACTACAGACTGATTTCCTTTGAGCCGCGTCTACGTGCTGTTTTCGGGAGTCATTACGAATCGTCTCGCATGCAGACTCGACGACATCTAGCCTCCGAATAAGCCGATTTCCGAAAAGGCGGCACCATAGACCACATACATACCCTTCGGCAAATCGTACAGAAGTCCGAGGGTACAATTTGCCACTATGTCTGGCGTATGTGGACTATAAGAAACTTTGATTCCGTCGAAATTTGGGCAGTGCTGTAGTCCCTTCAGTGGTGCCAAGACTGTCGGTATATCGAATGCTGAAGTGTTTGTACAGTAGGGCTATCCGACTACAGAACCAGAGTACGAAACCTATCCAACTGCAGAGAGATGTAGACATAGTGATGTTATATCCCCAAAACTCTTCACCGCTGCATTGGAAGACGTTTTCAAGCTTCTGGACTGGAAAAGATACGGTATTAACATCAACGGCGAGTACATCACTCACCTTCGATTTGCCGATGATATAGTCCTTATGGCAGAATCGCTGGAAGACCTAAGCACTATGCTCAATGACTTCAATAGTGCCTCCCAACGGATAGGTCTTAAGATGAACATGGACAAAACAAAGATCATGTATAACGTCCATATCATACCTATGCCGGTAGTTGTTGGGAGCACTAAACGAAAGTGTTGACGGACTATTGTCCCAGGTAAACATACTGTTTACCTGATACAAATAGTCCGATTAGGTTAGTCCAACTTCGACCAAGTGGTCAATCGACGGATTCAACTCTGCTGGGCAGCGTTCGGGAAATTACGGCATCTTCTCGTCAGGTATACCTCAAAACTTGAAAACGAGACTGTACAACTAGTGCGTGTTGCCAGTGATAACCTATGGAACTGAGACGTGGTCATTCACTGCTGGCCGGATTAGGAAGCTCAAGATCGCTCAGCGAGCTATGTAGGGCTATGCTCGGAGTTTCTCTGCATGATAAACTTCGAAATGAGGATATCAACAGAAGAACCAGAGTGACCGACATAGCCCAAAGGATTAGTAAGCTGAAGTGGCAATGGGCCGGCCATTTAGCTCGAAGAACCGAAATTCGATGGGGAAAGAAGTTTCTCAAGTGGCTCGTACCGGCGGACGAAGTGTGGGCATCCCCACTAGGTGGATCGACGACCTGATAAGACATGGGAAGTGGATGGATGCAGGTGGCTCAGGACCATGCTTTGTGGCATTCCTTGTGAGAATTATGTTCAGCAGTGGACTTGTGAAGGGCTGTAATGATGATGATGATGATGTTGTGTAAGAAATAAAAGTTTCATAGTAATAACTGTTTGCTAATGGCAAGGCTTTTCGTTTGTTTTCCTCTTTTTAATTAGGCTCGGTGAATTTGCGCAGCGCATGTTTTACTCGATGCTGTTGCAATAACTTGATTGCTACAGCCTTTAGCTTTAACACCTTTCTTTTGATTTTATTCATTTAAAAATTTAGGCATAAGAAAGGCTAAAATGGAATTAGGTTTGAAAAACAAAATAATACAAGTAAATTATGTATAGTCTGTCCTAATATGTCACAGCATCGTAGCTTCTAGTTTTGATCGAATTAAATTAAAATTTTGAAGTTCATAGAGAAGGTTCAGTATAAGTAATATAGGCAAATGATGAAGAAAAATTAACTAAAAGAATCTCAAACATTCTGTGTTTTTTATCTTTTAAATTCAAAGTGCGTGGTAATGCATTATTTTATCTGATTGTCATTCATAAATATCTAACGCGTACTATTTTACTACGCACGGACACATTCGTAAGGGTTGCTCGGTCAGCAAAAATGTTGTGAATTGAATCAAACACAGAGGACCTCGCGTATGCGTATTTGCTCATAAATTATCACTTGCAATTTAGAATAATTTCAAATTAAATTAAAAGCCTTTTTAATCGTATTTTCAAATACTGCAATAACGGTTTATCATGATTTATATATTTTAACGTAAGTTTAAAATTTGGCTGCTCTTTGAAAATTACCCTGTAACTCCCAACTACAAAATAAGAAAAAATTTTTTTTTTTTATATTAAGTTTACAAATTGAATACACAAACACTAAAATAATTTCGTTTTGGATCTAATTCTTGTATACAGATGACCAAACCGCGTTTTCAAAATGTTCTCAATATGAAATCGGAAAGATTAAAAACTGTCTCGTACTACTCCTAAGTCTCTGATCTCACCAACTTCATTAATATGAAGTATTCTATACAAAAATAACAATTTTGTATTGTTTTTGTTTTAAACAAATGTTCTAAGAAGAAATAGCTTGCTACGACATTGGTATTTCCCTGTGCAAGTACCGAGAATATAACGTGTATATCAAATGTATCAAATTAAATTCGCTGTCAAAATTCTATTATAGGAGCTTTGTTTTCATTTGTCGGAGTAAGTGCGGGCTTTACGTTGCCTTTTAATACTGCTTGACAAGCATACTTGTACAGAGTGGTATTAGGGATTTCAAGACGCATGTCTCTTACAAGCAAATTATGCAATATATTTATTATATCTCAATTTGACAATGTTGGAAAATATTGTCAAATTAGGATATAATCAAATTCGGATGATTTTCCGCAGTAGAACCAGATTAACCGATATAACCCAACGGATTGATAAAAGTTGCAATGGGCCGACCATATAGCTCGAAGATGGGAAGGAAAGATTGTGGAGTGGCAACCTCTTACCAGTAAGCAAGTTAGGGCAGCACCCCACTAGTTTTTTTTCTCTAAAAACGTTACCTCCACACTAGGATTTCTCCTGTATCGTGGGGGCAGTTTACATACATAAATTTCTGAGGACAAACATCAGACCCGGAACAATTATTTTTGGCCATATAAATACTTGTTCCGTGCGGATGAACCCGCGGTCCTTAGCGCAGCAACTCATTAAGCCACTGCGCCACAGGCCGTCAAGTTGCAGTGAAATATTGGTAAGAGATGCAGGAAGACGATGGATGCAGGTGGCTCAGGACCGTGCTTGTGGCATTGTGGAGGAGCCTATGTTCAGCATTGGACTTATGAAGGGCTGTAACTATGATGATGATGATGATCAGGTAATTCTAAAAAACCGCGAGTCTGATACCCACAAGTAAAAAGGATTTGTATGGTCTATAAATATTTTTTTCAAATCCATATGTTTGTCCATGTGCAATTTACGTAAGCAAAATACCTTTACAAACTGGAGGACAATCTTGTTAAATAACGCTCAGGTCATATAAAAAGTATAAACAGATTTATATTCACAAATAGGGATGTTTCGCTTACTAACATATATTTCGTCAATTTTACCTTCACGAGTGATGTTAAATTACCACGTGGAAATATCGAGTTTATGTAATCTGATCGGAAGCGTTCGTTCCCGCCGCTTCATAAATGTCTTTGTGATAGAAAATACACATGGTAGAGCCACGCTGCAACTATATTAAAGTTGTAGACGAAATAATTCCTTGCCATGATTGATTATAACCCTGGGAATGATGTGATCGCTAGTACGCTGTTTCTGAATGTGTTTATACTTAGTTGTACGAAATATTATCTTAATAAATTAATGTTCAATAAAATGTCCCGCTGTGTTTCCTGCTGGTTCTTCCTAAGACAGAGTTTTTCCGAACCAGTGGTAAAGTTTAAATGACATTCAATAAGTATTCTTGTAATCAATATTGAATGAAAGTAATTCTATTTTATTCTATTGTAATGGGTTGGCTCATGTGGAAAGGATCGCTCTCACAGAATACCGACATAAAATAGCAGCTTAATGCTGCTGTATTTAGTATGGTAAGTGTAGAGGACTGGAGACCCTTTTACTGAAAACGAGGCATTACATCTCAGTCCTCAGGGGTGACAACGCATCTGCATTTTGAGCCTTAATCGAGGATAAATGTAGATGTCCATGGGGCACAACATCCACCCATCAGGTAGACTGTGTGCTCGTTTCTCACCTATTCTATAAAAAACTAATAATAAAAGTTAACAAAGTACTACGATGATGATTGTTAATTCTCTGCCTTCTTCATTCTCTGATGCGTATTATATAAACTGACACCAGCCCCAAAGCCACTTTACGGTAATAGTCGGGTAAGGATTCGTAAAAATACAACTCCTTTGTACACCCCCTGGGAGCGCACGTGGCTGAGGAACCGCTACGTGATGTGTAGTTACCGTGCGCGCCTCGTAATACCGTAGACTCGCGTCACGTCGTCGGCTTGTTTTTTGTAATTTGAACTATCATTCGTTTCGCATATAGATAAAAATTATATTTATTCATGGAAAATATATACCACAATGATTTATCATTCTATACAGAAATAATGGTGACAAACAGTATACAGTCCATCAGATAGTAAGTGGATGCTGTAGCCCATATACACCACTTCGCCCTCTATTAATAAATAAGAATTGATGCTTTATTACGATTAAAATCGCTAATTTAACTTTTTGCGTGGTGGAGAATACAGCTATATCAGTAGTATAGTTGTAGCACGAATGGGTCAGCTACACCGGGAAGGACCACGCTCTCACAGAATATCAACGTAAAATAGCAGCTTAACACTGTGTATTTCGTATGGTGAGTGTAGAGAACCGGAGACCCTTTTACTAGAACCGAGGCATTCCTTCTTAGTCCTCAGGGACTGCGTATCTGCATTTTGATTCTTAATCGACGATAAATGTAGATGTCTATGGGACACAACATCCACTTACCATCAGGTGGACTGTGTGCTCTTTTGTCCTTATTCTATAAAAAATCGAATTACCTTTATAACAGACGAGCTAGATATGTGGCGTCCGTTAGCCTTCAGTCAAAGTCATTAAAAATTCCACAAAATACTTCAAGATGTTTTTAGAATATTAAGCGCAAGCTTAGTCGACTGTTTCTAAGAAAAGAATGTGAGGGCATTTCAATTCACAACCAAATGTTCTTGAAGAATTTTAAAGTAGTTTTAAATAAATTAAATACTAGAACACATAATTCTGCTGAGGCATCACAAAATAATTTACAAACTCATTCCAATTTTTAACGTTTAATTGTAGAATTTATAGCGTTCTACTCAGATCATATAGACGCAATAGTGTCTGGTGCTCCTCCTGAGAAAATAAAGAAATACTCCGACGAAGATCTGAATTTAAAAATAATAGAACACAAAGGAAATATTCAAATCAAATTACAAACTTGTGTGTGGAGTGGTTCACAAAAGTAGTCGAATAGCGGATTCGAACAGACGACCTTTGAGTTCGCGGATCGCAGTAACAGTAGCCAATGGTAGGTATTAAGCTACTGTTCGCTTTTACTTTGTAATTTTCATCTTTATACATTATACCTTATTATGAAAACAGCATCCTTGTATATTTTTTAATATACCACGTTTTAAGACGGACTTAAAAGTATAAAATTCTTTTGGTTTTTTACATTCTTACATTGTCATCCGATTCCGAGTTACCTATGTTCAAATTTAAAGCCTTAAGATTATTGCGAAGTTAGTTTGAATTCAATTACTAATTTTGACTCGGACAGACTAACACGAAGAGTTAATAAAACGTCTACATTTTTTCGTTATACACAATAGAGATTTTCTGAACAACGAGTATGAAACATTAAATACGTGCAATTCATTGCAGTGTTGCTAACTAATGCAAACTAATTATTCTGGCATAAGATCATTCATTACAACATTACATCGAAGAATCGTTGTCGGAGTAATGATATTCGAAAAATACTTCGCCCAAATAACGGGCACCCAATATTTATATGGTTTTTTTAACACAGCCACTAGTTTAGTTTTTTCTTAAGGTTGTCTACACAAAGGTTGCAGCTACAGCCTATAAAAATAAACAAAAGACAGGCAAAAACTTGGCTCAACTAGTCCCCATACTTGCTGAAGTAGCGTTTATACAGTTCCGTAAATTAATAAAATTTAAACAATATAACTAACGAGTGCCTCGACTGACCCGACTTTCAAATAAGGTAAAATCAAAAAGTTTAAGTGGAAAATAGACATTAAACATATAAAATATTTACTTCGTAAACCGCTAGCCCACCCTCCTGTTGCTTACATTCATTACTCAGTATTACGGAGGTTCCCAGTGGAATAAACTTTATAAAACTTTAAGGAACTAATTTGTAGTTGGCAAGGTTAGTTATATTACTGAACCAACTCACATATTTACAAATACACACATACGCACACACTCGTACCTACAATTTTATTTGTCAACCCTGAAGACTAAGATGGAATGTCTCGTTTTGAGTAAAAGGGTCTCCAAATCTCTAAATTCACCATACGAAACACAGCAGCAATTTTACGCTGGGATTCTGCGAGGCGTGGTCCTTACGCGGACCGACCAATTTATACTACAACGATAATATAGTTGCAGTGTGCCTCTACTTACAATATAATATAACTTTGTCAATAAATATTCAAAACATGTTTCAGATTTCTTTTATTCCAAATGTGTTCTCGTAATGAATTTTACATTTACCTTTTCATAGCACAAAAAAAATTCACAGGGATCTATCATTACATTAGTTTTTGGTATGTCTGAATGACATAGCAAATTTCACTCGAATAATATTTTTCTTTGCCGACTCTAAAAAGGAGTTAACATTTCGACTTATGTTTTTTTGTATATGTGTTACACGATATCTTCGTCAAGTTTGTACAGGTTTCGATGATTATTTTTTATTAAATAGATTAAACTTCAAGGATGGTCTCATATATATTTGGATAAAAATTCCATCCCTAAAGTAAAATAGAGAATGAAGTTCTAATAGAACTACTTAGACGACATTGATATTGTGATATTACTTTGTCCACTCAAAGCTGAAAGCAAAGTGAAGATAAATGTCCCCGACTTCAGAATAAAAATTAGTGTATTGTTTTAGTTATATTCTTGACCAGCTTTACTTTTTATTAAAAGTTTTTTTTCATGTATCTTTATTTCTGTCAGTGTTGAAGTAATAATTTAATTTTTTTATAAGAACTGACCACAGAAACAATGTGTCAATGGCACGGTGATTTATTTTCTACTGTACTTTAAATTACATTTTATCTTATCAAAGACATCACTCACACGAGCATACTGTTCATCTTACGTTCAACACACACGCACTACAATATTGCTGGAACAGTCAGCTTACATATTAAGTGGTCACCATATTTACGTGATAGAGCCATGCTGCAGCTATATTATGGATGTAGCACGAATGGGTCGGCTCGACCGGGGTAGGACCATATTCAAACAGAATACCAGCATAAAATAGCAGCGTAATACTGCTGTGTTTCGTATTGTGAGTGTAGAGAATCGGAGACCCTTTTACTGCAAATTAGGCATTCCATTTTAGTCTTCAGGGTGACAACGCATCTGCTTCTTAATCGAGGAAGTCTATAGACCCAGCATCCACTTACCATCAGGTGGACTGTGTGCTCGTTTGTCACTCTATTCTACATAAAAATATTTAGTGACTACTTTTTCTTATTTATATTTATTTATATGTACAACAAGAAACAGTAAAAGGAAAAGTATATAGTCACTAAATATTTTTTTTTACAGAATAGGAGTGAATATAACAAAACAAAATAGTTTAAAACAACATCTCCAGCTCGCCAGTCAACGTGATTATTTCCGCTTCCCTGACCGCTGTAAGTCATGTAGCGCTGACTTATGTGCTTTCGGAATAAGTTATTGGTTTCCGAAATTTTCTACTGCGAACCTTTTTATATTTATGGTATCATAGTTTTTGATATTACGAAACTTGACGAACTTTTTTAGCTGTAAGCTACATAGTAACTATTGTATTAGTCTGTGATGTAAGTGCTTGTATCGGGATTGATGAGTTCTTAGCAAAGATACTAGAGTTATTATCTTACTGAATGGTTAAATTATTTAGAGGCAGGTTTATTTTGAGTCAGTAGCTGGTGTTACTTTGAGGCTGGTAGGAATGGGAGGTAACTGTACTTATATGTACACAAGTAAAGTAAATATGACAACACTAACGACCGACCGTCTTATATAATATGTATACAATTATATGATCTATCAATGATAATCAAACACCATTTATTTTAAACAATTTCTCGTATTTAAAAAATATGTTTTTTTTAGTAAAGTACAGCCTAGATCTTTCTGGCATTGCTCTACATCTGTTTGTTAGTAGTTTCATCATTATCAAAAAATCCAGTCATACATTTCAAATATTAACCCGGACAGACAGACAGACATACAAAAATTTTAAATGGTTTATGCAGCATCCAAATAAACCCTGAGCTTAATAGAAGTTAGTTATTTCAATATTACAGACATACACTTCAAATTCATTTATATGTATGTATAGATTACATTTTAAATACCCACATACAAATATTTGAGTAGGTATTTAGCTATTATTTTTTAAATTTAATATAAATTTTTTTAATTTAATTTAATAATAATTTTAATTTTAATTTAGCTATTTAGAATAAATAGTTAATAGTTTAGTTATAACCATATATTGTGCTGGTCTTACAGTGACGACACCGTTGTTTGTATTGGTTCAGTGAGCCGAGAGGAACCTTTATTATAATCCTTCGAAAATATAACGGAAATTTGCTTTCGACGTATTGTAATACTAAAGTTCGTCTGATGTGATTACGTTGTCAAAAGTGTTATAGTCAAATAACAACACGTACATAAAGTTCAAGAATAGTGAAAACTCAATTAACTATCTGATTTTTGTGACAGGATTAATCAGCATTCAGATGCAGAATCATTTATTTCGTGGATCATAGGTATTACATAGATGTTAACTACATATATAATAAAGTTCAACTATGTTCTACAGTGTAGGCATACGAAGTCCTATATTTTTGCATATCAATTAAAGTTGGTACCTAAAAAAATAACTGTATGAAGTGCAATGCAACGTAAACAAAAATTAATATTAGGCAAATTAACGACATGCTTAAGAAAACAGAAGAGCAGCAGCGCTGCCGAGAGCAACCTCAAAAAACGAAACTTTACCCAACTGAACCCATAGACATATACATCCATCTTCGATTACGAATCAAAATGCAGATGCGTTGTCACTCGTGAGGACTAAGATGGAAGCCTTTCCAGTAAAAAGGTCTTCGGTTCTCTACACTCACCATACACAGTAGCGTTAAGCTGCTATTTTACGCAGGTATTCTGTGAGAGGTCCTTCCCCGGTCGAGCCCTATTCGTGCTACAACTATACTATACTATACTAATATAGCTCAGCATGGATCTAGCACGTAAAAAAACTGCAGTTGCCATCCCGCCTAGAGTGACAATTATGGTAGATATCCTGTGAGCCAATCTGTGGGAAAGCCTATGTTCAGCCGTGGACTTTGAAAGGTTGTAATGAATGAACGAATGAATGAACGCTATTTTAAACTTTGACATTAGAGTCAAAATCTTCAATACTCTCATTGGTGTTTTAAACCTCGAATCGTGGAGTTTTAAAATAAGTTAAAAATAAACGTGATAAAATTACGTTTATTCAAGGTGAAAGTTTATTACATTGTTTCATGAAGCTTGTAGGCCTTTAATCTTTGCCGTCAGTGAATCGCTAATTGATGTTACAGACACGTGAGAGCTAAGAACATAATTGCAAATCGTGTTTGAACTAGAATGAAAGCTTTTATTATTTGAGTTAATCATAATCAAGATATGAGAAATAGCTAGAACCACAAAACTGAAATTTGTACTGATCGATTAGTCAATAATATAACACGCACCTATTGATGTACCGTTACAGCTGGTAAAAGTCAACTGCTGAACATACGAGTAGACCTCCCCATATATTGAATAGAGGATATTTGCCATGCCACTTGGCAGGCGGGTTAACCCGCAGTTTTATTTTATTTTTAGTTATCATTAGGAAGACGCTGCCCATCTCCAGGTTTGTTGCTCTGTCGCTTACGATGCCCACAAGATGATATGAGGTAGTGGATATTCTTACACCAACACTACATGGTTAGTTGATATAATGATGATAGAATGACAAGTTATCTTATTTCATGTGGCGCCAGCATAAGATAATTTTTAACCGTTTTTTCTCTCGTGGGTGTTATAAGAGAGTAGGAAAAGCCAGTAAAAGCTAAAAAGCAAACTAACTGTCCCATCCTGAAAATATGCTGGCTCGCTCACCCTTGGAACGGAACATAGAAGTTTATACTCTGTCGTCAGATGGTAGAAGTGGGTGAGAAGGTGGTGTTTACTATGACGATTTACGAGGTGGTACCACTCTATTACCTATTTCTGTCGCCAAATGCATGTGTTTGCATTGCTGTGTTCTTGTCTGAAGGGCATAGGAGCCAGTATAATTGCAGGCGTTGGCCCCTCTGAGGCCTGAGATGGAATGCCTCACTAGCAGTCTTAGTCCTCAGAGCTGGCAGCACATCTGTAGGCTTATTTGTAAGTTGGTTGGTGGTGTCCATGGAGGGTGACTTCAGTTTTATAAGAAAAGACGCAACCTTGAACGCAATACGAGCCTTGCCTTTGACGAACGATATTAGCTTCTTCTTTCTTGTTCATCGTGTAAAAGAAAGTCGGTGTGTACTGTACGAAATTCTTTATTAGAATGCTCACACAAAGTTAATCATTTACAAAAATAATTAATAGACTTGTTTTGACTACATCCGTTATCAAAGAGACTTTAATATGTTGTCTAGTATTTTTGTATATACCAACGTTTAAACTAAGGCTCATCAAATCGAGCGCAAATTTCCGTAGTTTAAAAAGATAAATTGCTTTTTTAAATAAACAGGAATGTAGTTACATAGGTAGGTTGTTATGTGAAAATACAATTAATTAGCGTAGGAGATAAATATTTCTCAAGTTACGTTACGAGTTAGGAGTTCAATTAGATTTAATAAACAAATCTTAGCTTTGATTAGAACGATTGACTTGTGTTACTATAAACAATAAACATTTCACTTTAAGTTTAATTTAGGGCCATCCTTTGCTCAAGAAAGTGAAATTTGATTCATAAAGTTAGCATTATATTTACTTATCAAAGTCTACAGTATATTTACCTAAATACTTGTCATTAACTTTTGCATCTGATTTATTATAATACTAGCTGTTCCCCGCGACTTCGCCCGTATGGATTTTATGCGCGGAACTCTAAAATAAAAGTAGCAAGTTACTCCTTATAACATCAGCTATCTGCCAGTGAAAGTCCTATCCAAATCGGTTCACAGGTTATTGCGTGATGCGAGTTCAGACAGACGTCGTGTTAGAGTTTTATTATAGTAAAAGTAGATGATACACGTTTTTTATTCCTGTTAGTAAATTAAGGAATTATAGTTCAGGTATCCTATTTTTTGCAGTAGTAGCGGTGTAAGAACATCCACTAACCCCATGTCGTCCTGTGGATGGGAAACAAACCAGAGATGGCCATCAACGTCGTCTAAATTACAACTAAAAATAAAAACTGGGTTTGCCAAATATGGTTACTATGAAAAGTACCACTATCAATCTATGGGAGGCCTTTGTTCAGAGGCTGTAAAGGTATACTTTTACATCTGGAAAATGAAACAAAAGCTTATTTTAATTACCTACCTATTTATTCATCGTCTTCGAGTGCTTTTTAATTGCGCTGTAACTAAAATAATGATAATTAAAGATGTCATATAAATAAATCATCATCATCTCAACATTCAATGCTAAACATAGACTGCCTCTGAGGACACAATATTTTGCATATCAGTTACGCTTGGCAGGCGGGTAAGCAACCACAGTTTCTAATTTTCCATATTTGTCAAACTTTATTTTAATAAAAAAAGTCCTCTATATTCAAGAAACACATTTTTAAATTGATATGTTTATATTAAAGTCCCTTAGAACATAAAACCGTAATCTCTTTGTCCTTTATATTACATTTAATCTGTCTTGACATGGACATTTATAGATTCAAAACTTTCCTAATCGCAACTGACATCCAACAGGTGGGTGACTTGTGAAACAGTTTATGGCACGGAAACTTCTCGACACCGACTAAACATAAACGAGCTCGCTCATCTGTTAAACATTGCAACGAGTACGTCCTTGTAAACAAATATACAACGTCGTAATTATACACACACCCACGTCTAAATAGTTTTCTACATTAAACAATAATGCAACCGAATCTGTCTAAATTTGCCTAAAAATCATGCAATCTATTGTTAGATGATACTCTTTACTATTTACAAATTTATTATCATTACAGTCTATTAAAGTCCACTGCTGAACATAGAACACCTTCCCATAGATTAGGGAACTTCCTCATAGGGGTATACTTGGCATAGTTGCCACGCTTGGCAGCTTTTAGTCGTTATTAGGAAGACGCTGCTGCCCATCTCTGATTTGCTTTCCTCTGTCGCCTCTTACACCCCAGCATATTATGGGGTTGGATATTCTTACACCGTCACTACTCGATAAAATATAAATGAATTACTTTATGTTATAAAATATTCTAGAGACGCATAGAAGTAAATACAATGTACATAATTATCACCAAAATAAATAAAGTATGCAAACCAAGAGCACCCGTCCATCACCATGCGAGCCTCTAGGGCATAGGGCAGCCTCACTGCAACATCGCCATCTTTTGGTACTAAAAGAATTACCGATGGACAGAATAACGACAACCATAATTAAGATTCGTAGAAAGACACGGTTCACGACGGTGGTGTCGACCGCTGCTCATAAACAACTGCAACACCAGAATTGGGTGCCCTGCCGCAGGTTTTAAAATGGAGTAAGCTCGTTTCTTGAAGGTCCCTAAGTCGTATCGGTCCGGCAATCGCCAGTGGTAAACGATTCCACCAAATTCTTTATACTACTTGAACGAGTGGGGTATTTTAACAATTAGTTATCTACCCTCCTCTTAACATTATTTAAAAGTTCGTGGTTGCTCAGGAGCTAAACTCTCGCTGTAAATTTCACAGTATGCGAGTAACCCGGGTTCAATCCCCTGCACCAATCAAATTGTTAATTTGTTTTAAGTACTGATTTACCACCTACTAAGTGGTGAAGAAAAGCATTGTGAGAAGCCTGCATGTCATCGGAAAAAATGTTTCGACGATAAACATATGGGTATGTAAATGTACATCCAATCTTTGAAACATGAAGGTCACCACTCATATACCGAACTGCTTTATTAAGATTCAAGAAACTTGTAGAAAGTGATTTTAAGTTAGTAATAAATTGTTTATTTAAATTTATTTAAAAGTTGTCCTAATCTTTTTAAATAAATTTAACGGAAAAATGTCGGCACTCAAAACTGGTTATAATATGGATCATTTCAGTTAGAACTCAAACCGTCTTATTACAAGACGTGGTTTATAGATAGTGTCAGTTTAAACTATGGTGTGAAAGAGCCTTTCTCACGAAAGCAATTCCTGCCGCGGCACATGCTGTCAAATTCACATTCCATTCCACTTTACATTTTAGTTCATATATTTTCCACGGGTTTTCCTTATTGCAATGGACTCTAATTTAAACCTGAGTAACTATAAACAATTTTTGTGATATAAGTGAATATATCTAGATAATTAATAGAGAGCTAGAGCTAAGGCGGTCAGCCACCACAGTCTACTTCACCTGAGGATGCCTCGTTTAGAGGCGAAACATGTATCATTATCGACAGTGGTGTATCTTTTTAGTGTCGTGGTATTGGGATTAGTGGTGCTGGGATTAGATGTGATGGGAACGTGCACATAAATAAAGGAGGGCGGGTGCTCTTCAAACTAGGTAAGAGACATCGTTTTATTTTATTACTCGGATCTTAGCTAATTAATAACATCTAGAATATTTTAGTTAAACTGTTGATTTGCAACCGTCTTTGCCCGACTTGATTAACTTATATCGTGCGGGTTTTTGCAGCGATGCGAACCAAATTTGAAGTAAGGCATTGGATAATAAACGCAAAGCTATATATAGGTGTTAGATGGCGTTTTTAATGTCGTAAACTTTCGCCCGATGAACGTTATCCCAACGTTAGCTCGTTAAATTATTCTTCCTTAATTTTCAAAGTTGTAGATTATGAGCGCTAAAATATGTAATAAAACCCGTAATTACTTCTAAGGTAACATCTTTCTCTACCGCATACAATATTTGTAATAGTTTAAAAAGTCGGTCATAATTTATGATAAATCAATAAAATATAGAAATACATTCATTCATTAATATAGAAATATTAACATTCAATAGATAACCGTCAGTAGCGGTGTTAGAATATTTTCTATCCCATATGGTCGCGTGTGTATTCAAACCAGGGAATGGGCATGCAGTAATGGCGTCTTCTAATAACAAATAAAAATTAAAATACTACAGTTGCTAATTCACCTGCCACGTGGCAACACATACAGAGTATAATAGCAATATAATAGCAATCTAGAGAAGCCTATCCAGTTGTGGACCTGACACTGTAATGAATGAAATTGAAAACGTTAACTTGAAATGAAATAAAATGCCTTAAAAGGTGAAATGGTATTTTTGGTTTTTTTTGCTTTCATGTAAGTTTTAACGCCTTTTATGTTCTCGAATAGGATTTAAAACATAAATTTTGTTAAAATATCCTTGTCCAAAACAGCCTGAAAATAATGACGTTAACAAACAGTCTAAATAATGATGTTAAGTTCGCTTTGTTCGCGATGTAGGTATCCTGTTATTTCAACTGTAACGCAATCCCACATTCACATCGCTCACAATTGCTGTGGAGGAATAAGTATTGTTGTAGACCTTATCATTGAAATTTCTAGTCAATTTAACACGACAACATTCGATTTGAAAAAATTGCAACAGATTTTATTCAATTTAAAATAAAGAATGTTTCATGAAAAAAGTTTTATTTTTCTGTGTTCTGTCTGGGCGGAACCAGCAAGAAAAGAGCTTACTCCTTTCTAAAGACCGGCAACGCACCTGCAATTCCTATGGAGTTGCAGTTGTTCATGGGCAGCGGTAGTCACTTACCATCAGGTGAGCAGCATGCTCGTTTCCCCTCTTCTATAAAAAAGAAACCCTGTAGGATTTATGAAGGGTACGGTCGCATAACAACTTAGGGTAATACTCACGCATATAAGGTGGGCTCTTGTTGATTTTGAAGAAATCAAATTTTAAGATTTTGGATCGTTACCGTTACACAATCAAAAGTCCACTGCTGAATATAGATCCCCATAGATTGCCCTCCTCATTTATTTGGCAAAGTTGCCACGCTTGGCAAGCGGGTTAGCAATAGCAGTTGCAGTCAATGTCCTAGTTTATTTCCCTCTTGCCTCTTATGACATCTACGGTAGTGGATATTCTACACGGTTATAGATTTAAGATAAATGACTTCATTTAATTGAGAATCAAACATGGTACAAAAGGACCAGAAAAAATAAGAAATGGCAGCAAGTTTTCCTTGCATCAAATAAAATAACGCCTTTTGTTGGAATTTGACTAGGTGGTAGGACTCCTTCTCTGGCTAGGAGTCCGTCTGGGCAGGTACCTCCCTCTTACTTATCTCTGTCGCCAAACAGCAGTGCATGCAGACCTAAGTTCCAGCCTGAAGGCTAAAGAGAGCCAGTATGAAACAGGCCGTGAGCAATCCATCTACCTCAACGGTGACAACGCGTCCGTAGCTTTCTTTGCTTATGTAGGTGCAGGTTTTTTTATCGATTAAAATGACAAACGAGCAGGGACACCTGATGGTAAGCGGATACTGTGGCCCATAGACACCTACATTTATCCTCGATTAAGAATCAAAATGTAGATGCGGTGTTACCCCTGAGGACTAAGACGGAATTTCCCGTACCTAGTAAAAAGGGTCTTCGGTTCTCTACACTCACCATAAGAACACAGCAACATCAAGCTGCTATTTTACGCTGGTATTCTGTGAGAGGTGTTAATGGACTGCAGTAGACACTTACCTACCATCAGGTGTTTTGTAAGTCTATTTGCTACCTCAATTTTATAAAAATATTCTTCGTTATTTATATTAATTTATTTAATGATTTCTTATATTTACACGCAATAAACATTTAATGAAACTACTTCATTCGGATCTTATCGCGTTTAATTAGATTATTTTTATATTCCTGGCGTTTCGAGTACTTTGTAAATTACTAAATAATATTGTCGTCAACCGCTCCAGGTAAGCTGTAAATGCTTGCGTTAGAATTAGTTCATTCATTCATTCATTACAGCCCTTCACAAGTCCACTGCTGAACATAGGCCTTCCCCACGGAATGCCACAAGGCACGGTCTCGAGCCACCTGCATCCATTGACTTCCTGCATGTCTTACCAGGTCGTCACTCCATCTAATGGGGGACGCCCACACTTCGCCCGCCAGTACGAGGCTGCCACTTGAGAACCTTTTCCCCAACGGTTGTCGGTTCTTCGAGCTATATGGCCGGCCCATTGCCACTTCAGCTTACTAATCCTTTGGGCTATGTCGGTTACTCTGGTTCTACTACGGATATCCTCATTTCTAAGTTTATCACAGAGAAACCCTGAGCATAGCCTCTCCATAGCTCGCTGAGCGACCTTGAGTTTCCTCGCGGCAGTAGTGAAGGACCACGTCTCAGATCCATATGTCATCACTGGCAACACGCACTGGTTCTACAATTTAGTTTTGAGGTTTTGGGTATGCCTGACTAGAAGATGGGTCGTAATCTCCCGAACGCTGCCCAGACGAGTTGAATCCGTCGATTGACCTCTCTGTCGAAGTTAGACTTACCTAGTCGGACTATTTGTCCCAGGTAAACATATTCGTCAACAACTTCGAGCGTGCTCCCAACAACTACCGGCATAGGTGTGAACATTAAACATGATTTTGTTTTGTCCATGTTCATCTTGAGACCTATCCGATGGGAGACACTATTGAGATCATTGAGCATAGTGCTTAGGTCCTCCAGCGATTCTGCCATAAGGACTATATCGTCGGCAAATCGAAGGTGAGTGATGTACTCGCCATTGACGTTAATACCGTATCCTTTCCAGTCTAGTAGCTTGAAAACGTGTTCCAATGCAGCGGTGAAGAGTTTCGGGATATTACGTCACCCTGTCTTACACCTCTCTGCAGTTGGATAGGTTTCGTACTCTGGTTCTGTACTCGGATAGCCAACGTAGCCCTACTGTACAAACACTTCAGCACCTCGATATACTGACAGTCTACTTGGCACCGCTGGGGACTGCAGCACCGCCCAAATTTCGACGGAATCAAAGGCTTTCTCATAGTCACATACGCAAGGCAAAGTGAGATTGTACTCGTCGGTCTTCTGTACAATTTGCCGAAGGGTATGTATGGTTCTATGGTGCTAAAGCCTTTTCGGAACGGCTTGTTCGGGAGGCTGGAAGTCGTCGAGTCTGCATGCGAGACGATTCGTGATGACTCTCGAAAACAGCACGTAGACGCGGCTCAAAGGAAATCGGTCTGTAGTTCTTCAAGAGAGCGTTGTCGCCTTTCTTAAAGAACAAGACCACCACTCTGCTCCACGCCTCCGGTGTAGTGCCACCATGGAGGACGGAATTAAAGAGCTTCTGAAGGACTTCAAGTACCGGTTTTCCACCCGCTTTCAGAAGCTCCGCTGTAATTCCATCCTCGCCTGGGGCCTTGCCGTTTTTAAGGTGCTGGAGAGCCATTCTAATCGCGCTCACACTGACGTCCGGAATATCATCGGAATAGTGTCGGATAAGACTTGCTCTTGGATCGTTACTCACACTTGCGTGTGGCTCCAACGATGATGCTGCCCTTAGAATCTCTCAATCTCACTCAAAATCTCAGGTGTCCCGGAAACGACGCTGCCACACTTGGTCTTCAGCTTCGACAGTTGGCTCTTTCTGGCAGACAGATCTCTAGCAAAGACTTTGGAGCCCTGGTTCCGCTCGATCGCTTCTTCAATACGAGCAGTATTAAAGTTGCGTAAGTCCCGCCGCATGCATTTGGAGATCTGTCTGTTCAGTTGCCTGTATGCTATCAAATCTACTGAAGATTGCAGCTTCATTTCCCGTCTAACAGCCATGAGATTAAGAGTGTGATCGGAGAGTTTTTGTGTTTTTCTGCGTCGGGTCTTACAAAACTTAGCTCCGACCGCATGGACAGTTTCCACGAGCTTGTCATTCATATCGTCCACTGCATTGCAATCTTCTAGGCACTGAAAACGGTTTTATAACTAGAGCTGAAAGGTTTCGGGACTTTGGATTAGAGCACGACTGGATTAGAGCGTTGATTTCATTAGACGTGACCTCTCCAACTTAACGTTTAGGTTCAGTGTGCCTCTAACCATTCGGTGATCGCTACCAGTTTTCACCCTCGCGATCACTGAGACATCACTGAACAGTTGGCGTCTAGTCGTCATAATGAAGTCAATCTCATTTTTTGTCGAACCGTCGGGGCTCGACCAGGTCCACTTCCTGTGGGGCCGCTTCTGGAAGAAAGAGTTCATCATAAAGAGTCCCTCTTTCTCCATGAAGTCGGCCAGCTGCTGGCCCTTGGGTTCCGTTGCCCTAATCCGAATTTCCCTACTTTCAGCTCACCGTTCTCTCTTGTGCCTAGCTTTGCGTTGAAGTCTCCCATTAACACCGTATAGTGGGTTTTGGAGGAATGCATGGCTCTAGAAATATCCTCATACATTTCCTCCACCTCCTCATCGGGGTGTGCCGAGGTTGGTGCGTAAACCTGTATGACCTTCAGCGAATACCGTTTGGTGATTCTGAGTATAAGGTACGCAACCCTCGTCGACACACTCCCAATCTTTATAACGTTGTTAACGAGAGACTTGTGGACGATAAATCAACACCTCCTTGGGACAGATGGTCGCCTCCGGTGATAAAACAAGTTGCCGGATTCGAGGATTACCGTGTCCTCCCCTCTCTTCGGACCTCGGATAATCCTATAATTCCAGCGCAACTTGTCTATTTCTTCTTCAGCTCCAGGATCTTCTCGTCAGTCCTCAGAGTGCGTGCGTTATAAGTTGCCAGGTCGAGTCGTCGTAGGTGGCAACCGAACCTCCACCGGAGATTCTGCCCTGCCCCGCCGTTACCATGGTCGCCACCGTAGCCAGGAATAGCGGGGCCGCCGAGGGACTGGGGCCGTCTCTTCGTAACTCTCTTCATTGGGGTATATTGCCGTAGTTGCCACGCTTGCAAGCTGGTTTAACCGCAGTTTTTATTGTTGTTTGCTGTTATCAGAAAGATGCTGCTGCCCATCTTCTGCCTCAGTATCCCTCTGTCGCCTCTTACGACACACACGGGAAGATATGGGGTAGTGGGTATTCTAACCCACCACTACACGGGGTTAGTTCACGACAATATTATTGAGCTGAATTACTTCACGCCTTATTTAGTCTGTTCATTCGATTGTCCTTTCAATTCTCGATCCACTTTGATGTCACAAATCTCCGACACTGTTCTCGAGTCTCGAGCAATTGAATAGATCGCTCCGGAAGTGACGCGGCCCTCTTTACGATTCATCTTCAACGTCAAGACATTTTATAGTCAAATAGAAAGAAATAATTATTCTACTTTTACAAAGAACCACTTGAAGTATTTGGTCAATTATCATTTTTACCCGCCAAGCAGCAGTGCGTGCACTGCTGTGTTCGAGATAGGTGATGTGAAGGATGTAGCGAACTGGTATACTATTATAATTATGATTTGTTACCAGGAAGATGCTGCAGCTCGGCTCCTGTTCCACTTACTCTCTCTGCCCTTACGAAACCAAGGGACGATAAGTGGTAGTGGATATTCTTACACCAAATCTATACATAATATAAAGAGGATGTTTGTATATATGAAATCGTTTAACTCAAAATGTATTTGATCGATCACCATGAAAACTGGTTATTTTTTTATGTATTTTTCAATGGAGGTTTATATTTACTTATTAATAAACAAAAAAATTGAAAAATTTTAGAAACAAACAAAATTTAAAATTTTGATTTTAGGTATTTGCTTTTGTTTTCAATAAAGCGCGGCAATTAATAAATTAAATTGCGCGCTAAAATACAAAACGTTCCTGAACACAACCTATAATATTAACTGGCAGGAAAACGTCTGCCGGGTTCAGCTAGTACACGTATAAAGTGGTAATTACAGTAATGAGTTATATTATCAATGCCTTGACATAAGGTTAAGACTGCTCCTAGACAGAAAGTCTAGGATTTCGTCTGGATAGGCATTTATGCCAAGTAGCAGTGCATGCGCTACTGTGTTTCGATCTAAGGGGTATAGAGACCTAGTATCATTCAAGATTAGACCTCATAGGTGACAACGAATCTGTAGCCTTCATTGTTTGTAGTTGGTTGCAGGTGTACATGGGCTGCAATAGCCACTTACCATTAGGTGGATTCTAAGTTTGATTGTTACTCTAGTTTAAAAACAACACGGGAGAAAATATAATATTATGGTATTTTATTTATATTTAAAAATGATATTCGTCGAATCAAAATTGAATTTTTTTCGTGGTAGAGCCATGCTACAGCTTTTTACGTGGTAGAGCCATGCTGTAGCTATATAATAGTATAGTTGTAGCACGAATGGGTCGGCTCGATCGGGGAAGGAACAAGCTCTCACTGAATACCAGCGTAAAATAGCAGCTTAATGCTGCAGTGTTTCGTAAGGTGAGTGTAGAGAACCAGAGACCCTTTTTACTGGAAAAGAGGCATTCTATCTTAGTCCTCATGGCTGACAACGCATCTGCATTTTAATTTGCAAACGAAGATAGATGTAGATGTCTATGGGCCACAGCAACCACTTACCATCAGGTGGACTGTGTGCTCGTTTGTCACCCTTATTCTATAAAAAAAGCTGTATTATCGCTGCAGCACTAATGGATCGGCTCGACCCATGAATGACACTCACGCAGAATCCGTTACCATCCATTACAGCCTATAAAAATCCACTGCTGAACATAGGCCTCTCCCTTTGATTGCTTCATACGGAGGATTTTGCCGTAGTTTCCACGCTTGGCAGGCGGGCTGGCTGCCGCAGTTTTTTTTTATTGTCTGTGAAGATATGTGTAAAGATATATAGATAGAATAACTCACATCTTCGTTATCTATATTTTCTTCCCGCCATAATCGCGCTATATACGATATTAAAAAGAAGTTCTTCACCACTCAATCCTGCTTCCAAGCACAGTTATATTATTTAACTCAAGAAAATTGTGTTTAATGTATTACTTTATCATGTTAGGTTATGATATTTTAAAGTGAGAAACTTCTACTCGTCACAGACATTGATTATTCCAAAAAAACAGATTAAATATTTTATGTCAGTGTTGCCACTCAGAATAAGATGTTTTGCAAGCGTTTGAAATACACTCAGAATTTTAAACAAGATCGTGTGCTCTCGCTATTGTGTTTCAAAGCCCCTCTATCCGTTGGCGCGTAGCGAGACACTGCGTTGCAGAATTGCTTTAACGTGACGAATTTATACCTTATCATAAAAAATTGGCTTCTTAAAAGCTTAGAGAGTTTAGTAGAGATGTGTTCAATATTTAATACCAGTTCACAGCTGGCACCTTTTCAAGGCAAAAATTCAACTTAAAATACGAGTATAACACTCTCTTCACCTCTGGATCGGATTTCTTCAGTAAAAAATCTTTCAACTTTAAGAATAGTGTCTCGAATCGTGGGCGACCTTGTTCTTTAGAGTGGCTTGGTCTACCGACTTTGCGATTCTATCGCTTCTCTCACGAGGAATAGTTTTCTCAGGAATTTTTCGGATGATCGGGTCGCGGCGGTGTAAGAATATTAATTACCACATATCATCCCGTGGGTGTCGTAAGAGGTGACAGTGGGAAGCGAACCAGTAGATGGATAGTAGCGTCTTCTTTATAACAACTAAATATAAAAAAACTGCGGTTGCCAACCTGCCTACCAAGCGTGGCAACTATAGGGGAAGCTAAAAGCTAAACTAAGCTATAGGGGAGGCCTATGTTCAGCAGTCACTAGGGCAACCCTGGTGACTAGTTGTAAAATACTTACTCCCAACTATTTAAAAAAAAATTGAAAATTGTAAATTGACAATATCCACCTCAATTTTGAGTTACAGTTGTTAAATACGACTTATTTTTATTTGTAAAATAAGTAAAAGTCATAAGTATTTTAATTAAATTGTGTTCAGTGTTCTAACCAAAAGTGACATCTGTAACGACCATCGTTTAAACTTACTGTAAGTGTTATTCTTGTTATCCCTTTAACATTTTAAGATTTACCTTTTAAGTAAGTGTTGTTCTGGATTTCATTTTGAATTATTTACATGATAATTTAATTTGAGATCTGTAAATAAACCCATAGATCTGGACATTTGCTTACTCTGCTTTTTCGGTTTTCTTTCTTTGTTTTCTTTTGCTATTTACACTTAATAGTAAAATGAATACACGCAACGTCAAAACGCGCCAATTGGAGAACCAACTTCAAATGGCGCTTCAAGAACTTAAGGCGTCAAAGGAGCAGTGTGATCTGTTGTGTAAAGAAAGGGATGACAACGAAAAGGAAACAATAAATATAATTGCTAAAATACCTAGCTAAAAAGTGATATGGTTAAGTTGCATAAAAAATATACTTTTGTTTTAAAAGAAAAGGATCAACTTCAGAGAACAGTCGATGAGTTTGACCAATGCAGTAAGAAATATCAGTAATCCCTCAGATTAATTTCTGCATTGCAGTTACAGTTAAGTGAGGCTAATGAGCAGATTGTGCAATTAAAACAATACATAGATAACTTGAAAGCGTCCCAAACTCAAAGTCTGTTCAATGAGCTCATAGAATGTGAATCTTCTAAAGCATTGCAACCCTCCACAACAATCGATTTGACTAGTGATGATTATGTCACATCAAGAACAGCAGCAAGGATTACCTGCAGTAGAAGAAAATTAAAGAAATACATAAAAATTAATAAATATATTAGGAATGTACAAAAGTTAATTAAAACTAAAATTAATGTCAAAAATTATATAAATGTATGTAAAGAAAAGCAAAAATTAATTAATAAACTTAAATTATATTCAATTGAGGTGGAAAATATGAATAACTGTTATGAGACTGATATAGAGTGTCTAATTTTAACAATTTTATCACTTAAAAACTCCCTACAAATTATATCAAATAAATATGCATCGGCTCAGGATGAGATAAAAGAACACATATTGGCCATGAATGATCTGGTAAAGTCATGTAAGTATAATGAGGAGCGCTTTGACTCCTTAATTAAACATCAGAGTGAGTATCAGCGTTCCATACCAGGTTCATCAGGGTAAAAATAATGATAACAGTAAGGACTCATTATTTTCACCTACACTCTATGACAGTACCATAACAAAGAATATTAACTTAAAAAGTAATTTAAATATTAATAAAAATAAAGTTATTATGTATTGTGATGACATAGGCAAAAATTTGGGCACAATGTTAAATAACTGTTTAAAAGGACATCAGGTTAGTAATTGTTGTATGCCTGGAGCATCCTTTAGTCATATAATGAATAAAGTTTTAACTAGTAAGTTTTGCCCTAATAGCACATTAATAATTCTTGTTGGGAGAAGAGGCAATGTAAACAAAACTCAATTATTAAAATATATTGATCATCTAAATACTTTAAATGTACATAAAATTATCTTGTTTACATTGCCTTACATACAGGGCCACAGGAAAATAAAATAAGATACAATTTAAATTTATTAATGAATAACTTTTCATTTAATAACAATTTAAACTTGACATCTAATTGTTATAATTATAATAATATAATTAATTTAATACACATAAATAATTTAATTAAGAAATTTTGACAAGAGATAGGTATTACCTATCCAAATATAATTTAGACAGATAGCAAATGTGCTATCTTATTGTTTATATATTAACTCAGCCAAGGACTTGGCTACACCGACATCTGCTTCTTTTGAGCAGTGTAATGACTTAATATGTAATTTGGAATCAGTTCCAAGTAATTTAAATTAGAAAATGAGACAATAGAGGTAATCTCTGCAGTTATAATAATTTAAATAAATTAGAATGTAGCTTACAAAACCTTCATTGTATGACTCCACAGAGCGATAATAAAATTGTTTACACCTGGAGCATCAGAATATACAAGGCATGATAGGCAAAGAGCTACAAATTGAATTGTTCTTAAATAGCAACAATATTCATATTTTATGTATTACTGAACATTGGTTAAAAGCTTATAACATAATGTTTAATTTCAGTAATCACCAGGTGGTCAGTTCGTTCAACAGAGAAACGGTTTTAAGTGGCTCGTTAATATTAGCTAGTAAATTATTATCATGTAAAGAACGTAAAGATATTGTGAGCCTCTGTTGAGTGAACTGTAGAAATGGCATGTGTTGAGTTTGAGCACCTCATTGTTGTGAGTGTCTACAGACCCCATGTTCTATATACAATACTTTTGAAAAAATTATGGAGAAAGTTTTTGTTGTTTAATAAACAGAATAAATATGTTGTAATATGTGGAGACTTTAATATCAATCTCCTAGAAGCTTCCTCCACCAATATTAAATTTAGATCATTGTTTAAATCATATGGTCTTTTAATTTATTTTTAGAGCCAACGCGTATTACTGAATGTAGTGCAACATGTTTGATAACATTTTTACAAATGTTAAGCCGTTGCATAAATGTATAATTCAAAATTGAGTTCTGATCACTGTGGACAGTTAGTTTCGTTACCTTATGTTCACAAAAAGCAAGTAGATGAGAAAATTGTGTTTGTTCCTGTAAATGCACGTCGCTTGGAAGTTTAGAAGTAACATAGTGAAGAAACTTCCATCACTTTCATACCAAATGATCCTAATTTTTGTATGGAACAGTGTTTAAACTTATTTGCAATGAATTAGATAATATTTTTACTTCTAAAACGTTCTCCTTGAACAGTCGGAAGGCTTTCAATAAATGGGCGACAGTAGGAGTCCATAAGAACGAACAAAGGTTATATGAACTTTACCATGAAAGGTCATATAACCCTAGCGTCAATTTAGGGAATATGTTAAAAATATTCAAAAATATTTAAAGGAGTGTGCTCCAAAGCCAAGTCTTTGCATTTGAGCAACAAAATTAAGACGGTTTCTAATAAAATTAAAATGACGTGGAGTATAATTAATAGTGAAACTGGTAAGGTCAACTCTCGCAATTTAAATTACCGGTTAAGTTTTAACAACAAATTAACGGAATCAGATCAGGATGTTGCAATGGTTTTTGAGAAGTATTTTACGGATATTCCGATCTTAACCACTATGTCACTGAATTCTTCTCCTGCTGTCGCCGAATCATTGCTTAAACAAAATGTAAATGCGTGTACAAAGAATTTTACATTTCATAAAATATCATCAAAAGATATTCTAAAATATTTTAAAACTATTGATATTAAGAAAACTGCGGATCTGTGAGGGATTTCCGTTAAAGTTATTACGTCTATAATCGATATAATCGCGCCTCAACTAGCTATTATTTTTAATACTAGTATCGAATATGGTGTGTTTCTGATTTGATGAAGCATAGTAAAGTAATACCTTTATTTAAATCTGGTAGTACATTAGACCCCGCCAATTTTAGACCCATTTCTGTACTGCCAACACTAATTAAAATTTTGAAAAATTATTCTTATCAAATGTAAATTTTTTTAATGTTAATAATTTACTTCATAAAATCAATTCGGTTTCACAAGGGGTCGCTCGACAACTGATGCTGGTGTTGAGCTGATTAATTATTTTTTCAATGCATGGGAGAATTCACAGGATGCTTTGGGTATATTCTGTGCCTATCCAAAGCCTTCGATTGTGTTCACCATGAAACATTAATCAGGACACTTCTACACTACGGTGTAAGAAGTGATGCTCTTAAATTAATTATTTCATATTTAAGTAACAGAACGCAAAAGTTGTCATTAATAGTATGAGCTCTTCCGGGTCGATAGTACAAATGGGCGTGCCTCAAGGCTCAATTCTCGGCCCCTTTCTGTTTCTTGTATATAATAATGACTTACCTTACATAGTAGGGGATAACCATAATATAGTATTATTTGCTGATGACACTTCATTAATTTTCAAATTAAAACGACAATTATTAAAATATGACGAAGTAAATAATGCTATATCTAAATTAGTAAATTGGTTTAATGTTAATAACTTGCATTTAAATAGAACTAAAACGAAATGTATGAAGTTCATGACTCCAAATGTTAAACAATTAAATACTAATGTAATTTTAAATAGGAGGAACTGAGTCTTGTCGATACCACCATTTTTCTTGAATAACACTAGACGCGAAGCTTCAATGGAGCCCCATATATCAAAGTTAGCAAGCAGACTTAGTTCTGCAGCATATGCTGTAAAAAGATTAGAAATCTTACCGGTGTGGAAACAGCTAGACTTGTTTACTTTAGCTATTTCCATAGCATAATGTCGTATGGTATTTTGCTATGGGGACACGCAACTGACACTGAAATTATATTTGTTTTACAGAAGAGGGTCATAAGAGCAATCTATGATTTAAAACCTAAAGAGTCGCTCAGACAAAAATTTAAGGAAATTAATATATTAACTTTGGCCTCTCAATACATTTATGAAAATGTAATGTACGTACACAAAAATAAGTGATATTCATTCTGTAAATACTAGGAACAAACACAAGCTAGTAGTACCAGTTACTCGACTCCACCGAGTCAGTAATTCATTCTTGGGGCGATGTATACGCTTTTACAACAAAATCCCAGAAAATATACAAAATTCGACCTGCTCAAAATTCAAAAACTTTATTAAACATAGTTTGTATAAAAAGGGTTATTATAATATTAAGGAATTTATGGATGATAATAACCCCTGGGAATGAGGTGTTCGCTACCAAGCTATTTCTAATTTTTTTGTGTGTGGTTAATTGTGTAACATATACATCATATATATAAAGTATACATGATTGTAAGCTGTTATTTAAAAAAAGTCCCGCTGGGTTTGTTGCTGGTTCTTCCCAGGACAGAGCTTTTTTTTCGAACCAGTGGTAATTAAACAAAGAGTGACTTTCAATAAGTATTATTTATAATCTATATTGAATAAAAATTTCTGTTTCTGTTCTGTTTCAGTGGACTTTTAATAGGCTGTAACGGTATTGTTGGGATTGATTCCAGTCACCAAGTTCACTTAAGTTGTGGATGTCAATTAACAACGCAATTTTTCAGAATTTTGTACCATTTAAAGTTAGTTGTTTTTCTGTGGAACTGCTGTAACCAACGGATTTTAGAACCGCTATGTTTAAGCGACCTTAAAGAAAAGAGCTTTCATCATCTTTTATCAGATGATTTAGGTAATCATGGTAATACACACAAACAACGAAGTAGGTCGCATGCTCGTTCACCCACTTTAATACTAAAAATAAGATTGAGAGGTCACTCAGCGGTTGAACATCGCAGAGTGACCCTGTTGATAAAGGCGAAATCCTTGTCTTATTTTGACTTTGATTTACAGTGTGTTGGTTTTGGTGGTGATTCGCTGGGTGGTGGAGTTCGGTATGATGGTGGTAGGAGGTGTTGCACGATCGAGAAGATGAAGGTACTTGGTTTGATTGCTAAGACTCAAACTAGGCAATATTCATTTTATACGAACTACTCAATTAACTTTAATAGGGCGTAAAATAATAAATTTTGTGGATATTTGGAAATGATTGATCCTTTTATTAGTTTCACCTTTGCATTAAGTTCCAAGTAAGCTCCTGCTAATTAAATGTATTAATCCTGTGTCAAATAAATTTAATGTTTTATATAATACACAATGTACAAAAAAGGAGATTTCTCGAATATCAAAATGTAGGGTAGCTAATCACACTTGTGAGTGACCTAACTTGTGCTAAGTACCAAAAATGAAAAAAATATGTTTAAACAACACTTCTAGATTGACTGTTATATAGGCTATATTCACTAGGCCAATAGAAGGCGGTCTTGTTCAATTAAAAGTAAATTGTACTGGAAGCTCTATAAAGTTTAAAAAGAGCATAGAGCTTTTGACAAGATTTTTAATCATGGTTTCAAATCTTCCGAGTTCCAACCGGTTTACATAATTTTACACAGATTTAATAAGCTACTTTAAGAAGTTTTTCAATAAAAAAGGAATACGACACTTATCTGTAAAGTTTCATCTGATGCTCAGCGGGTGTAATCAAATACCAACAAAGTTTGTAATGCGTAAACTTTCTTGCCTTTTACTTTTCGATCTAGTGATAATTGAGCAGTGAAGGCAAATAAAATAATTTGATATTGAACGAACCGTCATTTGGCTTATCATGAATTTCATTTTTTTTAATTATAAATGAAGTGACGAACGAACTTACAGTCCTAAACGAACACTTGATGGGAAATGGCTACGGCAGTCCATGGAGACCTGCATCCAACTTCCAACAAGAAGGGTCTACAAATGCTTTACCTCTGAGGACTAAGATGAATTGCCTCACAGTCTGTAATTATACTGGCTCTCTATGCCGGCGGCGGAAATAGGTAAGTGTGGTGGGAGGAAGAGTCCGCCTGCGTAGGTAAAAAACGGACCTCAGGCAGGAAAAGTCTTCTCTTCAATAATAAAATCCCTGGCAAGTGGATTTATAAAACAAAAGTAAAGAACATTACTTATGCTCATTACACACAAAGTACTCTTAAATCAATTAAAATATATATATTTCTAGCTATTTTACTGCAGCTTAATGCTGTTTGTTTTGTGTTGAGAACCTCAAACCTTTTTAACTGGAAACGAGGCATCTTATGTCCTCAAGGGACATTTTGATTCTTAATTGAGGATAGATGAAGATATCTATGGGTCACGGCAACTATTTACCATCAGGTGGACTTTGTGTCTCTTTTGTCCCTTATTCTATAATAAATTAATAAAAAGACACAGATACACAAAATTATAGTTCGAAAATCACCAAAATTTTTAGTTAAAGTTAAAAAAAAGCAAGGCAAGGGCACTGTTCGAGCTTTGCATTTTTAAATAAACGTTTTTTCTCTGTAACGTCACTTTCTGTGTGTTTACTTTTCTCGGTTGCGTTCTGAATTTTGTATTTTAAATTATTTTCAGGACTTATAAAGTAATGGAAAAGCTTTCTTTCCTCTCTGTTATTGCACTCTCTTCTTTCTTACTTTGTTTATCATATTATTTGTCAGTCATTATTAAAATAATATATTAAGGCCGGCAACGCGCTGCGATTCCCCTAGTGTTGCAGTTGTTCATGGCCGACGAGACGGCACTACGATCACATGAGGCTGCATGCTTTTAAAGCTCCCTTTAAAAAAACTTTGGCAGTGTAAATGTATTCACCCAATTTACTGGTCAGCATTTTACCTAATAACTCTGCGGGTGTCGTAAGAGTCGACTGAGGGAAACTTAAATAGGCAGTGGGCAACAACATCTTCCTTATGACTCAATAATAATAGTAAAACCTGCGCTCGCCAAACCACCCGATAAACTGTGAGGCGGTCCACGTTCAGCAGCAGTGGACTTTATATAAACTGTAGAAAATGAATGAATTTATTAATTTGCATTATTAAAGTAAAGTTATTGATTGAGCTCTATTTTTAAGTCACAAGGTGGTAGGACTCTTTTCGACCTGGATATCCGTCTGAGTACATACCGCCCTCTTACCTATCTTTACCGCTAAGCAGCAGTCCCTGCACTGCTGTGTTCCAGTCTGAAGGGTATAGGGGCCAATAAAATAAATAGTGAAGTTCATTCTATAAATACTAGAAACAAGCAAAAGCTATTAATACCAGTTACTCGACATCAACAGTCAGTAATCCAATCGTCGAGATTACTGACTCGTTGATGTCAAACAATCTATCCATAACTTAATTTTTTATTAAACACAAATTGATTACCGTTACCGTTACAGCCTATTAAAGTCCACTTCCAGCATAGGCCTCCTCATGATTGTCTCATAGGGAATTTGCCATAGTTGCCACGCTTGGCGGCGGGTTGGCAACCGCAGTTTTTATTTTTAGTCGTTATTAGGAAGACACTGCTGTTCACCTCCTGATTTGTTTCCTTCTATCGCCTCTTACGACACCCACGGGACGATATGGGCTAGTGGATATTCTTAAACAACATTACAAATATTGTAAATTAATAGTTTAATTTCTTAGTTTATTTTCTTGTTGGTTCTTCCAAGGACAGAGGTTTTTTTCCGAACCAATGGTAAAAGCATAAACGACTTTCAATTAATATTCTTGTAATCTATATTAAACAAAAAATATTGTATTCTATAATGACAGGATGTGAAGAGTATAGAGTCCACGTGATGTTAATTATACTAGACACCTACATCTATCTTCGATTAAAAATCAAAATGTAGATAGTACGTTGTAACCCCTAAGGACTAAGATGGAATGCCTCGTTACCAGTAAAAAGAATCTCTGATTCTCTACACTCACCATATGACATATAGCAATGCAAAACTTTGTGAACATTCGTGAAACGAGAAAGTTTTTCAACATTATATCTAAATTCAAATTGGCTGCTGAGTTCATCGTTTAAATTAGCCAAGGGAATCGCTATGTACGCTCAGAAAAGCCTCATCCTTGAATCGTAATACGTTTTCTCTCATGGCTAAGCAAATTGGAATTCTAACCTTCTCCTATATATATAGAGCACGAATAAAAGCTTGTTAGTAAAACAAAAGGATTACTTATACGAATAATATCGTCAATGGTGCAAGGCGTATGGTACAGCGATCGAGAATCTGTCTGCAAAACGCTGTGATTTCAGTAAATCAGGGAGGATTTACTGTGGTCGCTATGTTTAGCAGAATTTCATTCGAGCGGTGGACTATCTCTGTACACCAACAAATAATGTACTGTAATACTGTAATGTAACAAATAATGTAATGTAATAACAGATTAATGAAAACGCACTGGTAGAGTTAAGAGAAAAATATCAATAATTTCACTGGTTAATACAGAATGGAATCCTGGAAAGAGAAAATAAAAACATACATTGATCTGCCTATAGTGTTGTGTCATACAGCGAATTAAAGACTTGCAGCAAGAAGAATAGAATCGTGATTACTCTGCCGACAAGAGGGCAGCTTTTTAATTAAAGGAAGTATTAATTAGTTTAAAGTGTGTACTGCGTTTTTTAAATCTATTAACAATGCAAAAGTGAGATGTTTCTTAGATTGTTTCTACTTATCCATATAATAATATAAATCTATATGCTGGGGATTAGGTATAGGAAAATAATCTCCATGACCAAACAATAAGTAAAAAGGGTGCGGCGGTACTTCACGCCGGGGCAGCTTCTTACCTTATATAAAGCGCAAGTCCGGTCGTGCATAGAGCACTGCTGTCACATATGGGGTGGTGCTGCAAAAGCCAGCTATCAGCGCTGGACTCAGTAGAGACGTGCTAAGAGGATTATTGGTAACCTTTATTTGGTTGAAGCTAATCTTGTCAGCCTTGAGTACAGGCGCAGAGTAACCAACCTCTCAGTATGCAATAGGATATATTTTCAGAGAGTGTGAGCAGGGAGTTACATGCTTTAACTCCTCCCTCCACTTTTCACCATCAGATACCAGGTAGTCGGCGGGTCTCTACTCCTTTGTTGTAGAACAAAGGGGTGGAAATATTCCACGCATTAGAACCAAACGGTTTGCTTCGTCTTTCGGAATGTGTACAGCAAAGGAGTGAAATACTTGTAATTTGCCGGCGTCTGTCTTTCTTCAAGGCAAGAGTGAATGGGCTTTTATTACGCTAAGACAGTGCGACTTACCATCTAGATGCTTCATCACCACTTACCACCAGGTGGGATTGTGGCAAAGCGCTGGCTTAAAATAATATAAGTAAAAATATATAAGTAATATTCAATGTAAGTAATAACAATACCAATGGTGGCAATGGAATGGTCATATAGCTAGGTAGTGATTGATCTAATTGGATGCTGGTTTGTTTCCCTCTGTGTCGTCTTGCGACACCCACGGGACGGTAGTGGATATCCGCCACTACACGGTCAACTATAGTTATTTTATGTAAGTATGCGTTTTAGAAATTATAAAATAAATTATAATTATGGAATGTTATTATGCACAAGCAAAAGGTAAATCAGCTCTTGAAATTACAATTGACAATTTTATTCCTCGCGATGGATGTCGAGTTGGCTGTAGTTGGTTGTCACCCCTAAGGAATTAGATGGAATGCCCCATTTCCCTTTCAACCTTAATATCCAATTTATTCCAACCATAATATTATAGTTTATAGCTGCAGCGTGGCTCTATGCGTATAACAATATGTTTTAATTAGAAGTAAATTTTAAATTTCTGTCAGTGACATTTAAATAACTTACTAGGGGTTTATTGTCGTGCAATTTAGATATGTACATAACGAAATTCAAATATTAGGTCTGTCCGTCCGGGCTAATTTTCGGAATAGCTGAAAAGAGTTTGATGAAACTTCACGAACAGACAGAAAGCAATTCCAAGAATAATACAGGTTACACTTTATTTGAAAATCATGCTGGTTTTTTTGTAAAACAAAAAAAACTGATAAAATAAATGGCTCACTATAGTATAAGAAATATAAAAAAAGTTTCGAACAAAACTTTTTTGGTTTGCTTTTTTACACCAAGACCACACTTTTTTTTTAAGAGCAGAGCTGTATGAACAATAACCCTGCAATAACAATGTGGTGAAAACCAATCCAATTAAAATAAAATAAAAGAAAAACAATAATTTAAAATTAAAAATTTTGTACCACCGACTTCAATATAAATTATTAAGAATAACTCAAAAACAATTGGTCAAACCATGATCAAATTTATATGGGACCACATGAAAAGCACCAGCTTTCAAATAAAAACAGAATCATCGAAATTTTTGGTTGCCCCAGAAAAAAGTTAACACACATAAAAAAAGAACATACAGTCGAATCGAGTACCTCCTCTTTTTTGAAGTCGGTAGAAAAAACTGTGAGTTCCTTGTGCATATACATAAGTAATATCATAGGCGCGTTATCATGTTTCTCTGTTTATTTGCTCATTCGTGTAGTTACCGTTACAGCCAGTTAAAGTCCAGTGCTGGACATAGGCCTCCCCATAAACTGCCTCCTAGGGGGATATTTGCTATATTTGCCACGCTTGGCAAGCGGAGTGGACACCGCAGTTTATTTTTATTTTTAGTCATTATTAGGAAGACGCTGCTGCCCACATCCTGATTTGTCTCTCTCTGTCGCCTCTTACGACACCCACGGGATGATGTGGGGTAGTGGATGTTCTCACACCACCACTACACGGTAATTTCATGTAGTTACCAACATCTTAATGTTTCATATCTTTTATCGTAGGTACGTGATCCCTATTAAGGCACAGACGACAAAAGGCACACAATAGATGACCGAGCTATTGTACATGTATATAAAGCATTATTTTGTATGTGTACTTAGCTTAAGTTTCTGCGCCATTTCGTCATACGCGTGTAAAACCTATCATGTAATCAATTAATAAATGTGTTTTATCAGCACACAGCGCGGTTGTGTTTTTTTATTATCATATCATTTACCGTCCATATCATTGAGCATTAATTATTATAAAGTATTAAGGAAACAACCCTACAATAGGTGTATTAAAACATAATAGAGATAGGCAAACAGAATTTTAAAATATAAACACTTATGAAATATTACTAACAACAAGAGAATAATGTTTTTATATAAAATAACATTGATAAAACTGAACTACGAGTATGTATATAAAATAATATATTCATTTCTTTATCCATTCATACATCATCATCATCATCATCATTACAGCCATTCACAAGTCCACTGCTGAACATAGGCCTCCCCCACGGAATGCCACAAAGCACGGTCCTGAGCCACCTGCATCCATCGACTTTCTGCATGTCTTACCAGGTCGTCACTCCATCTAGTGGGGGGACGCCCTACACCACCGCCACTCGGGAACATTTTTTCCCCATCGGTTGTCGGTTCTTCGAGCTATATGGCTGGCCCATTGCCACTTCAGCTTACGAATCCGTTGGGCTATGTCGGTCACTCTGGTACTACTGCGAATATCCTCATTTCTAAGTTTATCACGCAGAGAAACTCCGAGTATAGCCCTCTCCATAGCTCGCTGAGTGACCTTGAGCTTCCTCATCCGGCCAGCAGTGAAGGACCACGTCTCATTTCCATAGGTCATCACTGGCAACACGCACTGGTTGTACAGTCTCGTTTTCAAGTTTTGAGGTATACCTGACGATAAGATGTGCCGTAATTTCCCGAACGCTGCCCAACCGAGTTGAATCCGTCGATTGACCTCTCGGTCGAAGTTGGACTTACCTAGTCGGACTATTTGTCCCAGGTAAACATACTCGTCAACAACTTCGAGCTTAGTGCTCCCAACAAATACCGGCATAGGTGTGACATGGACATTAAACATGATCTTTGTTTTGTCCATGTTCATCTTAAGGCCTATACGTTGGGAGACACTATTGAGGTTGTTGAGCATAGTGCTTAGGTCCACCAGCGATTCTGCCATAAGGACTATATCGTCGGCAAATCGAAGGTGAGTGATGTACTCGAAATTGATGTTAATACCGTATCCTTTCCAGTCCAGTAGTTTGAAAACGTCTTCCAACGCAGCGGTGAAGAGTTTCGCGGGATATAACATCACCCTGTCTTACATCTCTCTGCAGTTGGATAGATTTTGTACTCTGATTCTGTACTCGGATAGTCATCGTATCCCTACTGTACAAACACTTCAGCAATTCGATATACCGACAGTCAACTTGGCATCGCTGAAAGGACTGTAGCACCGGCCAAATTTCGACGGAATCAAAGGCTTTCTCATAGTCCACATACGCAAGGCAAAGTGGCAGATTGTACTCTTCTATATTCTGTACAATTTTCCGAAGGGTGTGTATGTGGTCTATGGTACTAAAGCATTTTCGGAAACCTGCTTGTTTGGGAGGCTGGAAGTCATCGAGTCTGCGTGCGAGACGATTCGTAATGACTCTCAAAAACAGCACGTAGACGCGGCTCAGAAGGGAAATCAGTCTGTAGTTCTTTAAGAGAGCGTTATCGACTTTCTTGAAGAACAAGACCACCGCACTTCTGCTCCACGCCTCCGGAGTAGTACCACCATGGAGAACGGAATTAAAGAGCTTCTGAGGAACTTGAAGGACCGGTTTTCCACCCGCTTTCAGAAGCTCCGCTGTATTTCCATCCTCACCTGGGGGCTTGTTGTTTTTAAGGTGCTGGAGAGCCATTCTAATCTCGCTCAGACTGACGTCCGGGATATTTTCGCAATAGTGTCGGATAAGACTCGCTCTTGGATCGTTACTCACACTTGCGTGTGGCTCCAACGATGACGTGTACAACTGCCCATAGAACCTCTCAATCTCTCTCAAAATCTCAGGTGTCCCGGAAACGATGCTGCCACACTCGGTCTTCAGCTTTGACAGTTGGCTCTTTCTGGCAGACAGATCTCTGGAAAAGACTTTGGAGCCTTGATTCCTCTCGATCGCTTCTTCAATACAAGCTGTATTGAAGTTGCGTAACCCACCGCATGCATTTGGAAATCCGTCTGTTCAGTTGCCTGTATGCTGTCGAATCTGTTGAAGACTGCAGCGTCATTTCCCGTCTAACAGCCATGAGATTAAGAGTGTGATCGGAGAGTTTTTGTGTTCTTCTGTGGCGGGTCTTGCAGAACTTAGCTCCGACCGCATGGACAGTTTCCACGAGCTTATCATTCATATCGTCCACTTTTTTGCGGTCTTTAGGCACTGAAAACGGTTTTGTAACTCGATCTGAAAGGTGTCGGGACTTTGGACTAGAGCACGAGGGGGACGAAGCGTTGACTTCATTAGACGAGACCTCTCCAACTTAACATTTAGGTTCAGTGTGCCTCTTACCAATCGGTGATCGCTACAAGTTTTCACCCTCGCAATCACTGAGACATCACTGAACAGTTGTCGTCTGGTCGTCATAATGAAGTCAATCTCAATTTTTTTCTTACCGTCGGGGCTCGAGCAGGTCCACTTCCTGTGGGGCCGCTTCTGGAAGAAAGAGTTTATCATAAAGAGTCCCTCTTTCTCCATGAAGTCAGCCAGCTGCTGGCCCCTTGGGTTCCGTTGCCGTAATCCGAATTTCCCTACTTTCAGCTCACCGTTTTCTCTTGTGCCTAGTTTTGCGTTGAAGTCTCCCATTAACACCGTATAGTGGGTTTTGGAGGAATGCATGGCTCTAGAGATATCCTTATACATTTCCTCCACTTCCTCATCCGGGTGTGCCGACGTTGGTGCGTAAGCTTGTACGACCTTCAGCGAATACGATTTGGTGATTCTGAGTATAAGGTACGCAACCCTCGTCGACACACTCTCAATCTTTACAACGTTGTTAATGAGATACTTGTGAACGATAAATCCGATACCTCCTTGAGACATATGGTCACCCTCCTGGTGATAGAACATGTTGCCGGATTCGAGGATTACCATGTCCTAAGGTCGAAGTGTAAGGTCGATAACCGTCGTCGACACACTCCCAATATTTACAACGTTGTTATCAAGAGACTTGTGGACGATGAATCCGACACCTCCTTGGGACAGATGGTCGCCCTCCCGGTGATAGAACAAGTTGCCGGAATCGAGGATTACCGTGTCTTCCCCCTCTCTTCGGACCTCGGATAATCCTATAATATTCCAGTGCAACTTGTCTATCTCTTCTTCCAGCTCCAGGATCTTCTCGTCAGTCCTCTGGGTGCGTGCGTTATAAGTTGCCAGGTGGAGTCGTCGTAGGTGGCAACCGAACCTCCACCGCAGATTCTTAGCACCCCCTGCCCCGCCGTTACCGTTGTCGCAACCGTAGCTAGGAATAGCGGGGCCGCCGGGGACTGGGGGCCGTCTCTTCGTAACTTTACTCATTGGAGGGTATATTGCCATAGTTGCCACGCTTGGCTAGCGGTTTGGCAACCGCAGTTTTTTATTGTGATATTGCTGTTATCAGGAAGATGCCTGTTTCCCACTGTCGTCTCTTACGACACCCACGGGAAGATATGGGGTAGTGGATATTCTTAAGGACGCGTTTGCAAAGTTGATAGGTATAGAATCGAACTATTACATTGACACGGGTCACACACACAAGTGTACGCACGGTTAGCTGCGGGTGCAGGAATCGTTATCAAGTAAAACATTTAGATAATTTGAAAGATTGATTTTTTTTTCTCATTTCTTATACCTACAAAAATATACTTATATACGAAATACGAATAGCTGCTCCAGAGACTGCTATGCACTAGAAGCCCTCTACTAGCAGTGAGATGGTGGCTGTGGACTATGGGCTGGTTTTCTTATCATAAAGACTTTAGCTCCGGACTTGGTGAAGTGACTTGAATGTATACTTCGGTGACAGCTACTGGAACTCCTCGACGAGTAGTACTAGGTGTGCCGAGTTTGGGCTCGTTTTGTTAGTTACGATGAGACCTAACCTCCAGGCTTGATGGAGAGACCTGATGGTGTACTTTGGTGACTACTACTGGAACTCCTGGACGAGTAGAACTAGGTCTGCCGATTTTGGGCTCGTTTTGTTAGTTAGAGACCTAACCTACAGGCTTGATGGAGAGACTTGATGGTGTACTTCGGTGACAACTGCTGGAATTCCTGGACAAGGAGAAGTAGGTGTGCCGAGTTTAGGCTCATTATGTTATTTATGGTGAGACCTAACCTCTGGGCTTGATGAAGAGATCTGATGGTGTACTTTGGTGACTACTACTGGAACTCCTGGACGAGTAGAACTATGTGTGGCGAGTTTGGGCTCGTTTTGTTAGTTATTATGAGACCTAACCTCCAGGCTTGACGGAGAGATTTGATGGTGTACTTCGGTGACAACTGCTGGAATTCCTGGACGAGTAGAACTAGGTGTGCCGAGTTTGGGCTCGTTTTGTTAGTTATTATAAGACCTAACGTCCAAGCTTGGTGGTGTATTTCGGTGACTACTGCTGGAACTCCTGGACGAGTAGAACTGGGTGTGCCGAGTTTGAGCTCGTTTTGTTAGTTATGATGAGAACTTACCCTCTGATTTGATGGAATTACAGACAAACCTAGTTCTACTCGTCCAGGAGTTCCAGAAGTAGTCACCGAAGTACACCATCAGGTTTGTCCAACTTATGTTCCTACTCCTAAATTTTTATCCAATTTCATGAAAAACTAAAAGTATATTACTATTGCTGTGAGTGATAAGTAAAGACGAAAGTTGTGGTTTATATTTAGGTGGTGAGCGTGGTCCTGCCCCCCACTAGATGGAGTGATAACCTGGTAAGACATGCAGGAAGTCAATGGATGTAGGTGGCTCGGGACCGTGCTTAGTGTCATTCTTTGGGGGAGGCCTATGTTCAGCAGTGGACTTGTGAAAGGCTGTAATGATGGTGATGATGAAGACATCAATGAAAATTTTTATAATTTTTTGGCCGTCTGTCTGTCTAGACTGATCTTTGGAAACGGGTCGAGCCGACCCATTCGTGCTACAACCATAACATAGCTGTAGCGTGGCTCTACCACGTATAATATAAGAATAGATAAACAGAACTTATTAGGATTGAAATTAAATTATTAGGAGCCCATGTAACACAGTGGAAGCTTAAAATATAGAAGACTAGCGATCCGCCCCGGCTTTGTACGGTTGATTTCTGGATCTTGACAACAACGCCATCTACCGGGTACACTTGTGAATCTAAACCATTATCTAATCAACACACACATAAAATTTCATCAAAATCGGTCCAGCCTGTGGCCGTGAAAGGAAAAGGGGAGATCTCCCGCCGGGCAAGGTGTTCTGCCCGGGGAGCGGCCAACGCTCCGAGTGGTAGTTTGGAGCTATTGTATATATACTGTTTTTAATTCGGAACTTTGATAGCGCGATTTAGGCTTCCATGTATTTCGCTTGTGGCGCGACGACAGCGCCGCCACATCACCCCCCTGCTCAGACCGGAGGTCGATGGTGCAGTCTAGATGTCGACTAATGTACAAGTGTGCCAGGGAATTGCCTCGTAGTCTGCGGTGAGTCGAGAAGAAGGCAAGTAATCTGCGAGAGTGCTGTGAAGCAGAGGCGAGCAGTAAGGCTCAGAGCCGTGCCGAACACTGTAGCGCAGAGAGTAGCTTGAAGGAACAGAAAGCATTATTATAGTGCTGCAATGAACCTTTTTAAAGCTAGATGGCTTGCAGGAGGTGAAGACTGAATATTTGCTCAGGAGCGAATGAATGGGGTACTTGAGAACGATGACGAAGGTTTGAAGTTGTAGTTTCCGAAGGTTGTTGGTTGCCGTGTTCATATCATGTCGGAGTCACCACTGTGGCCGGTGGAAGCAAAAGGAGAGATCTCCCGCCGGGCAATGTGTTCTGCCTGGGGAGCGGCCAACGCTCCGAGTGGTAGTTCGGAGCTATTGTATATATACTGTTTTTAATTCGGAACTTTGATAGCGCGATTTAAGCTTCGATGTATTTCGCTTATGGCGCGACGACAGCGCCGCCACAAGCCGTTTAGAAAGAGTTCAGTCACATACACACGGAAAGAAGAATTATATAATATAATAATAATATAATAATAATAATAATAATCTTTATTCATTACCAAAGGCAACCTTATAATTAATAGTGATCGATGCCTCCTTTGCTTATAGAAGCCTGTGCCAGGAGACATCGCTCTTCCTTGAATAGTATAAATCTGTACTAAATACAATACTACAAAACAAAAACAAGCACTAATACTAATAAATACCAACTTTATTAAGCTATGTTATACTCTTTGTTTTCACATCTGTAGTAACTAAGTAGTGATGCACGCGTGAGTGAGTGAATGTATGTGTGAGTCAATAGGTGTATGTCTAAGTGGTGAGTGTACATATGTGTGAGTGAGTGAGTGTATGTGTGAGTGTGTGTGTATGTGTGAGTGTGTATGTGTGAGTGTGTATGTGAGGAGTGAGTGTAGGTGTGAGTGAGTGAGTGTAAGTGTGAGTGTGTGTATGTTTATGTAGTATTTTTGGAATTTAGCTTAAAATTGTCTCGATGGTGTCATAAGGTTTTGGTTTCAGCCATTTCATTAAAAGTTTTTGCATTCGAAATAATTTTTGTCAAAATATTAACTCTTATTGAGTAAATTATAGAGATAAACTGAACGCCTATCATATTGCTTTTTAGCAAAGAAGGTTTTAAACCTAGAGCATGTGCAACAATATCTCCTCCTCCTATTGATAAAGTCAGGGTTATAAGGCATGGTTGTGCTTTCTCAAAACTGTGTGAAGTATATACAACTTCCTAACTGAAAGAAGGCCACTAATTTGGTAAAGACTTTGTGTTGAAAATGTTATCTTTTAAAATACATAACCTTAATTAGGCTACGTTGGGCCCGTTCTAAATCAATGAAGGGATTTAGCTGCACCACCCCATATCGGTACACAATATGTTAGAACAGACTGAACCAAAGAAATATAGATCTCTGAAGAGATCTCTGTTTGAGTTCAGTAGATCAACAACTGTTCCAGGCACCACATACCTCAAAGTCTTAAATATCCATGTCAGTTTCCTGACTCTTGAGATGACATGTTCCAGATGCGGATACCAGACAGTCGCTGATCCACATAAACACCTAGGTATTTCATCTGCTCGACCTTTGAATTTTGGGGCAGCTGCGGTTTAGCCTATCAGCACCAACAGCACCGCAGTTGTGAATTTTATGCTAAGATCGTCAGAAGGCTGTTTGTTGCTGTAGATGCTATAACAGATATAGTTGGTTTTGTGGTGTTTAATGTTAAAGATTATTACGTAACCACCTACTTATTAGTTCAAGTCCACTCTCAGCAAAAGACCTAACAGCATCCCAGGAATCAGCACTAAAACCACGGCAGTGTCATCGGCGTATGAGAAAATGTTGGCGTGTTTTATATCCATGGTGCAGAGATCGTTAATATAAACGAGAAAGTGTTGGCCCAAGTACACTTCCTTGTGGTACACCGTACGACACCACAACATCTCCGCTAGTATAAGTGTCAGTTTAACTCTCTGACGCCTGTCAGACAGATAGTCCTTAACAGTTCAAGTGATGTTCCTTTAGGCCAGCTTCCAACTTACGTACAAGAATGGGAACAGAGACAGTGTCAAAAGCTTTTTGTAAATCAAGGAATACTGTTATGCATTTCTTATTATTATCTAGTTGCTCTACCACTAGCGAACTCATTGCAGTAACTGCATCTTCAGTGGATTTTCCCGGTCTAAAGCCGTACTGACAAGAGGATAGGATGTTGTATTTGTTAAGGTAGTTAAGCAGTCTAGAATTAAGTAATTTTTCTATAATCTTTGAAATAGCTGGCAAGACGGATATAGGTCTATAGTTAGTTACACTGTCTCTATTCCCAGCCTTGTAAACTGGGGTTATAATTGACTTTTTAAGTGAAGACGGGAAAATTCCCTTGTTAAAACAGAGGTTAGCAAAATGGGTTATAATTGGTACAATATGAGATCTTATGTGTTTAAGAAAGTTAGTAGGAATATTGTCCCAGCCAGGAGCACTGTTTGACTTAAGCGACATCAGAATACTACCAACCTCGTCTTGGTCTGTGTCCAATAGGACAAAAGAGTTAGGCTGACTTGGTAAATCATAAAATAAGCGTTCCGTTCCTCATCAGACGTCTGCACGCGTTTAGCCAACTGCTCACCTATACCCGCAAAAAGTCGTTAACAAAATCTGCAGATGCAGTTGGAGATGATTGACATTAATTAGTTCCGAATTATTACTGTTACATTTGCTAGTGTACGTGATATTTTTTATGTTCTTCCAAAGTTGCTTGTTATTGTTTATAGATTTACTAAGTAATTCTCGTTCATATTGTCTTTTAAGTTTTTTGATAAGGTTGTTACAATAATTTCTGTATCTAATGTATGTTATTTTATGTATGTCGTTGTGTGGTTCGTCTTTTGTTTTCTTTTGCAGCTTGTTTCGATTACGTATACAGCGAAGAATTCCAGGTGTGATCCATGGCTTAATATTACGATGTTGTTTAGGTATCTTTTTAATAATTGTATTGTCCATTATTGTCTCTGTTAATTTAAATATTAGGCCGTCAATCACTAAATTTGGATCGGTGCAGTAAAGCAGTTCTGTAAGATTTTTAGATTTAAGGTCCTTTATGGCAGCCTCATAATTTATAATTGAGGTAGTTTTAATAGCAGATTGATGATTTTTAATTTTGCCTATTGTGAGAAAGGTCGTGTAATGATCAGTAATACTAGTCTGTAATACAGCTATAGTTGCACGGAATTTGGTTCTATCGATTTTTATCATAAAGTGGTCTAAGCAATTTTTTTCTCGTGTAGGTATTGTATGACCAGCTAATATACCGTAGACAGACAGCATGTTCATGTAACTTATGCGGTTTTTTTGTTCATGTGGTGGTTCAATAGACTTAGAAGCAATGTTAATATTAATGTCTCCCGCAATAATGATACATTTGTTAGAATTGATAGTCTCTAGGTGAGCACTAAGAGTTTATAAAACCATCTCCATTAACATTAGAAGGAGATCGATAAATGCACAATATAGTCTGATTTAATATTTCAAGCTGTAGACAAGACGCCTGAACTAGTTGTATCTCAGTTACTTTATGCTTCAAGTTATTATTTATATAAACAACCACACCATCATTCTGGTTAAGTTGCGACTTCGTAAAATATGATTGATAGTTTAAAATTTGAGGTATAGGTTTGTTATGATCGATTCTACATTCTGTAAAATCAATAAGTCTATTTCAAATTCGAAGTTAGATAACGTTAATAGAAAGTCGTCAAAATTTTGTAGATGCTTCGTATGTTTTGGGAGATTATAGTAAAGTCGGTTTTTTTAACGCTAATGTAGTTCTTAAGCTTCGAGACCTCACATTCAAACGAACGTGCAATCTCGATCGCGTCCAATTCTTTATTTGCAGTTATTGCGTCACCCATTTAATCGATAAGAAATATCTAAGCTAGTCATAGTATCAGAAGAGGACGTGTTTTGCAATATAAAATAAGCTTTATATCAAAATATGATATGTGCATCTATATGTAGTAGTTTGGGTGGAGAAGGGTTAAGATGAGACAATTTGTCATGAGACAATAATATTTGATATGTGTAATTGTATGTGTGTGTAATTATGTATGTATATGTATATGTGTATGTGTGTGATTGTTTGTGCGCACGATCCATAGAATTTAAAATTATATTCAAACAATATCTTAGTGAATTACATATTATGTGACAGTTGGTCAGACACCTTGGCAATAAATATGTTTCATTTTGTGAAGTTATAAACATTAGGACACAACTTGAAAACGTTACACTGTTAGCTTTATAAGGAAAACAATAGATACAGTGAAACATAAAAGTGATAGTTAATATCAGAAACTTAATATCTATCAGACGAAGGATACACTGTAATAGACAAAAGATACTTAAATGTAAATAACTTATATAACTCACAGATAGTCAGCCTTGTGAGAGCAGTTTATGTATCTGTTCTTCACTTTTTATTAGAATAACCGCCGACTCTTCAGTCTTCCGTACATATATTTTTCCATACGACGTCCAGCAAAATCTGTAACTCCTGGACTTGACCAAGTCTCTTGCTAGGAAATGAAGGCGAGAACCTTTGGGGGTCAGGTGCTCCGACAGGAATACGGGCGTGTCCTCACTAGTCTTAAACCCAAGGTGTTTGGCGCATAATTTCGTCTTGTTTCTTATATTAAAGGACTTAGTCATTCTTAGAAAATCTGCCTTCAGCAGAGCAGACGCAGTCTCCACTATAATAGGTGTATTTTCTGTTCCGGTTTTTCCTTTTAGTCTGTAGATATCTTTAATATCACTTCTATTAATTTTGCAGTCTATAGTCTCCGATAGGCAAAGCACCATATCTATCAAGTCCTGTTTATTCTCATTATCCTTTCTGGGCACATTTTCAACTCAAAGTTAGATTTTCGGCTCCCGATTTGCAGATCTTCCAGTTTTCCTCGAGGAACCCAATATGCCTGTCTTCCTTAATGTGGTTCTCCATTAAGGCAATTTTCTTTAAATCCTCATTTTGATCTGTTAAATAAGCGATTGAATTTTGTATGCTTTGATTCGATTCTTTTATTTCTTTGAGAGTTAAATTAATATCTGAAAGTTCTTTTTTGTGTGTTATAAAGAATGCTAATTTCCTCATTTCCTCCTTAAAATCGTTGAAATGTTCACTCGTTGTTTCATTAGACGGATCTCTATTTTCGCGCCTCTGTAAACGTTGAGTTACAAAGTTTGGCGTATTTTCTTCTCCGCTATGCAGATTGACATGTCGCTGTCTACATCAACATTGGTGTTGTGTTTCGAAGCCATAATGAAGTACCAGGGCAGCAGAAGTGTGCAGGTAATAGAGTGACTAATGCGTGCGTAATACGTTTGGGCGGAGACTGCGCGCGACTCACCGATTAGCGGCCAGGATTGTGCGTCACGCAGTAGGCGCGGCGTCCGGTGTTACGTGTGACAAATCACGCGCAGGTGGGGCGTGACTAGGAACCGGAATGACAGGGCGCAGTAGCTCCTCAGTTTTTATGCGCTCCTATTATTGCAGACGAATTAAATTTCACAGATTTTAATTTATTTTTGATTTTAAAATAATAACAGAGCACAAAGCACGTTTAAACCTTTCGGTGGTCCGGGGAAGAGATATCATATCATACATGTAAACCATTCTCTTGAATAATACTATCTATTGATGAAACCTGCAAATTCGTTGCGTAGTTTAAAAGATCTAAGCGTTCAGACCGCAGATAGCGACTTTGTTATATACTATGTAGAGATTTGTTTTTATCGCGCTATGCAGGCGAATCGGTGATCATTTAAATCCGTTTGTCATTTCTACAAGATGACGTTTTCAAAAACATCTGTCGTAAGCAACTAGATTAATTACTCCAAATTGCTATCTCGTCCTGGCAGCGGCACCGCGAATTTCAACAAAGCGCCTCATCATTGTTATTTTATTCACGATGAGTCGAGGATTTTGTTCCAGGATAGCCGGTGTGTTTATGGCAAATAATAATAATAATAATAAAGTTAGTTAGGGTTAGGGCAGAGGCATCCTCTCATTTCTAAGAGAAAGATGGAACAATTAGTCCGCTGCTCGATTGTGTGTTGGCAGATTTTACATGATAATAGAATCAGGCGTTACTTTGCGGAAATCCATTACATTAAATATATTAAAAATTAATTAGCTGAGATCCGTGTACTAAAAAATATGAAATAATGTGTCTTACCTAGTTTGAAGAGCACCTCTTGCCCTCCCCCGATTGCGTGCACTATCCCCGTCACCACTTATCCCAACACCACTATTTCCAACACCCCTCTTCTCAACACCACTTCTTCCAACACCACTACATTAGGAAAGACTCCTTCATCATCATCATCATCATCATTACAGCCCTTCACTAGTCCACTATTGAACATAGGCCTCCCCCAAGGAATGCCACAAATTCCTAGGTATATGGATAGATCAAAAACTAAATTGGAAAAGTCAAGTTGAAAATGTTTGTAAAAAAATTTATAGATTTTCCTACGCACTTTACAAACTAAGCAAAGTAGCCACAAAAAATACAGCACTTACTGCGTATTTTGTTTATAGGAATCCGTTCTGCGATACGGACTCATTATATGGGGTAATAGCACAGATGCAAAAAAGGCATTCATTGCCCAAAAAAAATGTATTAGAGCAATATGTGGCACTGCACCTGATGAGCCTTGCAGGCCGCTATTTATATCTCTGAAAATACTACCCCTCCCATGCCTGTACATTTTTGAAATTGCATAGTTTGTAAAACAAAACATGTATTTTTTTCAGACAAGCGAAAGAGATTTACACACGAAATACCAGAAATGGCAATAGACTTGCTGCTAAAATTATACCCAAGAGTGCTAGATTTAAAAAAAAAACTGCTACTGGATGTGTATTCTGATATTTAATAAAATACCCCAAAATATAAAAGACTTACCCATTAATAGATTTCAAGGCGCCCTTTGCAGGTGGCTAAATGAACATTGTTTTTATAATGTGAATGACTACCTAAATTTGACATGATGTGACACAACAGTAATTATATATATTTCATTGAATTTTAATCTTAATTATAATTAAATTTGTATGTATTTGTATTAGTATTGCTAATTTATAAACGATGACATGCCGATAAATATTTTAATTGAATTTTATATTGTAATATAGTAAACTTTATTATAAAAAATGTATTTGCATGCTATTATAGAGATGGCTGAAAAAGCTGAACTACACTTTATAATAACCACCTAAATGTACCCCTTTTTTCAAAGCAAATAAATCTTCATTTCATTTCAGTATTCAAGTATCATTCCAGTATTGATTGGGACAGTATTTTATATCTCAACGATGTTAATGATATGGCAGCAAAATTTAATTCATTTATAATAACGCTTTTTGACTTTATGCCCCAAATAAATTAGTACAATTAAAAAAACAAACTCACCCATGGATTACTGATACAGTTAAAATTATGATGATGTATAGAAACAATTATTTCATGCGATATAAGAAAACTAAACTAGATAAATATTATAATTCCTATAAAGATTTAAAAAACCTTGTGACTAATGCTATTCGTTTTGAAAAGAAAAAGCTTATTTTGAAACGTCTATATATAAAAACTTAAATAATCCTAAAGCTCTATGGAAAAGTATAAAATGTAATATTGGTACTAAGGAACAGGCTGAGATAAATTTGCCAGATCATTGTAATGATCCTGATATAATAAATAAACATTTTTTGAATATTCCTGGTAATGATAGTATAGACCTTTCAAAACTTACTTTCTATGAGTTTAACAGATATGGGCCAGGTATTTTCCATTTAAGTACAACAAATGAGGACCACGTAGCTAAAATAATTCAAAGCTTGAAATCGAACGCCCAAGGTGTGGATCAGATAACCCTCGATATGTTACTTATGACACTGCCACATACATTGAAAGTTATTACAGCTATTGTGAATAAATCTATTACCACCTCTACCTTCCCCGATCAATGGAAAATAGCTGTGGTAAAGCCTATCCCTAAGAAAAAACAAGCTACCTGTTTAAAAGATCTACGCCCTATAAAACATCTTGCCTTGTCTGTCTAAGGTATTAGAAAAAGTGGTCTGTGTGCAGTTAACCGAATACGTAGAGCTACATAAAATCTTACCTTTGGCACAGTCAGGTTTTCGTAAGCACCATAGTACCACAACAGCAATTATTGATGTTGTTGATAACATCAATAATCGCTGTTGCTAACAACCCAGGATAGGGGAATGGGCACAATAATTACTATTTTAGATTTCTCAAGAGCTTTTGACTCCATAAATTGTACTCTTCTCCTGTCTAAGTTATCCTTTTATGGATTTGATGCTTCCACAGTTCAATGGTTTCATAGTTACTTAACAGATAGATTGCAATATGTTAGTATAACAAAACATGATGGCACAATACTTATTTCTGATCCATACTTAGTTCCTCGCGGTGTCCTACAGGGATCTATCCTGGGTCCTATTTTATTTATTTTTATATAGTTCAGACATCACTAACTGTAAAAATAATGTGAGTGTCACTTATGCAGATGACTTCAAAATATAAACCTTTTTCCCTCAAGATTGTGAATCTGCTGTCAAATTATTGAATGAAGATCTCAAACGTATTTAGTTATGGTCCAAGCAAAATTAACTTGTGCTAAATCCACAAAAATCAAAATTTTTTATACACTGTTGGAATGATTTACCACCACCTATTCCTTCCTTAAAAACATTAAATAGTTTTAAAAACAAATTAAAGTTGCATTATTTAGTACAACAAGTTCAAAATATGTTACAGTTATGTTTCGAACGCAATATGGTAATAATATTTATATTGTCTTACACTTTTATTTATTTTTTATATACTATGTTAAAATAATATTGTTGATTATTAGGGTGTTTCTTTCTGTTTGATGAATTATTATTTATTCATTGTTCATTACTTTTAATCTTGATTCTTATTCCAAAAAAAAAATCTAGCTGGTCTCGTAATATGGCGTGTCTCTTTGATTACAGAATATAAATTATCTGTGTACTAAAATTATAAACTCTATTGCTGCTTTGCTTGAGTTTTAAATTTTATGAAAAAGTAAAATATGTCTTCCCATAGAGCTAAATATTTTATATGTACGTTGTAGGTATTATATAAATATATGATTATACTATACACCATTTATACAACTACTCCATAACATTTATGGAGTATGTGTGTATTAACTGTGTTTGTTAGCACTACTCTCTAGCTAGTATAATAATTATTAATCAGTCTGTAATTCGTAGTTACGCTTATTTGTTGGACAATTTGAGGTTCACACACCGACTTATCAGTGAGGTCACAAGGCTCCAACTGAAAACCAGCGCTGTCTTTGCAGCATTATGCTGAGTTGGAGACCTGTTTGATGTCACATTTTCATTTAAAATATTTTTTTTTTTGTTATTTGTTTTTTTTTTTTGTTTCATTATTAAATAACGATGTGCATGTACCGCTTATTAATAAATTTTAATGTGTAAGCAGTCTAAGACGTATGCATGCATATTTTTGCCCCTTGCATTTGTATATTTCTTGAATTGTGTGTAAAATGTGTATATCAAATAAATAGTTCTTTCTTTCTTTCATTCATTTCATTTCATTTCACGGTCCTGAGCCACCTGCATCCATCTGCATATCTTACCAGGTCGTCACTTCATCTAATGGGGGGACGGCCCACACTTCGTCCGCCGGTACAAGGCCACCACTCGAGAACCTTTTTTCACCATCGGTTGTCGGTTCTTCGAGCTTTATGGCCAGCCCATTGCCACTTCAGCTTACTAATCCGTTGGGCTATGTCGGTCACTCAGGTTCTATTGTGGATATCCTCATTTCTAAGTTTATCACGCAGAGAAACCCTGAGCATAGCCCTCTCCATAGCTTGCTGAGCGACCATGAGCTTCCTCATACGGCCAGCAGTGAAGGACCACGTCTCAGTTCCATAGGTCATCATTGGCAACACGCACTGGTCTCAGTCTCGTTTTCAAGTTTTGAGGTATACCTCATGAGAAGATCTGCCGTATTTTCCCGAACGCTGCCCAGACGAGTTGAATCCATCGATTGACCTCTCGGTCGAAGTTGGACTTACCTAGTCGGACTATTTGTCCCAGGTAAACATAATCGTCAACAATTTCGAGCTTAGTGCTCCCAACAACTACCGGCATAGGTGTGACATGGACGTTATGCATGATCTATCCTCGATTACGAATCAAAATGCAGATGCGTTGTCACCCGTGAGGACTAAGATGGAATGTCTCGTTTCCAGTAAAAAGGGTCTCCGGTTCCCTACACTCACCATACGAAACACAGCAGCGTTAAGTTGCTATTTTACGCTGGTATTCTGTGAGAACGTGGACCTTTCCCGGTCGAGTCAACCCATTCGTGCTAAAACTATATCAGTAATATAGCTGCAGCATGGCTCTACCACGTAAATTAATAATACCACGTAAGTTATTGGGTTTTTCTGTTAAGAGATTCTCAGTAGCAGCCCGGAGTCAGGAAGTTGGCGGTGTTTCAACTCCGTGCCTCGGAAAGCACGTAAAGTCGTTGGTCCTGCGCCTGATCTCTCTCCGGTCGTGTCGGATTACCGTCGCATCGGACTATGAGAGTAAGAGAATAGAGAGTGCATATTATGTGCTTGCGCATACACTTGCGCACTATAGTCGTGTCCTGCGCAGATGGCTAGTCTCCATTGAGACTGGCCGCCATGGTTGAAACAGGTCTGGAGGACATTATTATTATTAATATGTAGAGAACCGGAGACCCTTTTCACTGGTACCGCGACATTCCTTCTTAGTGCTTAGGGGTGACAACGTCTTAACATTTTGGTTCTTATTCGCGATAGATGAGGTGTATCTAAGTCACAGCATCCATTTACCATCAGGTGGACTGTGTGCTCATTTGCCACCCTTATTCTATAAATAAATTTACATGACATATAGCTATCCTGTTCGCCTCGTATAATGTCCGCTCTTTATATTCAACGTGTTTTCTTCTTACTTTTCAACTACTTATTCAATATAATACCAAAAGAGCGGCGCTGCATTACCAGCTCCTTCCTCTTGTTATTCAGTTACTAATTTAGCTGAAATTGCCAACCAAGCGCACAAGTGATATGACCTCCGCGCGGGATTCATACATGCAGGCAAAGTTACAGCGTCATAAGTAGATAAGTGAACACATCCCAAATTACAATGTCACAAATAAATGCCGAGAGAAACTCTTTTACTATCCTATCCGTATACAGCATCAAAGCCACCAAGCCGGATCTAAAACAAACAAATTATTTCTCTGTTTGGTTTTGCACAAATGTTACAAATTAGAACCCATGACCCATAATTCCTACTGGACCAAGTGACCCTGTACTATGCCAAAAAAACCTTACGGTTGTCAATTATTAATTTCATTTCATTTATTTATTTATTCATGAAATAATTTCTTTTTCTCTGGATAAACTGTACTAACTATTAGGAATCTTGTAGTAGCTATTAATAGCAGTATTAACTATATATCGAACATAATATTATATTTCCAGTTTTTTTGTATTTATTCAGCGCATGGCTTGACATTTTGGTTTATATGTTACCTATTTAATTTCCATTGTTAGCCCTAGTTTAAGTTCCATTGACACCAACAATTACAACATTATTCATTGTTGTAACTGCGTGTACAAAACATAAATTTTAGTAATGTATTTTTGACGAATTCTTTTGTTTTCTTGTTGTCGTCAACATACATGCGTTTCATTGTTAGGTTAATATTTCCTTACTTTCACTGTTAAAAATAGTATATAAGTTTTTAACGTTAATTAAATATTTTGAGTATATTTTGAGTTATCCGTCACAAGGCTTTTTAAGTTATAGTGTGCATAAATAAAGCGCTAAACGTGTAGGGCGGTGTAAGAATATCCTACCCATAATATCATCCGTGGGTGTGGTAAGAGGACAGAGAGAAACATATCTGGAAATAGGTAGCAGCGTATTCCTTATAACTATTAAAATAATAAACAGCAGCTGCCAACCCTATTACCAAGTGTGGCAACTATGGTAAATATCCCCCTGTATGGCAATCTATGGGGGCCTATGTGCAGCAGTGGACTTTAAGAGGCTGTAACGGTAACAGGCGCAGATATATTTTTATAGGATAGGGTGACAAACGAGCACACAGTCCACGTGATGGTAAGTGGTTGCTGTGACCCATGAACCTCTACATCTATCCTCAATAAAGAATCAAAATGCAGATGCGTTGTCACCCGTGAGGACTAAAATGGAATGCCTCTTTTCCAGTAAAAAGAGTCTCCGGTTCTCTACACTCACCATACGAAACACAGCAGCATTAAGCTACTATTTTACGCTGGTATTCTGTGAGAGCGTGGTCCTTCACCTGTCGAGCCGACCCATTCGTGCTACAACTATACTACTAATATAACTGCAGCATGGCTAGACCCAGTACTAACAAAGATGGATAAAGTCAACATTATACACTTGCGTCACTCATCCCTAGTCATCTGTACAATTCGGGGTAAGTATTTTTGGATTTGGATCACAATTTGGTAATTCGCCATTAAGGCGAATAAATTAATTTTATGTAAACGTGACGGATTTAAAAATCTTAACGCACACTTTCAACAACAATTTTCGGATAAGATGCAATCTAAGACTTTTGTTTTTTACCCAAATTTAGTAAATACGTTTCTAAGATTCCACATAATAGCTTTACAAACGGGCTTTGTAATATAAGATGTTGAAAGGCAAACAAAACAAGGGAATATAAAGGAAAGTCTGCACCGCCCGCCGCGACTACAATAGTGTTGTCATTTACACGTTAACTCAGTTGTCCAGTGCCACTGTGAGCAGCTCCATCTTCTTATGTTTCATCTCGTTTATTTTCTAAAACACTAGATATATTATTTCAAACATATCATGATAACGAGTACCGTCATCATTATCATCATTACAGCCCTTCACAATTCAAAACAAGGTATTGCACAAAGCACGGTCCTGAGCCACCAGCATCCATCGACATCCTGCATATCTTACCAGGGTGTCACTCCATCTAGTGGGGAATCACCCTACACTTCGCTCACGGGTACAAAGTTAAATACAAGTATGTTATAAGACTAGCTGTGGCCCGCGGTTTTACCCGCATATATCACGCGTTCTTGTCGCGCGACATGACACCTCGCTTATAAAAGCTTTCACTGCTTGTTTCTTTCGTCATTCCGTCGCCTCCGTGCGGTCGTGTGCTAGCGGAGTCCGCTAGCGCCGCCGCCCCAGCGCGGTGTGATAGTTGACTGAGCAACCGTCCCCGTACGGGAATTCCTCAGTCAGTTCAGTCGAGGAATAAAACGTCAGTCCCGACCCACCTCAGCTAGCGCCGCCGCCCCCGTGCGGTTGCGTTAGCTGTACGCGCTCACTGTCCCCGTACGATGAGTGCCTTCCCTTGCCGCCTCCGCTAGCGTCGCCGCCCCCGTGTAGTTGTGTTAGCAGACCGTGCTCGCCGTCCCCGTACGGTGAGTGCATTCTCGCTCATGCGACTCCCACATCATCACTCCTCTAGCACCGCCGCCCCCGTGCGGCTGTGCCCCGCGCCCCCTTTCCTAAGGGGGGTCGCTTCCGATGCGGCAAAGAGGCCATACAGGCCAAAGCCAGTCCCACAGGTGGTGTTTAGTGGGTAGGCACTTCATAGTGAGTCCCACATAACCACGCAGCCGGCTGCGTGATATGCTAAAGCATTCACCACCTCCTCCCCGCTTCCGGAGGGTAGCCTTTCTTCTCATCGGGCGGCTAGGGTTAAAAGTCGACCGCGCGCCGCGCCGCGTATTGAATTATTAAAATTTTTCATTATCTCTTTAACTATGCGTCTAGATAACATACTATAAAGAGCAAAGTTTATCTTCATTAAATTTCTTTCGTAAGGATTTATATGTTATGCCTAATAATAACGCTTATAAATCACTTTTGTTTAAAAATTTATTGTCACAAAATATCTTATTGTGGCTTATGTATAAGAAATAGGCATATGGTATCGCGGACTGTGTTTAGATGGAGTAACGATCAATATTTTTGTAGAACATTTTTCGCTAGGGCTTTTTCTTCCGACTTGCTTAACAAAAATCAATATTTTAAGCTAGCTGAGATGTTAAACCTAATGCTAGATAACCTATCGGAATTTTTCGAATCTGGTAGTTCCAGAGATAAGCGTGTAAAATATATAGCTAACAAAAAAAACAAAAACTCTTCCGCTTTATTATATTATAAGTATAGATAGATATTAAATGTGTAAAAATATCAAAATTATCTAACAAAAAACCGGATTTCGTATTGTTTGAGTAATGTGACCAATTCCTTGTCACGCAACGTTTTCCTTTATGAGAGCCTTCGTCCCATGATATCTGAGTATTAATTTGAATTATCGTTATTCCTAAATGTTGTTATTGTCCTCATATTTTTAACAGTGCATTAGATGAATTAATATTTAATTTTAAATTCTTGATTCCTGACGTTTCGGGTGCTTTACAGCACCCATGGTCCTGGAGGGAGGGAGGGAAGACTGTGGTGTTGTACATAGTTAACCCGGCTTCCTTCAGCTTACCGAATCAGGTTAGGTTAGGTTCCCGTGTGGAGTTGCCAAATACCATCGGGCGCGTCCCCAGGTGGCGGATAGAGAACCACACCCAGATATGGGTGGTGGCAGGCCGCCGGACAAAACTGGCCGGGTTTGACATCCCCATGGTTCTATTAGGACTAGAAACGCCCGGGCTTAATGCCCTAAGAGATGGGCCTTCACAGGCTTGTCGTTGCTCCGGTATTGCTCTTTGATTAGAGCGGACGGGGATGCAACACACGGCGATGTGCCAAGCGCACCAATGCTGGGTAACGCCGTGCGGTAATGTACCAGCGCACGGATTCCGGGCATACCTCTGTGCGGCGATGTTGCCAGTGCACCTACCGGACAACCCGTAAGTCCACTGGGGCCGGGGGCCACCGCAGGGCCGCAGGAAGACAACCTCTTCAAAATAACATTAATCCTAAGGTCTAAGGTGTCGATGGGATGAATGGCTGGGGTGGAGTACAGTCCCAAGCCTATGGGAGGGGGTATTAAGGGACCACACCCTGTAAAAAAAAGGAAAACTATGACATGCAGTGCGACAAGAAAAATACTCCCCAGGGTGGCCCTGTCAACCCTGTTGTTGGCGGGGAATCCACCCCCAGTAGCCTAATTAGGCTCTGTAGCAGCCCCGACGTATCTGTCACTGTCGTTAACCGCGGGCCCCATAACAACAGTGGGCCAAACTCAATAAGAAGGAGCCGTGTCGGAATTACCAACAATATTGACACGAGACAAGCGTGGCCGTTTTAAGCAACCTAACACTACGAGCAGTTGGGCCGGTGAGAGCGATGCTGATGGTGGGTTTGATGGTTCGTTCGTGTCGCTCACATCGGTAGGAGGTCGAAAACGGAAAGCGATGCCTCCGACTACGTCGGTTGTGGCGGCTAAATTCACGGCGGTCCCAGTTGCAGCCTCTGGAGGAGAGAGTGCGACAGGGGCTGAAACAGAAGAAGACCTGTATGATCCTTTCGTAACGCCCACTAACACCAGGGCAAAGAAGAACCTTCCGGACCCGGAAACGTTAGCCCGCGACATGCGTTCTCATGGAGACGTAGAACTCGGTCAGGAAATTGATTTCCACCTCCAGATTCTAGAAAAAGTTGCCGATCGATCCCGTAATTTCAAAGGAGAGTGCGTAGCATAAAGTTGGCTGTACGTAACATCAAAGCTGCGGCAGAAGAACTCACGCGAAGGACCGACTCAAATGAAAACGTCGCCAGGCTGGAGAGAGAGAACACAGAGTTGCGTTCCCAGCTTACCAGTCTTTCCACTAAGACGGAAAGAGTTTCATAAGAAATAAACCTCCTCCGCATACAAATGCAGGAACGGTCTACCTTGCCAACACAGCTAGTACCTGCTGCATCCAAACATAGGAGCGGGAAAGAGGAGCTCATGGCAGACATTGGGGCTCTAATTGACAGGAAGCTGGCGGCCTTCCATGCTAGATTGATTCCTGAGTGTCAGCCAGAGCAGCTGACACCGCGGGAACAGCTGCCAGCGTCAATGAGAGCAGGACGTCCGCAGTCGCAGCCACTACCATCATCACCGCAGCCGAAAAAGAAAAAGAAGCGAAGGGCAAAGAAGAAAAAGGAGCCTTCCCATCTGCCGGTGGAGGATCTGCCTCCATTGGCTGCCCCGCCACAGCCGCACAAATCACCAACGCCGATGGTAAGCTCATGGGTGGATGTGGCAAGAAGGCCAAAGCAAAAGCGGTCTACAGAAGTGGCGAATCCTCTCCCTTCTCCAGAAGGAGAAAAAGGAGAAAAATGAAATGCGTACGCCAGCATCGGCGGCAGTTACTGTGACGTTGCAAGGACTCTGTACTCACATATACCAATGTAATGGGGAGGCAAGGCCAGGATCAATTGGCAGGTTGGAAAGCGACTCCGTTCAAAAGCGAGCTGTAACAGGGGTTAATGGCGATACACTCACCTTCGATTTGCCGACAATATAGTCTTTATGGCAGAATCGCTGGAGACCTAATCACTATGCTCAATAACCTCAATAGTGTCTCCTAACGGATAGGTCTCAAGATGAACATGGACAAAATAAAAATCATGTTTAATGTCCATGTCACACCTATGCCGGTAGTTGTTGGGAGCACTAAGCTCGAAGTTGTTGACGAATATGTTTACCTGGGACAAATAGTCCGACTAGGTAAGTCCAACTTCGACCGAGAGGTCAATCGACGGATTCAACTCGGCTGGGCAGCGTTCGGAGATTCTCGTCAGGCATACCTCAAAACCTCAAAACTAAATTGTACAAACAGTGTGTGTTGCCAGTGATTACATATGGAAATGAGACGTGGTCCTTCACTACTGGCCGTATGAGGAAGCTCAAGGTCGCTCAGCGAGCTATGGAAGGTTATGCTCGGGTTTCTCTGCGTGATAAACTTAGAAATGAGGATATCCGCAGTAGAACCAGAGTAACCGACATAGCCAAAGGATTATTAGCTGAAGTGGCAATGGGCCGGCCATATGCTCGAAGAACCGGCAACCGTTGGGGAAGAAAGGTTCTCAGTGGCAGCCTCGTACCGGCAGGCGAAGTGTAGGGCGTCCCCTAGATGGGTGACGACCTGGTAAGACATGCAGGAAGTCAATGGAAGCAGGTGGCTCGGGACCGTGCTTTGTGGCATTCCGTGGGGGAGGCCTATGTTCAGCAGTGGACTTGTGAAGGGCTGTAATGATGATGAATGATGAACAGGGGATTTACTTCTCGAGATTGCGGGACATGATTGCAACTCAAAGGCGGACAAGCTGGCAGCGAAACTGCGCGAGGTCTTCTCTGATCTGAACGTCCGAATTAGTCACCCAATTAAAATGCGCGACGTTCGACTGAGAGACCTTGACGACGCTGTCAGCACCTGTGAGATAGCAGCCGCGATCACCGAGTTGGGCGGTTGTTCGATAGACGACATCAAATTTGGGGACGTCCGCCAAACCCCCACCAGCATGGGGACGTGCTGGATGCGGTGCCCGGTAACGGCGGTCTGAAAAATAATGGCTCGAGTGGAACTGCTGGAGCTCAGGCCTATGCACTGTTACAGATGCCTCGAGAAGGGACACGTGGGCAGTAAGTGCCCTAACGAGGCAGACAGGAGCACCCGCTGCTACGCCTGTGGCGAATCCGATCATAGAGCGAACCAGTGCACTGCGTCTGCACTGAAATGTCCCGTTTGCTCTGACCTCGGGCACCCCTCCAACCATAGGTTAGGGAAAAAATGCGCTCAATCTGCAAAACGGGGAGTAAGCAAGAGTAAGCCCTCTTTCACCGCCTCCAGCGAGACGGTCACAGCAGCACCTGTTCCGGCACCGAGCTCCGACTCGGTAATGGAAGTTGCTGAGACGTAAAATTCACGCCCCTCAAAGTCCTCCAGGGCAACCTGAACCTGTGCCGCAATGCACAACATCTGATTATGCAGACGTGGCGTTACGTCGACGTGGCGGGTTGCCCTTGCAGTAGTAGCGGAGCCTCATACCGTCCCCGACCATCCTCGCTGGTTCGGCGATAAATTGGGCTCCGTAGCCATCTACTGGGGGTGGTGGTGATGGTGCTCCACCCTGCGTCCTCCTGCAAAGGGGGCAAGGCTTTATTGCAGTGCAATAGGGTACCCTAGCTATAGTGGGCTGCTATGTCTCTCCCAACAGGACCCTCGCCGACTACGAGGAGTACCTTGACGCGTTGGCGGATTGCGTGCGCAGGTGCTTACCCCGTCCGTTAATCGTCCTGGGAGATTTTAACGCCCATAACAGGGCTTGGGGCAACTCTAGGTACGATCCAAAGGGAGAGATCATAATGGAATGGGTGGCTGGAGCTATTAAATTGGGGATCTGAGAGTATATGTGTGCGGTGGCAGGGGGAGTTCATTGTAGACCTTACGTGGGCGACTCCTCCTGCAATGAGAATGCTGTCGGGATGGCGAGTTATGACATAGGTGGTGACATTGTCAGACCACCGCCACATCGTGTTCGATGTCGCACTTCGCCACTTCGACAGTAATTCCATTCGTCAAGAAGGCAGCCCACCGCGGCGTTGGTGGCCTGGCCAGAAAAAGCCGAAGAGGCTCCGCTCGATCCGGGAGTGGAAGCGAACTGGTTCCGGGCTACGATGGCGCAAATATGCGAAGTCTCGATGCCCAGAACCAGACGTCCCAAGCGCAGCGCGGTGTACTGGTGGTCGGCAGAAATTGCACACCTTCGTGCGATCCGCTTGCGGAGTCGGCGCCAGTACACAAGAGCCCGAAGAAGAAGGCGAGCTTCACTTGAGGAGATATCTGACTCTACGGGGCATACCGAGCGAATACAAAGGCGTTACAAATTGCTATATCTAACGCCAGGTCTCGATCCTGGAAATAGCTTCTAGAGGGACTCAACGAAAATCCCTGGGGGCGACCGTACAGGATGGTGCTCGGAAAACTCCGGCCCTGGTCGCTGCCCTTGACGGAAACTCTCGATCCGGACCTGCTGGGAAGAGTGATCGGCACGCTTTTTCCAGAGCACCGGTCAAGTCCCTCAGGTCACCTGCCGTCGTCATTGGAGTGGCATGATGAGATGGAGGTGAACGTGGAGGAGCTGGACCGAGCCGTTAGCCGCTTGAGAGTCCGGAACACCGCACCGGGGCCTGATGGAATTCCTGGTCGGGCTCTGGTGCTGAGTCTGGCTGCCTTGGGGGACATCCCAAGGCAGCCAGACTCAGCATCCAGTAACGTGGCTTGGTTGTAATATACACGTGTACACAATGTATAAAAGCAAAAAATCAATTAAATAAATGCAGATAAACAAATTCCTTGGAAGCTTTTTAAAGTTGTCAATCTCATGCTCTTTAACTTTAACTTCAAACTGGAATGAGTGATAAAGATATAATCTGATTAATAAATTGCAGTTAGAATACGAAAAAACTTACTTTTAAACTTAAAATACCATAATAATAAAGCTCTGAAATGTGAAATGTAGTATACAAACATGATTATATTATTTTTTACAATTATTAATAATAATACCAACAAATATCGGAGATACATCCTATAGGATGGCACTATCGACATCTGTCAAGCTTTTCGCCATTCCGAATTTCTTCCACCATTTCTTCTGAGATTAGAGGAAACTTATTTTGAAACTGTAGAAGATTGAAAATTGTCATTTGGCAAACGCAGTTACATTTTGTACGTCGTAAAATTAAGAGATTTTATCAATTTAATTTCATTAGTTCTCACATTGTAACACAACACGAAACACATTGCTTGTTCTTTCGAATGCTATTGATATAAATGAAGAATAACTCGCAATTTTTTTTTAAATAAAAAGTATACACGTGTATATTACAACCGGCTAAGACAGCTGTTTACCGGCTGTCTGCGGAGTGCCAAGTTCCCCACAGCATGGAAAGAAGCAAGGTTGGTCCTCTTGAAGAAGGAAGGCAGGGCCGCCGATTCTCCCTCTGCGTACCGTCCCATATGCCTGTTGGACGAGATTGGCAAATTGTTCGAAAGGATAGTTGCCACTCGGCTCAACAGACATCTGTCGCGCGTCAGTCCTGATCTGGCTGATAGCCAATTTGGATTCCGACGGGAGCGTTCCACTGTAGATACCATTATGCGCGTCCGCTCCCAACAAACAAGCAGTATCCGAGGGTGGTGTGGCGTTGGCAATAAGTCTTGATATTGTCAACGCCTTTAACTCTCTACCCTGGGATAAATAAGGAGGGCATTAGCACACCACCAGGTGCCTGCCTACCTGCAAGGCGTAATTGGGGACTACTTGCGCGACAGGTACATTCTGTACATGGGGCAAGATGGTAGAAATATCCGGAGGGAGATCAAACGTGGGGTTCCGGATGGCTCAGGTCCGCTATTGTGGAACCTCGCGTACGATGCGGTTCTGCGTGTTGACCTTCCTGCTGGCGTAAATATCGTGTGCTATGCCAACGACACACTGGTGGTCGTCAGCGGGGTCTGTTCGAGGGGACCAAGGAGCTCGAGCTTGGGAAGGAAGTTGTCGTCGCCAAAATCCACGAGTTGGGTCTAGAAATAGCGCCTCATTAGAGCGAGGCCTTATGGTTTCACAAATTACCTCGGAGCATGGAACCACCCGACTCGTGCGTCTACGTAGGTGGGTCTGTAGTCAGAGTGGGGCGGTACATGAAGTACCTAGGGCTCCATCTGGACAGTCGCTAGGGCTTCGAAGAGCACTTTGAACGCCTAGTCCACCTGGATTGAGAGGGTGGCGGGTGCTATGCACAGACTGCTACCTAATCTAGGGGGACCGAGGGAGGAAATACGCCACCTCTATAGGTAGCCTTATACGGGGCATCTGTGTGGGCGAAAAGGCTAGCGATCCGGCGCTGTAGATCTAAAATCTACAGTGTCCAGTGGAGGGTGGATATACAGATCGTGCGAGGATACCGCACGATATCTTTTGAGGCGGCAACAGTCCTGGCTCGTTTTCCACCCCTAGATATACTGGCGGATATGGATGCGAGGGTATACAACCGAATCCGCATCCTCCGTCAGAGAAGTGGCAGTGAGCCAGATGAGGCGCTCGAGTCTATAAAACGGCAGGAGCGCCAGAACGCTTTGGCGATATGGCGCACTCAACTCAACGAGGAGCGCTATGCCCGCAAACGCGTTATTGGCACAATCCTGCCGGTCTTCGAAGCCTGGATGCAGCGCGACGGTAGGAAGACTCACCTATAGACTTACAAAGATAATTACCGGGCACGATGGCTTCGGTGATTATCTGTAAGATCGGACGCGATGCGACGGCGAACTGCTTCACTGCGGTGGACAGGACCAGGACTCGTCCCATACGCTGGCGGTATGTCCAGCGTGGGAACGAGAGCGAATGATGCTGGCAAACAGGGTCGGTCGGGACCTCTCCTGCCAGCAGTCGTGTCGGCGATGTTGAGCGGGGACTCGGCGTGAGGGCAGCCACCTTCTGTGAGTCCGTAATGGTCCAGAAGGAGGCTGCTGAGCGGGATCGGAGGACAGACCCCACTCGGAGACGACGCCATCAATGCGTTCGCCACGGCCTCCCTTTGAAGATGGTGTTCCCCACCAGTGGGGCTCTGGGGTTACAGGCGTTTGGGCAGGGCCTCAGATGCCTAGTAACGTAACCCCTGAAGGAGGACGATGGCTCGGAAGTGATCGAGACATCGTGATAGTACTACGGTGCTGGTGGTAGTAGTTCTCCCTGGGACTAGTTCCATTTATTAGCAGCTAGTCCCAGGGTAGAAAACAACACCGAGAAGGGCCCCGGTTGCGTTCCAGACGGAGATCCGGACCCCTCGTACACGCTGATGGAGACCACCGTGGGGTTTTAGCCGGTTGGGTCCGGCATAGTTCCCATGAGTCAGAAATCATGCGAGGATTTCCCCACGAAAAAAAAAGTTAGTTTAGGTGAAGACATGTCCCCCCCGAACGGATTCCCGCCTTATCATGGCGGGGGGCTTAGTAGTCGTGGCTTGGTCACACAAGGTGAACAAGGAACCCCTTGGCTGGCTCGTGGTGTAGGGCTGGCCCGAGGTGGCCACTCCGAGTGGGCTTGGCGAGCCCACTTCGGATGTGTGTCGGTGGGCTGCGGCGAGCAGCCGAGGTAGAGTCGCAGAGGAAGAGGTGTGTTGGCATGGCGATGTGCCACTCGCCCTATCCTCCGCGACTCCGACGGGGCCGCACCATTGATGCAGTGTTGGTGGGGCCGCGGGGTGAGAGGAGTGTCGGTATTGCGAGGCGCCGCTCTCCCTACCCTCCGCGGCCGAAACTTGGTCGGCGGCGAAGCCAGAGACCAGATCCGCCGCTGGGGTCGGGAAAGCGGGTGCTATTGAGTACTCGATTTTCCTGGCTCCATGGCCTCTGCGTATCGGACTCGGCGGGGCCCGTTACGCAGGTGAAGTTGGAGGCCGTGGAGGGGGGCGTCCCTTGTGTTCCTGGTGTGCCTTGCCTAGGAAGGAGAATGGGAGGTGGTCCTTCCCGAGAAGGTGATGATTTAATAAAAATGAAATAAATAATTAGTCCTATATATAGAACCTTGGGTCTTAGGAGTTTATTATGAATAATCAACTAAGAATAAGCGTTTTCTACGTTGTAGAGCCATGCTGCAGCTATATTTATAATATAGTTGTGGCACGAATGGGTCAGCTCGACCGGGGAAGGACCACACTCTCACAGAATACCAGCGTAAAATAGCAGCTTAATGCTGTTGTGTTTCGTATGGTGAGTGTAGAGAACCGGAGACCTTCTTTACTGGAAAGAGGCATTCCATCTTAGTCCTTAAGGCTGACAACGCATCTGCATTTTGATTCACAAACGAGGATAGATGTAAATGTCTATGGGCCACAGCAACCACTTACCATCAGGTGGACTGTATGCTCGTTTGTCACCCCATTTCTATAAAAAATGCGCTCCTGCGGCTACAAGTAAAGTTAGGCTAAAAACAAAGCAATAGATGATACTTGATAGTATTTGAATGATTTGTACTAGATACTTCTTTTGTATCTAGGAGTTCATCTGAATTGGCACCACCTCTATGTTACCTATTTATGCACACTCATACACTCCAGTATTCTAGTTTGAAGTTTGTTTCATATTAGCTCATCCAGATTGCATCCGTGGTCTTCTTCGTTTGAAGCTACATTTGTTGGCTGCCATAACCACTCACCACCAGGTTAAGTTCGAGCTTGTTCCCTATTACCTAGTAGAAGAAACAAAACCATAGTATTAAAAAAGTTGAGTCTAGGTGACCTAACTTGCGTGGTTACTGAATGCAAAGGAGATTAAAATAATTACACTTTTACTGTTACAGCCTATCAAAAGTCCACTGCTGAATATAGGCCTCTCCATAGATTGCCTCATAGGAGGGATATTTACTATAGCTGCCACGCTTGGCAGGCGGGTTGGCAACCGCAGTTTTTTTATTGTTTAAGTTGTTATTAGGAACTGATGCTGCTGCCCATCTCATGGTTTGTTTTCCTCTGTATCCTCATACGACACCCAAGGGATGATATGGGGTAGTAGAATAATCTTACATCGCCATTGCAAGGTCACATTGCACTACACGGTGAAAATAATTATCTCTCCTTACTAAGGGGTTACTTAAAGATTGATTGATTATGATATTTCACCAATTTTCACGCGATGTAAAGCGATTGGAATAAATTGGAAGCTTAATGAACAATTTACTTAAGAAACTAATATATCTGATTAACGAAAGATTAATATTTATATGAAGTCCCTTATATATTGAAATAAAACATGATATAAGGCACTCATTAATTTTAATAAGTATTTCAAAGAAAGACATGATTATTTTCGTGTTCATAATTCACGCATAGCGTGTTCGCTGTAAATATTGAACGAAATTGCGCGTTATATATTTATGAGTTTTCTAAGGGTTATAACTAATCACATTGGAATGATCACGTATGACTCTATACGCATACGTCGATCTTGTATATTCTATTGCAATATGTTTTAATCGAAATATTAAACACTTATGTGATTATATCAGTAATTTACATTATTGTTTACAAATCAGCAAGCCAGTTTTCGAAAATACTTACGTGGTGTAGCCATGCCGCGGCTAGGAAAGGACCGCGCTCTCACAGAATACCAGTCTAAAATAGCAGTTTAATGCTGCTGTGTTTCGTATGATGAGTGTGCAAAACCGGATACCCTTTTTATTGGATACGAGGCATTCCATCTAAGTCCTCCAGGGGTGACAACTCATCTGCATGTTGATTCTCAATCGAGGATAAATGTAGATGTCTATGTGCCACAGTATCCACTTTCCATCAGATGCACATTGTACTCGTTTCTTTTATTCTATAAAAAATACTTTAGTACTATAAACCACATAATATATCTATTCATTACAGTCGTATTAACGTCCACTGCTGAACATAGACCTCCCTCATAGAAAGCCTCATAGGGGGGATATTGCCAAAGTTGCCACGCTTGGCAGCCGGGTTGGCAACCGTAGTTTTTTGTTATTTTTTGGTTGTTATCAGAAATATGCTGCTGCCTATCTCCTGTTTGTTTTCCTTCTTCGCCTCTTACGACACGCACGGGGTGCATGGGACAGTGGATTCTCTTACGCCACCACTAAACGACACATAGCCTTTTTATTATATATATTTACATATTTATTTGTATAGCTTAGAAATAGTATATTTTAATGTCATGCACGTCCATAATGCATCTAATTAAATAAAATCTCGTAATGCTTTGCATTTATTTTCAAGTGGAAAGGATTTTTTAAATTTATATACATTGAACATTTACTATTACAAATCTTTGATATACTTATTACTTAACGAAATTCAATAATCAATAAAGTAGTTAAAATTAAAAAAAAAAACAGCAAAAATGAATTACCATCCTACTACAAATCAACTCAGTATGTCCTGGGAATAAAGTCAATAAAAGTGGCTAATGCCCCAAGGAAATCAAAAGCACGTGTCCGTTCCTAACGGCTAGTACTGGTTGCCGAGGTCCCAAGCAGAAAAAGGTCAAAGATTTTTTTAAAATTATGATTGTAAAATTTGCTCGTTACATTTAAATTTTTTGGTTGCAGATTAGAATTGATCTATTTATTTATTATATGAACAACAAAACAATAACAATCAAATAACATTAAATAAAATCACTTATATAACAGTCTGCATAATACAATTCATACTTAAAACCTACTCGTATGTGATATGGGAATGAGGGTGTAATTGTAAGCTGTTTGACTGCAGCTATGAAAACCCTGGATCTTATATAGATCGAGAATAACCAGTGTTTTAGATGACTTGTTGCATGTGGGGTGTCATAAGAACATCCATCATACCATTCCCGGTGGTGTCATAACAGTTACTGTAAGAAATGTTATAAATATCTGGCTATGATATTGAGTAAAATGATTCGTGTATATAGTACAGTTTGCTGACCGACAGATGGCACAGTTTGATTTATGTTCGCGCTATTAAAGGTATCCTGACATTGTACTTAGCTGCTTAAGAATGTAAGTTGAGTTCTGCGCCTTCTCCTTAGGGGTCGTCTCCGATTGGCGGAAAGCCATACGGGCCAAAGCCTTTCCCACAGGTGTTGTTTAGTGGGTAAGGCACTTCTTCAAAGTAGTCCCACATAACCACGCAGCCGGCTGCGTGGTATGCTATGAGCATTCACCACCTCCCTCCCCTTCCGGAGGTGTCCTTGCATTGGGCGCAAAAAAAACAGTTGAGTTTTAAATCAGTGAATAAAGGGATAAATGAATAGTAAACACTATTCATTTATGTGTGTTACTATTCATTTATTGACACACTATGTGTGTGTATCATTTCTAACAATGTAATAATATGGATTTCGATCGACGGCAATATAATTATGTAACCATCTCACTTTCGCTGGGTGATGTCCAAACGGGCGACGGGCAACATCGACATAGGTGCGAGATATCTGGTGCTGACATTTTTAAACTGCCATCAAAAAGCGAGGATTTGTCTTGCTCGTCACGTACCAAGCGTGAGACAGATCCTCCTTACAACGGGAAAAACCTAATAGGGTATTACACCCATTTTCAAGCAGTGTTGTTGTATGTTGTGTGTAGTGAAAATGAATCCTAGTGGTAATGAACTACTATAATTTTTACATTCAATTATTTTTTAAACTGATTAGTGCTATAAAAATTACTTTACTTTTAATCTATCGTTTTAAATTTCAGGCGGAAACGCTAGCCGTCATGACGACACACAAATAAAACGATTTTGCAAAGGAATAAGATATTTTGGATGTTTATTATTGAATTATCATCTTTATTATTGGTGTTGTGCCTGTATGCAAAAATATGAGCATTAAAATGTCGGGGAAGTTATGGATTCAAATGCCAACTGATTTAAATATGAGAAATATTTGGTTAAAACTGACAAGAAGACACCAGAAGACATTCTCGAAAACTAGACTATACTTCTATGAAGATCACTTTGATGTAAATATGACTTATATTTAATCTGTGGATTACCGGCTAAACACATCGGGTTGCAAGATGACAAATTTGTAGATCCCTACAAAGGGTATAGTAATATTTAGAAGGGACCCCTCAGAACCAAAGAATATATAATCACTACATTTACTCAGCCTGAAAATTTTTGATGAGAATTATTAGTTTGATGTATTTTTTGCGGGATTTTGTACCATTAAAAAGTATTACCATTTCGGCGACACTACACTTCGTGAGAATACCTATTGATCTGTTGTTACCTTTTAAGAGGTATTGCTTTGAATATTATTGTTATTCGTTTTTATTGTTATGTTCAATTGTGATACTTCAATTGTAGGGAAATTTTCAACATCGTATGAGGTGACGTTTACATTTACCATTGCAATGGGTTAAATAAAGGCTGTATACTGAATAATTTGCTGATGAAATTAGTTTAAATAAAATTAGAAAAAACTATTGGTGGTGAAGCTCTTACATTGGCTCGTTTGACAAAAAGGTTTACCTTTTTCCGTGATTTCAATGACTATTAAAGTTTTCGGTTTCGTTTTCTTAGCACAAGTTATTCTTCTAGTTACAGCAAATGTTTTATTTTTAAAATTTGTTTGCTATTAAATGTGTATGGTAATTAGAATTTGTAATTTAGTAATTTACAAATTGTGAATTAGCAATTTGATGGTTACCATAAATTGAGTTCTGTCTGAATGGTTGTTATTCGTGAAGGTAGGTGAAATCTATTAAATATGTATTTGCAAAGGTTGGTTTAGTTACGGATTCGGCTCTTGAGCTAAAAGATTCTTGTTCACCCATGTTCTACAATTATTTCCCAATACTGAATTTTCGAATGCTTGCTCCTGCTAATCCACGGAAAGAGCGCACATTCAAAAATATCTGGGAATCATACTGAATTAAAACGTGTCCTTCAGAGATCATATAGATGCGCTTTCAACAACAGTACGAAAATTAATTTACACCTTTAATTTATTAAGAAGTGCTGCCGATATAAGCCTCTTGAAATAAAATTTATGCAGCAATCTGTCAATCCATAATAACATATTGCATCTCAGTCTAGGGTTGTGCAACCTCAACTGCGTTACAAAAATTAGAGCAAGCACAGCGCTCAGTTCTAAAGTTAATGTACAGCAAACCCCTATGCTATCCGTTCTGTGCTCTCTACACAGAACTAAATATTCCAAGCATTAGGAACTTTATATTTTCTAAATATGCCTGTTAAACCACAAATCTGGTATAAAATCAAATAGTTTAAAAATGACTACAAAGTTCATTTGCGGAACGGTTTATTACTTTTGTAGGACCGCTTGTATACAACAGAATATGTGGCAAGTTGGATATTTCAAACTGTGCTTTATGTTGAGTAAAGAGCAATTTGTGCAAATGGCTGCAATCATTATCATTCAATGAATCAGAGTCCCTACTCCGTATTTTAAAATAACACTTACATCTTTTGGCAACGAAATGTGTTATAAAAAAATCCTATAATCTCAACTTACAAAATCAAAAACTCCATTATTATATATTAATAAACTTTTTATTTTTTATTTGAATCGGTCGTTAAAAATATTGGTTTAGTAATTTTGTATTTGAATTTACGTCTTTTCTTTATCTTTGTATTTTGCTATAACGGTACTTTCAGTTAATGTTTTTCTTTGTATGTATAACTTTTCCATAATTTTAGCTAAAAGTAACGCCATCTCTGGTGGCAGCTGGGCACTTATTGCCGTGGAACAAACCGCAAGTGTCTATACTCACATGTGTCATTTTTATGTCAGCCCCTCAGCCGCCATACTCTTTGACAATAATTAAGCTAATCTCAAAATCTAATGACGAAGGTCGATAAATTTAGTCAACTTTATTCACTCTTGCTCTTATCTTTCGACATTATTCGAGTATGTTTCTATGAAGTTGCACGAATAAATTTCAATAGGCACTGTTACAAAAAGTGCTTAATATTTCTCACTAAATTTATTTTATTTGTAAGAGCGTTTCACAATACGCTTGGCGGAAGCGATAACGGAAACCGGTACCTCACGTAACTTAAGATTAACAATGTATTATTATATTTGATACAATCGTATTAAGCTCTAGAGCGCTGATAACTTGTCAAAGTCTTGTATATTATGATACGTACTAATTTACTGATCAATAAAAAACAAAATATATATCGTTTTAAGACATCTGTTGTTCACACTTGTATGTACAAGTGAAGGAGCACCAATAAAACAATAAATATATAGAAATCGAGACGACTGGTATACCATGTCGTTCCGCGTAGAAGTGAATGCGAGAGGGCGCTGTCACCACAGCGTTGATTCATTTATTTAGTTCCGGAACACCACAAGACATAACTGTTGACAGACAAAATAAATGTATACATCGATGAACAAATCAAAGCTCATCGGTCGTTGAAACTGACATTGAGTTTTTATACATTTATTTACATAACATAATATACAATATTTTATTAAATACAATATTAAAACTACAATAAAAAAAACTAAAACTAGTAACTTAATTATCATACAGTCCTACTCCCCTCGGTATCGTGCCAAGAACCCACGGACCGATAGTCTCTACAGCAAATGGCACAAATATGTAGTCACCTCTCAGAGACTCATATTTGCGCCATTTACTCAGGTCAGCTGCCTTTGAGTTTTTTACTTAATGTCATATTTGTAATAAAGTACTCTTGGGTTTCTCATGTATACGATAGCAAACAGTCTTAGTTTCTTTGTACCTTAATTTTTATTTTATATCATTTGCTTGTTCGTTCTATGGAAAAGGTTCTGATGACTTTGTATTTAACAATACACGATACTCGTCAGGCAAAAGTTCTCAGACAAGTGTCGTATTGGTCCAATGTTGCAAAACTTCCGTGAAGGAGTTTTATATCTCTATGTAGCTAAGTTTACCACTTGGAAGACTACGTCATATGTTATCTGTATGCCAATATATCTTGTCACTTCGGATTATTTTGTCTTTAAGTGGGTACCTAGAAATTTGCTGTTTTACGTTAATAAAGATAAATTAATATTAATAAAACATATTTCGTGGGCTACACACTTTCTAAAACAGGATATGTAACTTGAAAGGATTTCTGATACTCACCACGCAGGCTGGTGAGTAAGGAACCATTACTCTCCTGTGGGTCGAACTGCGCCTCCTTATTAATCTGAGAAGATTCTTTAAGGATTTTTAGATGAATTTTTCTACCATCAGTGCGCAACCAAAGCCTTGTCCTCCAATCAGGCATGGTGCACGGTTCTGACGAGTTTGATATTAGGAGAAAAGGTTCCCACATCATCCATGATAGTAGACTAAATATGACGTCTGATAAGCGAGATTTTTTTTCTTACGTTGCAGAAGTAAAATAATAAACAACATTAAATGAGAGCGGGTAGCCCGAACTTAGTAAAACCCAACCTCTCCACTTCACGTTCGAGGTGCAGTATTTGATATAATGCAACCCCTTACAATATGATTTTCTAGGACAAATGCTAGTTGTCAAAACTTACTGAGTAGCGCAATGATCTCAATTTTCGCTTAATTACTCTTAATATTGAGAGCAGGTATGTGTCTATAAGTAAAGACATAATACATAGGCTGTAATTTCATATTACTATTAATTTGCTTTCATGTTTAAAATAAAATGACTTAGAATTTGTTTACTTCAAATAAACTAAGATAAATTGTTTTTAATTAGACCGACGCAAACGTTTACTCTTAATAGGTTAATGAACCATCTCTCTCTACACCTGTTGCTCCTTTTTTAAATTAACTTTTTAAGTCTAAAACCTTGAAATAAATTAAAGATTAGTAAACTTCTTTTAACATGCTTAATTCAATTGTGATGCCTTCACAATCTTGCTGTAACTTAAAGTTTTGGGCTGTTATCATTTTTTTAAATTGATAACATATACCACTATTCTCTTAGGAACTTATATTAATAAACCTTCATCATTAATTAAGCTGCGTCATTAGATACGATGCATTGTACACTACAAATACTATTTTCTCTTAGGGAAAATTTTAAAGAAATAAATAGAATAGAATAAACTAGAATAGAATCATTATTATTCAATATAGATTACAGTAAAACTTATTGAAAGTCATTTTTTACTTTTACCACTGTACTGGTTCGGAATAATCTTTTTTTAAAGCACAATTTACTGTATAATATTTATCTATCCTATTGTATTCAATAAATATCAGGTCTTGACAATTGAGATAAAATACATCATTTATTAATAAGCCTAACTATCGAACTCTGGTTATAAGAATTTCGTTTTTGAATACAATAAGCATCATAGAATACAATGGGATATAGGATAGCTACAATTATCCATCTTCAAAGGAGACCAGGGAAACAAATTTTAATTACAATTATCATTTCGTTTGTAACAAAGTTTGAAAAAAAATATCTAAAAGCAATAATTTATTTTATCAATAAAATAACTTGTTCATTTGGCTGGCTTTCTGTTACTAATCTCTGAAACCGATTATATTTAAATGATGTAATATTGAGAACATTTCGCTCTCCTATTACTGAATATCGGTTGGTATACTGTTTAAATTGTCTTCTACAATTTGCCCCAAGTGTTGCCCTTACTATTAAAATTGGTATATCAGGGATTCTTGTTGTTGGATCGAAAAGTTATTACTTTGATACGGATTTGGAAATAATATTATGATTTATTGGTTATGAATTTATTAGCTGCAGCATAAGATTCAACAGTTGGACCGAGGAAGGACCACGCTGAATACCAGTGTGAATATTGCAATTTTAGTATGGTGAGAAACGAAAACCGAAACCCTTTTCAACCGACTTCAAAAGTAAGAGGTTTACAAGTCGTCAGAATCTTTTTTATGTATGTTCACCGATTACTCGAAGACGCCTGAACATATTTGGAAAATTCTTTTTTGTTTCAAAGGGTATACTTTTCAGGTGGTCCGATTACAATTTTATCGAAATCGGTCGAGCGGTTTTAAAAATCAACAATAAATTATTTTATATATTGAAGTCGGTTGTACTAAGTATTTAACTTTAGCACTTGTTACTGGTGTCGAAGCATCCCAGCTTACTTCTCATCTTGATATAATAATAATAATAATAATAATTTATTTACACACAAAGAAAAAATTACACAAATCACAATTTTATAATTTGATTACCTTTAAATACAGAATACGAAATGTGCAAATAGTGATCGCTGACTCCTGTGCTGGGAAAGCCTGTGTTACAGAGGAGTCAATGCTTTTCTTTTCTCTTACCTATATTGTACATAATTTAATACTTACAATAATTTTGTGTGTGTTTGTGTGTGTGTGTGTGTGTGTGTGTGTGTATGTGTGTGTGTGTGTGTGTGTGTGTGTGTGTGTGTGTGTGTGTGTGTGTGTGTGTGTGTGTGTGTGTGTGTGTGTGTGTGTGTGTGTGTGTGTGTGTGTGTGTGTGTGTGTTTGTACGCGTAAAGCAGAATAAGTCAAAATCCAAGGGCACCTTACTTTGCAATTTTCACACCCTACTACACCAATATGTTTTTTCCATGTACACATTTCGCTTTAGAAATGCGCGATATATCAAAGGCTACATTTATCATTAAGAAGGTTCGTCAAGTTTATAATTTTCTCCGTGTAACGACGAATTCATCTATGACTAATATGTCTATGCCCCTCAGGCAGCCCCGCGTATTCTGGGGAGGGCAAAATCCTCTATACTAACACTACACTGGGCAAACAGAGCGTTAAAACCATGGCGACCCCTGCCACGCCATCCGTGGACTTCTGCAACATCAGGACTTCACTCGAACCTTAACGCCGTTCACTACCATCTAGGGGCGAAGCCGGCCTTGCTCTTTTGACCGAGACGCAGGTGTCCTCTCCGGCTGATACTTCGTACCTGTCCTACCGGGGAACAAATTAGAACACTTCTTTGTGCCCGGGAGAGGATATCTGTCGACGCCTCGGCAGTCTTGAAGGTACGGACTTGTCCATCCTTTGGCTGCGCGTAGACAGCGACGACCATCCCGTGTCTACGGGTGCCTGTATAGGTCCCACAGCGGTAATGCCGACACAGACCGACTCATCGACCACGTTCAAATGGCTACAGATTTCTTGCTACAACAGCTCCCATCATCAGATGCTTGGCGATTTTAACGCCCACCATGCCGAATGGCTCGGTTCACGTTTAACCGATCATGCGGGAGATCTGTTAATGACTTTGCCTTGCCATATGGTCTGACACAACTGGTTACTTCGCCTACGCGGATTCCAGATGTGGAGGATCATACACCTTCCTGTTGGACCTTCTGCTGACCTCTCATCCGGACGGATATCAGGTTTCCGTCGATGCCCCTCTCGGTTCTTCGGACCATTGTCTGATCCGGTGTGGTGCCTCTCGCTCACGCTCCCTCCTCGCGGTTGCGTTCTGAAGGTTGCCGCGTGTTTGGCGTCAGGTCGGCGGATCCTACCCATGGGGCTGGTTTGCTTCTCGCCGGATGATCCCAGCGCTGATGCTGACTCTGTCACTGATGTGGTGCTACAGGGAATGGAACTATTTATTCCATCATCTGAGGCAGATCTCAGCCTTGGTTTAGTCGCTCCTGTAAGACTGCATTACGCTGTAAGCAGGAGTGTTATCAGACCTGGGCTGAGGCTTCGGCGGTTCGGAATGTAAACACCAGCATGCTTAAAAAGAAGTATAACTTCGTCTCCAGGTACTTCAAAGAGTTATTGCCAACGCAAAGTCATAGCACATAGCCAGAATGGCGAGAAAGTAGTTCGCCTTCCTTCGGGAACCCATGCATTCTGGTCTCTCGCCAAGGCTGTCCAAGGGAATTTCTGTAAGCCATCACTACCAATTCCCCACAGGGAGGACGCCTCACTGGCCGCAAAAGAAAGCCGACCTTTTAGGCTCCCTTTTTGCGTCCAACTCGACTTTTGATGACGGGGGGAACATACTGCCGACCATCCCGCAGTGTGAGTGATCTATGCCTGATGTGCGATTCACACAGTGCTAAGTACGAAAAGCACTCCTCTCCGTGGACATACACAAGTCAAATGGGCCTGACTGATTTCCGCCAATTGTGCTGAGGACGTGCGCTCCAGAGTTGGCACCGTTTCTAACGCGTCTTTTCCGGTACTCCTACTCCCTAGGCCTTGTCCCGAATTCATGAAAGAGAGCTTTCGTGCACCCGATCCCTAAAAAAGGTAACCGCTATGATCCGTCTAGCTACAGGACTATCGCCATCACCTCCTTGTTCTCGAAAATAATGGAGGCCATTATTAACTGCCAGCTCATGCGGTACTTATAGGAGCATCAGCTGATTAGTGACCGCCAGTACGGTTTCCGTCAGGGTCGCTCAGCTGGTGATCTTCTTGTTTACCTAACACATAGATGGGTGCAGGCGATCGAGTCCAAGGGGGAGGCATTGGCCGTAAGTTAGTACATAGCGATGGAATTCAATCGGGTCTGTCACAAAGCGCTTCTTTCGAAGCTTCCTTCCTGTGGGCTTCCCGAGAAATTGTGCAATTGGATCAACAGTTTTCTGGCTGATCGGAGCATCAAGGTCGTAGTAGACGGTGCATGCTCCGATTACAAGCCTACTAACGCTGGTGTCCCACAAGGCTGCGTACTATCACCAACGCTGTTTCTTCTGCATATCAATGCTATGTTGCAAACCGGTAACATTCATCGCTATGCGGATGATAGCACTGGTGATGCTCTATACACCGGCCGTGCCTTTATTTCTCGGGAAACGTGCCTATATTTTTATTTATTTTTATTTATTTATTATTCTGGACAATACAAATTGTGTTGAATCATTTATGCAAAAATACAATTAAAATGCTTTACAACCAAATTTACAATTATATAAAATTACAATAAAATATAATTTACAATCAATATTAAATTAAAATTATTATAACAATTAATATAAAAATTAGATCATGAAAAATTACAATTAAGTATATAAAACTTACCATAAAAATTACAAGTCAAATCTCATCAGTATAAATAAAATAAAGTATAAAATATCACAAAATAATAATAACAATATTTGTCACAAAAAAATTACGATTATTTTTAAAATGTCATCAAAATTTTAAAACATTGAAAGTTATATAATAGCATCAGCATGTAGAAATTCGTCAACACTATAATAATTTTTTCCAGTAGGAACTTTTTAAGGTATTTTTGAAACTATTCTTGTATAACATATTTTTTAAGTTAGTAGGTAATCTATTAAATAGAAGTACTGATCGATATTGAAAACAGTGTCTAGTCATTACCATACGAGGACGATTTTATTATGAAAGTCTTTTCTTCTAGTGTTTTCTGTTATGGTTTTTGTCTATCGTCTCATACTCGCCAATAACTTTTGCAAATTGCGTGAGTAAAACCAGTATATACAGACATGGAACAGTCAAGATCCCAAGTCTTTTGAAGTGTTCGCGACACGATTCTTGTTGTTTTATCGGACCATGGTTCTGATTGCTCTTTTTGCAGAACAATAGCTTTGTGTACATTATATTTAAAGCTCCTCCCAAAATAAAATACTGTAACGTAATCTTGACTCACCAATGCGTAATAAACCAATTTTAAATGTTCAAGATCAGCTTCATCCCTTAAGCTTCTTAGTACGTAACAAGCTGAGCTTATTTTACTCTCAATCTCGTCTAATTCATGTTTCCACTATAGATTGCAGTCTATCCTCATTCCTAAAATTTGGCCACTTCTACAGACTGTACTGTTTTATCACCTAGTGTAACATTCAGGGTTGTGTTTTTCTCATTATTGCGGAATAACATAACATTTGTTTTGTTAGTGTTGATAGACAGGCCGTTGACAGTAAACCATTATATATATTACCGGAACAAACTTGTCTGAAGTTGAATCTTTGATGAACAAAGTCTCTGATTGGGGGAGACTAAATCTAGTCCAGTTTAATCCTCAGAAGACACAAGTTTGCGCATTTACCGCTAATAAGAACCCCTTTATCGTATCTTCTTAGTTTCAAGGCACTCCCCTTGTTGCCTCAGCCAGTATCGGAATCTTCGGCGTCGACATATCGAGTGACGTGCAGTTTCGTGGTCACTTGGAAGTGAAGGCCAAATTGGCCTCTAAAAAGCTTGGCGTGCTCAGCAGAGCGGGACAGTATTTCATGCCGGCACACCGCCTGCAAGTTTACAAGGCGCAGGTTCGGCCTCACATGGAATACTGTTCCCATTTCTGGACAGGGGCTCCAGTGCCAGCTCTTTCCACTTGACCGCATCCAGCGCAGAAGTTCGAATCGTCGACGACAGAGTTCTTTCCGATCGGCTTGACTCAATGGCACCGCGTAGAGATGTTGCATCTTTTGCGTATTTTATCGCATCCACTGGGAGTGCTCTGAGAAATTTTCGGACTAATTCCAGCCACTCAATTTCACCATCGCACATCGCAACAAAACTCGCGATACCATCCATACCATCTGGATGATTGGCATTCCACTACTGTGCGATTTAGAAGATGTTTTCTTTCTTGCAACTTCCTTGTGAATCCATTACCACCAGCGATTTTTCGGACCGATACGATGGGACCTTCAAGAAAAGAGCCTACTTCTTTTTAAAAGTCCGGCAACGCATCTGCAATTCCCCTGGTTCCCTGGTTTGCAGTTGTTCATGGGTGGCGGTAGTCACTTCCTATCAGGTGAGCCGCATGCTCGTTTGCCCCTCTCCTATATAAAAAAAAAAAAGCACCTGCATTTTGATTCTTAACCGATGATAGTATTAGATGTATATAGGCCACAGCATTCACTTACCATCAGGTGTACTGTGTGCTCGTTTGGTACCCTAATCATTTAAAAGAAAAGCTCTTATATCACATATGTGTCAGCTACGTCAACACAAATCACTCTCAAGGTATAGAAAGTTCATACAAAGGTACATTATGATGTCCTTCGAGGGTCGAGCGTGTTCAAATTGCACCGTGTAAAATTTCGGTCTATTTATTCCGTCTATTTAAGTGAAACGTGTTTCGGGACATTTTTCTATTTCACTAGTAATGTTACTTGTTCACTAAATGTTACACAGAATGTTATAATGTTGAATTACCTTTATTTTAGCTATGCGAGAAGAAATAAAAAAGCAAGTATATATTTTTATCAAAGCCGCGATAACTCAGGGGTGAAACGCTCTCCATAAATAACACAGTACGCGAGCAACCTGGGTTCAGCGCTTGTGAAATCATCATCGTTATTGTAGCCCATCAAAAGTCCACTGTTGAACATAGGCCTTCCTAATAGATTTTTTTAGTAGTTACATTTGCGGCCTGTGACCAGTAGTAAGATGTATGTAGGCTGCTACTTTTATTCGTTTTGTGTTGTGTGATATTGTTTTAATTCTTCCGTAAATATTGAGGGTAGCGCAGACGAGTAGATCTCTTCACCGACATTATTACAGCCCATTAAATTAATAAGAAGATAATGAACAAACTTATTTTTATATCGCATGTTTTCATGGACTGTTTTTATGTTGTTTTTTTTTATAGAATAAGAGATACAAACGCACACACAGTCTAACTGATGGTAAGTAGACGTTGTGGCCAATAGACACCTATATTTATCCTCGATTAGGAATCAAAATGCAGATGCGTTGTCACCCATGAGGACTGTGATAGAATGCCTCATTTCCAATAAAATCTCCAGTTCTCTACACTCACCACATACGAAACACAGCAGCATTAAGCTGCTATTTCACGCTGGTATTCTGCAGTATGACTCTTCCACTGTTTTTGTAAGAATGCACCATATAAATTTCTTTTTTTTAATCAAATAAAGTATTTTATTAAACTCAGTGAAAAAACGAATTAATCAAATATAAATATATTTTGCAGAAGTGAGTGTACCACTGCAGAGTCGGCAAGGCAGAAATTTACTGACCAAATTGGTGATATATTGAAGAAGAGCCAAATTAAGAGTACTCTTAACCGATGAGCATGTATGCGTAAATATATAGATACGAAGAAGACGAGAGGAGTGTGTCAGGATCGTATCAAATGGAAGCCTGAATACTCTGCCAAACCTACCCCTATGAGTGACAGGCGCAAGAGTTTACGAATTGTTTGTAATCAAGTGGTAAAATTAAAAATTTTGTACAACCGACTTCAATTTAAATGAAATGCATGTAAATAATACGCATTATTAAGGATAACTCAAAAACTACTGGTCAGATCTTGATCAAATTTATATGGAACCACATGAGAAGCACCAACTTTCAAATAAAAAAAGAAATTTCAAAATCTGTTCACCTAGAAAAAAAATCTAAGGTAACACACATAATAAAATACAGTCGAATTGAGAACTCCTCCGTTTTTTGAAGTCGGTTAAAAATAAAAATTAAGTGCCGTGCGTTTTTCTCGCAAATACTCGAAAATGGCTCGACCGATACTGATATATTTTTTATGCGTGTTGGAGTGGGTCCCTGGATGGTTTAGATTTACAATTGGACCCGTTAGGTGGTGCTGTTGTCGAGATCTAGAAATCAGCAGTGCGAAGCCGTTGCCGATCGCTAGTTTGTAATAAATAAAAGACCGCCTGTTATTTTGAGACGGTTTTGGAACTAAAGTCCTTCTAATAATGCATAGTACCCATTATTTTCGTTGCATTGAATAAAAACTCTAAACTTTTCAATAATATAGAAATAAAATAAAATCTTCCTAGTAAAAACTTAACTTTAGATTTTTAAATTAGTATTTTGGATGGTACACTTTTTGCACGGCTTTTCTGTCTTTTTTAGGCATTATTACAAGAACACTATTTTTATGATAAATGAAAAAAATTTAATGAGAATTAATGAATTGATGCGAATGAATTGCGAATTTAATGAGAGCGGTTAGCGTAGCCTTGTCAAGTCAAAGTAAAGCCAACCTCTAGCTTCGTGTTTGAGATGCGTAAAATAATATACCTTATAGGAAATCGAACGTTTATGATAAAATATCCAGTACAAATACGAGATTCTTGGCGTGTATATCTGTATTTTAATTTATTTCAAATATATTTAGTCGAAGTTAGCCTTTATATTGAACAACCTAGCGGCACACCAAGTCATTGACTCTAACATTATTTCGGATAGAATTTATAGAAAAATGTTTGCTAAGAAAATGTGAATTACCGCTCCGTCGTAACGTCGAGATGGCGGTCATCGGGCCAAGTTACGACTTCGACAATAGTAACGCGGTCTTACACCTCTATAGCTTTGCGTTTATAACCTTCATACCGAGTTCAGCAGATGTCTTATTTCGTATAAGGCGATTTTTGCCAAACTTCTAACAAGGAAGAAAAGTGGAATTTTTGCTGCTAAGTGTCAGATACATACCGTGAAGCTTAACAGGAAGGAACCCTAGCCAGAAAACAGGCCGTACCGTCTAATCCTGAATTTCGTCAATAATTGTTGTTAAACAACACTACCGCATATTACGATTATCAACCCGTGCGTGTCGTAAGGAGCGACTGAGGGAATTAAACAAGAGTTGAACAGCGGCATCTTCCTAATAAAAATTAAAATAATAAAAATACGGTTGCCAACCCGCCAAACAAGCGTGGCAATTATGGCAATGATTCTCCTAAAAGTCAACCACCTATAGATTGATCACCTGATAGCTGTTGACTTTCGATAAACTATAATGATTTTTATAAAATAATAGTGACAAACAAGCACACCGTCCATCTGATGGTAAGTGGATGCTGTGGGCCATAAACATCTACATTTATTCTCTATTAAGAATCGAAATGCAGATGCGTTGACTTCCTTGAGCACTAAGATGGAATGCCTCGCTTCCAGTAAGAAAGGTCCCCTCTACATTCACATACGAAACCCAGCAGCAATAAGGTGATATTTTACGCTGGTATTCTTTGAGATTTCGGTCCTACCCCGGTTGAGCTGAACGATTCAAGCAACAACCATAATATAGCTGCAGCGTGGCTCTACCACGTAAAGATCAATAAAAAAAATCAGTTTATTTATTTCTATTGAGAACACCTTCGCTTTTAGATATCATCACACAACCATTACACTCATTAATTGAGCCGGTAGCGTGACATTCGGTAATTAGGGAATATGTTTGATTATAGGCTAGCAACGGTGCGCGTTAGCATCCTGAAATATTGATTTCAGAACTAACAATCGATGCTACACTCTATTGGTATTATCGAACAAATATTAACGCGTTCTTGTTTTTTTTTTATAGCAATCATAGCAAACAGGCGTGCAGCTCACCTGATGGTAAGTGACTACCGCCATCCGTGAACAACTACAACACAGAAATTGCAAATGCGATGGCTTTTAAAAAAGTAAGCTCTTATCTTTTCTCTTTTTTTCCTTGTTAGAGCCTTTTGGTAGCTGTTTTGTAACATAGTTAGGAATAAAACGAGTTTTTAGTCTTACTTTTAAACTCTATCGTATTTACGGTAATTTTGTCAAACCTGATGCCACTGGTAATTGATGTAATTGATCACGTCACGCTCCTACACCACCTATGAGTACAAATTGTATGATCTGGGAGTAAACTCACACGAAAACTAATTATAAATTGTGATATATGATGGTTAAGAAAGCGGTCTCTGACATTTTTCTTAACTCTCTTCAAGCTTAATTCTGGTTTTTATGTCTTACTGTTTTTCCAATAATTTGTTACGTTATTTACATTATGTATGTATATGTATATTTAAGTATGATGGGCAGCAGTGGGCAGCAGTGGGCAGAAGTGGGCAGTGGGCAGCAGGCAGCAGTGGGCAGCAGTGGGCAGCAGTGGGCAGCAGCATCTTGCTGATAACAACTCAAAATAATAAAAACTGCCAACCCGCTTGCCAAGCGCAACACAATGTATCCCCCATGAATCCTATAAATGAGGGCCTACTCGTATGTTCAGCAGTGGACTTTATAGGCTGTAATGGAATGGATGGATGTATATTTCTAGTATATCTTTATTAAATTATTACATACATATCTATTATTATATATATATATATATATATATATATATATATATATATATATATATATATATATATATATATATATATATGTGTGTGTGTGTGTGTGTGTGTGTGCGTGTGTATGTGTGTGTGTGTGTGTGTGTGTTTATGATATATGTTTTGTTAATTTTCATATTATAGTTATTTTGTTGATCCTTCTCTGCTTACTTTTAGAAGGTTGTCTGGTAGAGAACGTCTTAAGGCGTTGAGTCAAATAGTTAAGTCCACCTTTGTACATTTCTGAACAACGAAGTTTAAATAAATAAATAAAATCACAATAATTATGGATGGGTGACCAAAATATATAAGGTTAATGACATAAAAGTTGATAAGAATGTTTATGTGCCCATTACTTACAAATGTCCCCATGCCTGTGTCTAACCAATTTTCCGTTTCAACGAAAACAAACAAACGGTCAGCCGGTGGTCGGAAGTCGCCGTCATCATTTGCACCAGGTAACCTGAGTTCATGAAAATAAAGAATATATAATATGTCGCACCGCAGCGCTCTCTCATTTCTTTCTGGCCAGTGAATAAAATAACAATATTCTATCTCATGAACAAACCATTCTATACTCTTACAATCTCCTGTCCCTATCTCTTGTTCGTTTGCTCTCCCTTCATTACAGATTACGATTCTCATTGCAGAACGCAATCTTGCAACAGCAGATGTTTTTAAAATTAGGTGAGAAATTGTGTGAATACACAGAGTTATTTTTAGGGCGGATCTTAGCTAATTAATTTTACTAAGATGAATATTCGCATTTAGTAAGCAAAGTAAGGTCCTAATTTTATTATCTCCTTTCATTGGTAACAATATAAATACCCGATAAGATAGGTTTAAATGCCAAAATCTTATCTGCTCGCTATGCACCAGTTGGGAAAGCCTATGTCAAGCCCACTGCTGAAAAATAAATCATTAATATGTACAATTTGGAACACTTTTAGTAAACAGCTCCAACAAAGGCGAGCGCGACATTATTAGATAGCAATTTGATGCAGTGAACATCGCAATAAGACATTTTGAGGCCAACAGGTCTACGAGTAAGTTACTGCATGTACGTGGAGATGAGGAAAATAAAATCGTATAGGGAACATATTCGTTTGAGATAGCGTTACTCGTCTTAGGACTATAGAAACGTTGACTGTAATATGAGGAGTCCGAATCGAAACGAATGGCTCGGCTCGACCGGGAAGGACCATACACTCACAGGTACTGGCGTAAAATAGCAGCTTAATGCTGCTGAGTTTTGTATGGTGAGTGTAGAGAACCAGAGAGCCTTTTTACTGGAAAATAGGCATTCCATCTTAGTCCTCAGGTGTGACAACATCTGCATTTTGATTCTTAATCGAGAATAGATGCAGATGTCCATGGGCCACAGCATCCAATTACTGTGGACTGTGTGCTCGTTTGTTACCGTTATTCCATATATAAAACATCCAATGCTTACTTGAAGTCATCGTGATCAAGAAGATTTTCTAAAAGAAAATCCAAGACGAGTACAACAACCCGCACTAGAGCCGGACGGACTTATCTGGTTTCTGGTTTAGACCATAAAGAAAAGAATACTCTTCAGAACTTTGAAATGAAACGAAACAGAACAACTATTTCTAGCAAGAGCATGAATAAGCTTTCTATTTCAAATTTTGTACCGGGTAATAAGATGAAATAACACTTTAAGCACGTAATGGAGAGTAAAGTAAATTTTTATCATCTTAGAAATAGCGTGGCAGACGGCACGTGACTTTCATTCCTATTTTATTTTTATATTTCAGTGGACTAAAACAACCTAATTGAGTTTATATATTTCTTTACTTCTTATAGCTGACAGTGAATAGAATTAACTTCATAGCTGTTTTTAGCATAAGGACATAAAGAGAAATATCTATATTTTTCAAAAATGAAACAGTAATATACAGAGAACAATAATTTTAAATAATACGGTTATAATACAATTTAAAAGAAATGTAAGTACCACACAAGCTTGAATAAATACTTTTTATGAGATTTATAAAAAATATTTCTTTTCCATACCTTGAAAGGAAAGCTTCTACTCGTAATAGTTTTTCTGTCTCCATATATCACATCTTAAAGTCGGTGTAAGAGAATCCATCAACCTGTATCGTCCTCAGCCTATTGGAAATACTAGAACCATCTCATGACTTCCAACAGATGGCGTTATAATATATATGTATGTTTTTATGTAAATGTTAGTGTCGATTTTGATGAGAAATTATTTTATATCACTTGATAAAATACTCCATAGCATAAGCACATTGCTGCACAGTATCCCAGTCTGTACCATGAAAGAGGATCACAGTATCGTCCGCAAACATAAAAAGGTCCGCACTACGGATATTAATTTTGCATAATTCATTTATGTACGTCAAAAAAAGTGTTGGTCCAAGAATGCTACCCTGTGGAATGCCATAGCTACATTCGGCTTTATCGCTTAGCTTATCGTCAACACGTAATACTTGGGTTCTGTTTGTAAGGTAGTTACAAAACCATGCATATGGCATCCCTCTTATACCCAGATTTTCGAGACGTCCGAGAAGTATAGGAATAGACACAGTATCGAACGCTTTTTGCAAGTCTAAGAAAACACATATGCACCTATCACCTTTGTCTACATAAGATGTTATTTTCGAAATCAGTTGTAAAATAGCGTCTTCTGTTGAACGATGTGCCCTAAAACCAAATTGATTCGCAGCTAGATATCCATAACGCTCTAGATATTTTATAAGTCTGTTGTTCACAATCTTCTCAATTATTTTTGAAAAAGTAGGTAACAAAGAAATCGGCCTGTAATTCGAAGGAGCGGACTTATCACCAGATTTGAATATTGGTGTTACTAAGGCCTGCTTGAATGGTGATGGAAATTGCCCTGTCTGAAAACTACTATTACATAGATGTGCTTATAGGTGCGCAAAGAATTTGTCTATACCTTTAACGAAATTAGCAGTGATTTTGTCCCAGCCAGGGAACTATTTGATTTAAGTTCGTTAATAGTAGTTTTACTCCTCAGGATCTGTTAAGAAAAAGCCATCAAATGTGTTGGACCTGTCTGTTTGACATTATCAGCAAGTTCTGAGACTGATTTGTTTATGGTTTTCAGAGTATAATTTGCAAGCTGTGAACCAATCATTGTAAAATAGGTGTTTACTAGATTAAGTGAAGCTTTTGGCGTATCTTTAATTTTTAATAATTCTGTTGTCGGTTGTTTTGATTGGCTTAGATTACAAACTCTTTAACTATCTTCCATGTCTTTCTAACGTTTCTAGTATTGGTAATAATTTCTCGTTCGTAATACTGTCTTTTAATTTTTTTATTATGTCGTTACATGTGTTTCTGTATTTTCTATAGTGTGATGCTAAATCTTCATTATTTTTTCCTTTTTAATTGTTTGAGTAATTTGTCCTTTTTCTTATCGCTCTTACAACTCCTGGTGTTATCCAGGGTTTTAATAGCCTATTTCTTTTAGATATAGTTATTCTGGTTGTATTAGCTTGTATTAAATCTTTTATAATATTTACAATATACTCTGCAGCATCATTGACATTATCTATTCCATAATATTCTTTCCAGTTAAGCTCGTTTATACCTACAGTTATTTTGTCATAGTCAATTTTACTTTATAAAATTTTGATTTATTTTACTAATTTTTACTCTGTCAATAAGTAATAAAATAGGGTGATTGTCAGTTAATTCATCAAAACAATAGATGTAATCTATGTTGGGATCGTACCATAAAATGATCTAAGCATGCTTTCTTCCTTGTCGGAAGATAACCGCATTGTTTTAAGCCATGCATAGAGAGCATATTGAGATAATCGGCAGAATATCCTTTTATAGTACAAGGCATAACATCTAAGTTTAGATCTCCGGTTAAGACTACGATACTTGTATTTATGCTATGGAGTATTTTATCAAGTGATATAAAATAGTTTCTCATCAAAATCGACACTAACATTTACATAAAAACATACATATATATTATAACGCCATCTGTCGGAAGTCATGAGATGGTTCTAGTATTTCCAATAGGCTGAGGACGATACAGGTTGATGGATTCTCTTACACCGACTTTAAGATGTGATATATGGAGACAGAAAACTATTACGAGTAGAAGCTTTCCTTTCAAGGTATGGAAAAGAAATATTTTTTATAAATCTCATAAAAAGTATTTATTCAAGCTTGTGTGGTACTTACATTTCTTTTAAATTGTATTATAACCGTATTATTTAAAATTATTGTTCTCTGTATATTACTGTTTTATTTTTGAAAATATAGATATTTCTTTATGTCCTTATGCTAAAACAGCTATGAAGTTAATTTATTCACTGTCAGCTATAAGAAGTAAAGAAATATATAAACTCAATTAGGTTGTTTCAGTCCACTGAAATATAAAATAAAATTGGAATGAAAGTCACGTGCCGTCTGCTACACTATTTCTAAGATGATAAAAATTTACTTTACTCTCCATTGCGCGCTTAAAGTGTAATTTCTTCTTATTACCCGGTAAAAAATTTGAAACAGAAAGCTTATTCATGCTCTTGTTAGAAATAGTTTTTCTGTTTCGTTTAATTTCAAAGTTCTGAAGAGTGATATTTTCTATATGTTCTAAACCAGAAACACTAAAACAGATAAGTCCGTCCGGCTCTAGTGCGGGTTGTTGTTCTCGTCTTGGATTTTCTTTTAGAAAGGCTTCTTGATCACGATGACTTCAAGTAAGCATTGATCTTTATATATAGAATAAGGGTGATGACAACGAGCACACAGTCCACAGTAATTGGATGCTGTGGCCCATAGACATCTGCATCTATTCTCGATTAAGAATCAAAATGCAGATGTTGTCACACCTGAGGACTAAGATGGAATGCCTATTTTCCAGTAAAAAGGCTCTCTGGTTCTCTACACTCACCATACAAAACTCAGCAGCATTAAGCTGCTATTTCACGCTGGTACTCTGTGAGTGTATGGTCCTTCCCCGGTCGAGCCGAGCCATTCGTTTCGATTCGGACTCCTCATATTACAGTCAACGTTTTCTATATTCCTAAGACGAGTAACGCTATCTCAAACGAATATGTTCCCTATACGATTTTATTTTCCTCAACTCCACGTACATGCAGTAACTTAATCGTACACTCCGTTGGCCTCAAAATGTCTTATTGCGATGTTTACTCGCATCAAATTGCTATCTAATAATGTCGCGCTCGCCTTTGTTGGAGTTGTTTACTAAAAAGTGTGTTCCAAATTGTACATATTAATGATTTATTTTTCAGCAGTGGGCTTGACATAGGCTTTCCCAACCGGTGCACAGCGGGTATTTATATTGTTACCAATGAAAGGAGATAATAAAATTAGGACCTTACTTTGCTTACTAAATGCGAATATTCATCTTAGTAAAATTAATTAGCTAAGATCCGCCCTAAAAATAACTCTGTGTATTCACACAATTTCTCACCTAATTTTAAAAACATCTACTGTTGCAAGATTGCGTTCTGCAATGAGAATCGTAATCTGTAATGAAGGGAGAGCAAACGAACAGGAGATAGGGACAGGAGATTGTAAGAGTATAGAATGGTTTGTTCATGAGATAGAAAATATTAAGTTATTTTATTCGCTGGCCAGAAAAAAACGAGAGAACGCTGCGGTGCGACATATTATAAATATTCTTTTATTTTTATGAACTCAGGTTACTCGGTACAAATGATGACGGGCGACTTCCGACTACCGCCTGACCGTTTGTTTTCATTGAAACGGAAAATTGGTTAGACACAGGTACGGGGAAATTTGTAAGTAATGGGCAAATAAACGTTCTTAACAACTTTTATGTCATTAACCTTATATATTTTGGTCACCTCCATCCATAATTATTGTGATTTTATTTATTTATTTAAACTTCGTTGTTCAGAAATGTACAAAGGTGGACTTAACTATTTGACTCAACGCCTTAAGACGTTCTCTACCAGACAACCTTCTAAAAGTAAGCAGAGAAGGATCAACAAAATAACTATAATATGAAAATTAACAAAGAACATATATCATAAACACACACACACACACACACACATACACACACACACACACACACATACACACATATATATATATATATATATATATATATATATATATATATATATATATATATATATATATATATATATATATATATAAATAATAGATATGTATGTAATAATTTAATAAATAGATATATACTTAGAAATATACATCCATCCATTCCATTACAGCCTATAAAATCCACTGCTGAACATACGAGTAGGCCTCACTTATAGATTGCCTCATGGGGGGATATTGACTTGTTGCCACGCTTGGCAAGCGGGTTGGCAACCGCAGTTTTTTATTATTTTGGGTTGTTATCAGGAAGATGCTGCTGCCCACTGCTGCCCACTGCTGCCCACTGCTGCCCACTGCTGCCTACTGCTGCCCACTGCTGCCCACTGCTGCCCACTGCTGCCCATCATACTTAAATATACATATAATATACAATATAATGTAAATACCGTAACAAATTATTGGAAAAACAGTAAGACATAAAAACCAGAATTAAGTTTGAAGAGCGTTAAGAAAAATGTCAGAGACCGTTTCATTTCTTAAGCATTATATATCACAATTTATAATTAGTTTTCGTGTGAGTTTCCTCCCAAATCATACAATTTGTACTAATAGGCGGTGTAGGGAGCGTGACGTGATCAATTACATCAATTGCCAGTGGCATCAGGTTTGTCAAAATTATCGTAAATACGATAGATTTTGAAGGTAAGAATAAAAACTCGTTTTATTCCTAAACATGTTACAAAACAGCTACTACAAAGGCCTAAGTAATAACAAGGAAAAAAGGAGAAAAGATAAGAGCTTACTCTTTTTTAAAAGGCCGGCAACGCATTTGCAATTCCCCTGGTGTTGCAGTTGTTCACGAATGGCGGTAGTCACTTACTGATCGTAAGTGAGTGAGCTGCACGCTCGTTTGCTATGATTGCTATAAAAAAAAAACAGGAACGCAATAATATTTGTTCGATAATACCAATAGAGTGTAGCATCGGTTGTTAGTTCTGAAATCAATATTTCAGGATGCTAACGGCGCACCGTTGCTAGCCTATAATCAAATATATTCCCTAATTACCGAATGTCACGCTACCGGCTCAATTAATGAGTGTAATAATGGTTGTGTGATGATATCTAAAAGCGAAGGTGTTGTCAATAGAAATAAATAAACTGATTTTTTTTATTGATCTTTACGTGGTAGAGCCACGCTGCAGCTATATTATGGTTGTTGCTTGAATCGTTCAGCTCAACCGGGGTAGGACCGAAATCTCAAAGAATACCAGCGTAAAATATCACCTTATTGCTGCTGGGTTTCGTATGTGAATGTAGAGGGGACCTTTCTTACTGGAAGCGAGGCATTCCATCTTAGTGCTCAAGGAAGTCAACGCATCTGCATTTCGATTCTTAATAGAGAATAAATGTAGATGTTTATGGCCCACAGCATCCACTTACCATCAGATGGACGGTGTGCTCGTTTATCACTCTTATTTTATAAAAAAATCATTACAGTTTATCGAAAATCAGCAGCTGAACAAGTCCAGAGGAAATTTATAGGTGGTTGCCTTTAAGGGAGAATCTTTGCCATAATTGCCACACTTGTTCGGCGGGTTGGCAACCGTATTCTTTATTATTTTAAGTTGTTAATAGGAAGATGTCGCTGCTCAACTCTTGTTTCATTTCTCTGTCGCTTACGACACGCACGGGTTGATAATCATAATATGCGGTAGTGTTGTTTAAGAACAATTATTGACGAAATTCGGTAGGATTAGACGGTACGGCCCGTTTTCTGGCTAGGGTTCCTTCCTGTTAAGCTTCACGGTCTGTATCTGACACTTAGCAGCAAAAATTACACTTTTCTTCCTTGTTAGAAGTGGGGCGGAAAGAATCGCCTTATACGAAATGAGACATCTGAGACTGAACTCGAGTATGAAGGTTATAAACGCAAAGCTATATAGGTGTAAGACCGCGTTACTGTTGTCGAAGTCGTAAACCTTGGCCCGATGACCGCCATCTCGACGTTACGACGGAGCGGTAATTCACATTTTCTTAGCAAACATTTTTCTATAAATTCTATCCGAAATAATGTTAGGGTCAATGACTCGGGTGTGCCGCTAGGTTGTTCAATATTAAAGGCAAACTTCTACTAAATATTTTTGAAATAAATTACAATACAGATATCCGCGCCAAGAGTCTCGTATTAGTACTGGAAATTTTATCATAAACCTTCGATTTCCTATAAGGTATATTCTTTTACGCATCTCAAACACGAAGCGAGAGGTTGGGCTTTACTGTTGACTTGACATGGCCACGCTACCCGCTCTCATTAAATTCACAATTCATTCGCATCAATTCATTAATTCTCATTAATTTTTTTTTCAATTATCATAAAAATAGTGTTATTGTAATAATGCCTAAAAAAAGACAGAAAAGCCGTGCAAAAAAGTGTACCTTGGAAAATACTAGTTTAAAAATCTAAAGTTAAGTTTTTACTAGTAAGTTTTTATTTTATTTCGTTGAAAAGTTTAGAGTTTTTAATTCAATGCAACGAAAATAATGGGTACTATGCATTATTAGAAAGATGGAATTAATTAATTTTAAGATCATTTGGCCAAAATAATAAAATAAGTACTTTCGGTCAAATGATTTTAAAATTTACTAAAATTATTTAGAGTCGTAACAGTACTCAAGCAAGCTGAACTCAATCCCCGTCGGCACTAACAACATTGTGAATTGCTATTTCAAGCGCTGATTTATTACTCGGCGATGAAAGAAAACATCGTGTGGAGGCCAGCACGTATTTGTGCAGCACACCGGACTCTTTAGTTACAAAACCGTCTCAAAAATAACAGGCGGTCTTTTATTTATTACAAACTAGCGATCGGCCCCGGCTTCGCACTGCTGATTTCTAGATCTCGACAACAGCACCACTTAACGGGTCCAATTGTAAATCTAAACCATCCAGGGACCCACTCAAACACGCATAAAAATATATCAGTATCGGTCGAGCCATTTTCGAGTATTTGCGAGACAAACGCACGGCACTTTGTTTTTTATTTTGAACCGACTTCAAAAAACGGAGAAGTTCTCAATTCGACTGTATTTTTTTCTGTGTTACCTCAGAATTTTTTTCTAGGTGAACAGATTTTGAAGATTCTTTTTTTATTTGAAAGTTGGTGTTTCTATGTGGTCCCATATAAAGGAGTCAATCGTTTTGGGCCCACTAGAAATTTTCGCGACCCTCAATGGTATTATATACAAAAAAAGATACAAATTTATTATTGTAAATAGCATAAACGTTTTATGAAAATCTAAACGGAATCAAGAAATCTGAAAACAAGAGTTGTTTTGATATTTTGTGTTCATATCATTGGTTCAGATAATGTCATATTAAAAAAAATTGTTGTAGAGATGTGCCAATTGTAAGAAACTCGACTCGAGTTAATTTGAGTTGAAATTCACGTAACTCGAATAGTACTCGAGTTACGCAACTCGAATTGGCGGAACGAAGCTGTGTCAGTTAGTTACAAATGATTTTTATATTTGTTCCTCCATCCAAGATAATTATTATTACTTAACTTAATAGGTAGTTATATTTTATTGGTTTGCGTGTATGTAATTTTCATAAAATAATATCTATGTAATTTTCATAAAATAATATATACTTTATGACGTAGCGTTAATGTTATTAATAATTTAACTATCACGTATTATACTTAATCAGCTTATTGATATTACATAATATATCAATAAATTGTTCGAATTAGTAGGTCGAGTTCATCACTAAATTGTAGACAGACACTGCATTGACCGTAAGATAAAGATGCGACTCGAGTAGAATTTTGTGACTCGAGTCACTCGGGTTTATCATGTCACTGTAGTTGTACTCGAGTTTTGAGTTTGCGAATTAACTATTTACAGTCCCTGCATCGATTGAAGTTTATCACCGAGTTGAGAATAGCGATTACCTTAGTTAAAGCATTTTAAATAGGTACCTTTATTAAATAAGTAAATGTGGCAATATGAAATAAAATACAAATATTTATTATTTATTTATTTGTAGTATTTCCATGTTTTTATTTACTACAGACATGTGTAGTATTTCAAAATCTATAAACTGTTTTTCGCGTATCTTACAAACCGCTACCATTTTTCAAAATAATGCCACACTGACGATTTTTGTTTTGTTGTTTCATTGTTATCATTCATATTTTAAACAAACAAGTATATTTAAATCACCTTTATGTTATGCACTACTTATACGAAGTAACAAAAATAACAATGATAGCACAATCACGATATTATAAATCAAACTAAGTTCATATTTGACTACAACATGCCAGATGCGAGTTTGAATTTGGTGTAACCAGTGACGTCACCTGCGGCGCCTTATGCTACAAAGGAATTAGTGAACTGACATCTATATAGCGCCTCTGAATCTAGAGGGTGCGGTGCGCCGAGTTGACTCGGTAACTCGAGTGCAAGCGGATTCGAGTAAAATTTATTTTCACTCGAGTACCGAGTTACACAGATATACTCAATTGAATCGAGTGAATACAGAGTTCGAGTTGCATCACTACTGTAAGATAAAGTTTGTGGTTAATTGTTAAATACTGTAAAATAATTTTGGTAGCAAACTGAAAAAATTTATTCTTGTTTGTTTACAAGACAATAAAATAAATATCGCCTCATCGATACACAAGTGTTTAATATAATATGGATAATATCTATTTTTCCTTTTATTTTTTGTGGTCGCATGGTAAAATTACCAAAGACATTCGAAATTGGAAATTGCAAACTAATGAGTTTAGTTAATTAATATAAGAGTATGTATCACAGAACACAATTACTATCTAAGGTATGTATGTAATACAAGAGTTTACTTTACACCTAGAATTTTGGAAAATCTAAATAAGATCTATAATTTATGATGAATTGCCTAAAAAAATGACAAACACAGGTCTTAGAACCTTATTAGTATGTTAAAAGTGACAAAGTATTAAAGTTTTGTGTTATTAGTAAAATCTAAATTAAATAATAGAGAGAATAAATACATAAATGAAGTTTTTGTGTATCTTATAAGAAAATTAGAATCTATGGGTCGAGGGTTTTAAGAAAGCTATTCTATTTGATGTAGCTTCATCGGCTTTGAAGAGCGATTCATTTAACTGCATTTAGGTATATATACCTTATGTATTCAGCAAGTTGTTCCATAAACTTGACAATACCAAATGGCATTAAAACATGGATTCTGAATTTATGCCAGCCATAGTAGATATACAGTATAGATAGTACATATATTTATGTGTAAATAAGTAGTGATTACTTGTACCAGAAGCAAATATACAGTTTGCAATAAGTATTGTGACTTAGTTAAGCCATTTTTACTTGTGTAATGGTTATATCCTTGTTGATCAGATGCTTCTTTATCCTTAGACTGTTGTGTTGTTAACTCTGCAGAATGGAATATTATTTCGTCATCAACTATCAGATAATTAATATAAAATAATATCCTTTTCCCTACATGAAACTAGTGAAAATAAGAAATCAGACAACTTTTACATCGTTAAATATTGTTGATGTAAATCCACAACTACTATTTGTGTATTTGATTATATGGAGCTGATTAATGGTGTATATTTTATAATAATTTCTTATTTATTTAACATATAGGCAAAGACAACAAAATACTGACAGAAATATGGAAATGTAGTTTTGACATTTAAGTATAGTAATATGTAGTCTTATCTCATATCTCTTATTATTGAAAATGTCCTGATTCCTAACAAATCATACCTGGACATGTTTTTTTGCTTTATAGTGTTTGAAATGTAAATCAATACAAACATAAACATAGGCCTCATACGCTATTTAGATTGCAATACATATAGAAAAAATAATATATTGATAAGAATTATTATTTAGTATAGACAGTACAATATTCATTAACTTTTTTCAGGTGGATCGCTTAGAATAAATGTGTATGTCTTGTAGACTGAAATCCTGCAGAGCTGCTCGTAGGCAGAGACAAAAAAGTATATGGATATTGAATACAACAGTCTTATATCATATCTCATATTATTGAAAATATACTTTTGATTTCTAACAATATCATAAATGGCCATGTTATTATCTAGTTATTTTGAAAAAATCTTTTGAAATGATAATGACTGACAATAATAAATACAATTAAATTATACATGTGTTTTTGTCATCCTTACACAACCAGTTTAAAACATCTTACTTCATATTTATCAGTGTGTAATAACATAGATAAACATGATATTACCTAGTTATTTTGGCTTTAATGGTGTTTGGGGTATGATAACTAATCAGTTAATATATTTTAAAACAAAGTTTACACACTGCACCTTTACTAATCAACCAAAACATATTAAAACAAAGTCTTAACACTGCACTTCTCTGTCTGTCTGCTCCACTATTAATAGACTGCTTTGGAAATAATTACAACAATATATGCAGTGGCATTTTACTTTGTGTTTTATCCTAATACAACCAGTTTAAAACAGCTTTCTTCCTATATAGCATTTAAAGGTAATATTATAAATATACATATTATCAGTTATTCATCTTGGTTTTAATCATATTTATTTACTTAATGTAATGGTGTTTGTGATTTATATTCACTAATCAATTAATACCTGTAAAAATAGTTCCACACCACGTTTAGTCTGTGCACTGTTTTGCCGCAACTGCTAAAAGGATTTTCCATCAATCTTAAAGTACCTATAATTGCTGAATGTACCTACAACTTTGTTTAATACTATTAATTATTAAGCTATCTATTCTATATACACTATTTTAACTCATAATATCGGTGAAAACTACTAGAAAATCGCTTTTAGTTTGTTTTAAGGTTATTGTGATAATCATATTTTAATTTTTAATTTCTGAATTCCGTTAGATGCGATAAAACTAATATTAGTTTTGTAATCTATAGATTATAAGGAATAAATCGACATACATTTCATTAAGTATCTTTAAAATTCGTGGTGGGCCCATTCTCCATACAAAAAGAAACTGTCTCCTTTGATCAAGATCTGACCAGTAGTTTTGAGTTATCCTTAATAATGCGTATTATTTACATGCATTTCATTTAAATTGAAGTCGGTTGTACAAAATTTTAATTTTACCACTTGATTACATACAACGTAAACTCTGCGCCTGTCACCATAGGGGTAGGTTTGGCAGAGTATTCAGATCCATTTGTTACGATCCTGTCACACCTCTCGTCTTCTTCGTATCTATATATTTACGCATACATGCTCATCGGTTAAGAGTACTCTTAATTTGGCTCGACTTCAATATATCACCAATTTGGTCAGTAAATTTCTGCCTTGCTGTCTCTGCAGTGGTACACTCACTCTGAAGTATAAATTTATATTTGATTAATTAGTGTTTTCACTGAGTTTAATAAGATACTTCATTTGATTTAAAAAGACATTTATATGGTATACTTACAAAAACAGTGGAAGAGTCATACTGCAGAATACTAGCGTGAAATAGCAGCTTAATGCTGCTGTGCTTCATATGGTGAGTGTAGAGAACTGGAGATTTTATTGGAAATGAGGCATTCTATCACAGTCCTCATGGGTGACAATGCATCTGCATTTTGATTCTAATCGAGGATAAATATAGGTGTCTATTGGCCACAACGTCTACTTACCATCAGTTAGACTGTGTGTGCGTTTGTCTCTTATTCTATAAAACAACATAAAAACAGTAATAATGTCGGTGAAGAGATCTACGCATTTTCGCTACCCTCAATATTTACGGAAAATTAAAACAATATCACACAACACAAAACGAATAAAAGTAGTAGCCTACATACATCCCACTACTGGTCGAAGGCCGCAAATGTACCTACTAAAAATCTATTAGGAAGGCCTATGTTCAACAGTGGACTTTTGATGGCTACAATAACGATGATGATTTCACGCGCTGAACCCAGGTTGCTTGCGTACTGTGTTATTTATGGAGAGCGCCCTGAGCTACCGCGGCTTTGTTAAACATATACTTGCTTTTTATTTCTTCTCGCATAGCTAAAATAAAGGTAATTCAACATTATAACATTCTGTGTAACATTTAGTGAACAAGTAATATTACTAGTGAAATAGAAAATGTCCCGAAACACGTTTCACTTAAATAGACGGAATAAATAGACGGAAATTTTACACGTTGAATTTGAACACGCTCGACGCTTGAAGGACATCATAATGTACCTTTGTATGAACTTTCTATACCTTGAGAGTGATTTGTGTTGACGTAGCTGACACTTATGTGATATAAGAGCTTTTTCTTTTATAGGATTAGGTACCAAACGAGCACAGCACCTGATGGTAAGTGAATGCTGTGGCCCATATATACATCTAATTGTATCATCGGTTAAGCAAAATGCAGATGCTTTGTTTTATATAGGAGAGAGGCATATGAGCATGCGGCTCACTTGATAGTAAGTGACTACCGCCGCCCATGAACAACTGCAAACCAAGGGAACCAGGGAATTGCAGATGCGTTGCCGGCTTTTAAAAAGAAGTAGGCTTTTTCTTGAAGGTCCCTAATTCGTATCGGTCCGAAAAATCGCTGGTGGTAATCGATTCCACAAGGAAGTTGTGCGAGGAAGAAAACATCTTCTAAATCGCACAGTGGTGGAACGCCAATCATCCAGATGGTATGGATGGTATCGCGAGTTTTGTCGCGATGTGCGATGGTGAAATTGAGCGGCTGGAATTAGTTCGGACAATTTCAGAGCACTCCCGTGGTAGATGTGATAAAATATGCAAAAGATGCAACATCTCTACGCAGTGCCATTGAGTCAAGCCGATCGGAAAGAACTCGGTCGTTGACGATTCGAACCGCTCTGCGTTGGATGCGGTCATGGAAGGAGCTGGCACTGGGGAGCTCCTGTCCAGAGATGGGAACAGTATTCCATGTGAGGCCGAACCTGCACCTTGTAAAGTTGCAGGCGGTGTGCCGGTATGAAATACTGTCCCGCTCTGCTGAGCACGCCAAGCTTTTAGAGGCCAATTTGGCCTTCTTCCAAGTGACCACGAAACTGCACGTCACTCGATATGTCGACGCCCAAGATTCCGATACTGGCTGAGGCAACAAGGAGTGCCTCGAAACTGAGGAGATACGACAAAGGGGTTCTTATTAGCGGTAAACGCAAACTTGTGTCTTCTGAGGATTAAACTGGACTAGATTTAGTGTCTCTCAATCAGAGACTTTGTTCAGTAAAGATTCAACTTCAGACACAAGTTTGTTCCAGTAATATATATAATGGTTTACTGTCAACGGCCTGTCGATCAACATTAACAAAACAAATGTTATGTTATTCCGCAATAACGTCAGAAAAACACAACCCTGAATGTTACACTAGGTGATAAAACAGTACAGTCTGCAGAAGTGGCCAAATTTTAGGAATGAGGATAGACTGTTATCTAAAGTGGAAACATGAATTAGACGAGATTGAGAGTAAAATAAGCTCAGCTTGTTACGTACTAAGAAGCTTAAGGGATGAAGCTGATCTTGAACATTTAAAATTGGTTTATTACGCATTGATGGAGTCAAGATTACGGTACAGTATTTTATTTTGGTTAGGGAGCTTTAAATATAATGTACACAAAGCCTTTTTTCTGCAAAAAAGAGCAATCCGAACCATGGTCCGAACAAAACAACAAGAATCGTGTCGCGAACACTTCAAAAGACTTGGGATCTTGACTGTTCCATGTCTGTATATACTGGTCTTACTCACGCAATTTGCAAAAGTTATTGGCGAATATGAGACGATAGACCAAAAAACCATAAGAGAAAACACTAGAAGAAAAGATTTTCATAATAAAATCGTCTCTCGTATGGTAATGACTAGACACTGTTCTCAATATCGATCAGTACTTCTATTTAATAGATTACCTACTGACTTAAAAATATGTTATACAAGAATAGTTTCAAAAATACCTTAAAAAAGTTCCTACTGGAAAACTGTTATTATAGTGTTGACGAATTTCTACATGCTGATGCTATTATATAACTTTCAATGTTTTAAAATTTTTGATGACATTTTTAAAAATAATCGTAATTTTTTTTGTGACAAATATTGTTATTATTATTTTGTGATATTTTATACTTTATTTTATTTTAACTGATGAGATTTGACTTGTAATATTTATTGTAAGTTTTATATACTTAATTGTAATTTTTCATAATCTAATTTTATATTAATTGTTATAATAATTTTAATTTAATATTGATTGTAAATTATATTTTTATTGTAATTTTATATAGTTGTAAATTTATTGTAAGGCATTTTAATTATATTTTTGCATAAATGATTCAACACAATTTCTATTGTTCAGAATAATAAATAAATAAAAATAAATAAAAATATAGGCACGTTTCTCGAGAAATAAAGGCACGGCCGGTGTATAGAGCATCACTAGTGTTATCATCCGCATAGCAATGAATGTTACCGGTTTGCAACATAGCATTGATATGCAGAAGAAACAGCGTTGGTAATAGCACGCAGCCTTGTGGGACACCAGCGTTAATAGGCTTGTAATCGGAGCATGCACCGTCTACTACAACCTTGATGTCTGATCAGCCAGAAAACTGTTGATCCAATTGCACAATTTCGTTCGTTTTGTTCTTACTACTAGGTGAATATCTTATTTATAATATTAGAATAGGGAACAAGCTCAAACATAACCTGATGGTAAGTGGTTATGGCAGCCAGCAAATGTGGCTTAAAACGAAGAAGACCACGGATGCAATCTGGATGAGTTAATATGAAACCTTTCAGCATGTAATTATCACCCTTCGCACCCTTCAAACTAGAATACTGGAGTGTATGAGTGTGCATAAATAGGTAACAGAGAGGTGGTGCCAATTCAGATGAACTCCTAGATACAAAAGAAGTATCTGGTACAAATCATTCAAATACTATCAAGTATCATCAATTGCTTTGTTTTTAGCCTAACTTTACTTGTAGCCGCAGGAGCGCTTTTTTTTAAATAGAAATGGAGTGACAAACGAGCATACAGTCCACCTGATGGTAAGTGGTTGCTGTGGCCCATTGACATCTACATCTATCCTTGTTTGTGATTCAAAATGCAGCTGCGTTGTCAGCCTTAAGGACTAAGATGGAATGCCTCTTTTCCAGTAAAAAAGGTCTCGGGTTCTCTACACTCACCATACGAAACACAGCAGCAATAAGCTGCTATTTTACGCTGGTATTCTGTGAGAGCGTGGTCCTTCCCCGGTCGAGCCGACCCATTCGTGCTACAACTATATTATAAATATAGCTGCAGCATGGCTCTACCACGAAGAAAACGCTTATTCTTAGTTGACTATTCATAATAACCTAAGACCCAAGGTTCTATATATAGGACTAATTATTTATTTCATATTTATTAAATCATGAGGTTCTAAATTTAGAATATTCTGGTGTGATTGGTAAGTGACTTGGTCACTACATCACTGATCGTGCCCTTGGCGCATTCGCGCGCACCCTATGGCCTTAGGAGCCATCTTAATTGGACTTTTTTTATTTTTAGACGATCATAACTATACACTTTATTATGTCATGGATATATTATGATGTGGAACGGGTTGTGACATGTCTTCACCTTTTTTTTTTACATGGAGAAATGCCTACGCATACCCGCCTTGCGGGGGCAAGGACGGGTTATGTCGGGCTCGCACCGACTAAAACCACATGGTGTTCCACCTTCGCCGCATATTGGCAGGGCCACGGGAACGCTTTCGCATACATCCACGGCCAACCACCACCGGCCGCCCCATAGCAGCCCCTTCTCGGGGAACGACCTCTCCTCCCCATTCTCCTTCCCAGGCAAGGCACACCAGGAACACAAGGGACGCTTCCCTCCACGGCCTCCAACTTCACCTGCGTAACGGGCCCCGCCGAGTCCGTGACGCGGAGGCCATGGGGCCAGTAAAATCGAGCACTCAGTAGCACCCGCTTTCCCGACCCCAGCGGCGGATCTGGTCTCTGGCTCCGCCGCCAACCAAGTTTCGGCCGCGGAGGGTAGGGAGAGCAGCGCCTCGCAATACCGACTCTTTTTCCTCTGCGACTCTACCTCGGCTGCAGCGGTAGGGGGATAGGACACCCCTCTTGTCGCAGCCCACCGACACACATCCGAAGTGGGCTCGCCAAGCCCACTCGGAGTGGCCACCTCGGGCTGGAAAGGAAGCCAAGGGGTTCCTCTTTGTTCACCTTGGGTGACCAAGCCACGACTACTAAGCCCCCCGCCATGACAAGGCGGGAATCCGTTCGGGGGGGACATGTCTTCACCTAACCTAACTTTTTTTATTTATTTTTTTTCGTGGGGAAATCCTCATGGTTTCCTCTGGCTGCGTGGGGCCTCCAAACGCCTGCAACCCCAGAGGCCCCTGTTTCTGGTAGGAGAACACCATCTTCAAAGGGAGGGCCGTGACGAACGCCTTGATGGCGTCGTCTCCGAGTGGGATCTGTCCTCCTCCGATCCCGCTCAGCAGCCTCCTTCTGGACCATGACGGACTCACAGAAGGTGGCTACGGCCCTCCACGCCGAGTCCCCACGCAACGTCGCCGACACGACTGCTGGCAGCGAGAGGTCCCGACCGACCCGGTTTTACCAGGATCATTTGCTCCCGTTCCCACGCTGGACATACCGCCAGCGTATGGGACGCGGAGTCCTGGTCCTGTCCACCCCAGTGGAAGCAGTTCGCCTTCGCATCGCGTCCGATCTTAGACAGATAATCACCGAAGCACCCGTGCCCGGTAATTATCTGTGTAAGTCTGTAGGTGAGTCTTCCTACTCGTCGCTACATCCAGGCTTCGAAAACCGGCAGGATTGCGCCAATAACGCGTTAGCGGGCATAGCGCTCCTCGTTGAGTCGAGTGCGCCATATCGCCAAAGCGTTTTGGCGCTCCTGCCGTTTTATAGACTCGAGCGCCTCATCTGGCTCACTGCCACTTCTCTGATGGAGGATGCGGATTCGGTTGTACACCCTCGCATCCATATCCGCCAGTATATCTAGGGCTGGAAAACGAGCCAGGACTGTTGCCGCCTCAAAAGATATCGTGCGGTATCCTCGCACGATCCGTATATCCACCCTCCACTGGACACTGTAGATTTTAGATCTACAGCGCCGGATGGCTAGCCTTTTCGCCCACACAGATGCCCCGTATAAAGCTACCTATAGAGGTGGCGTATTTCCTCCCTCGGTCCCCCTAGATTGGGCAGCAGTCTGTGCATAGCACCCGCCACCCTCTCAATCCGGGGGACTAGGCGCTCAAAGTGCACTTCGAAGCCCCAGCGACTGTCCAGGTGGAGCCCTAGGTACTTCATTACCATCCCACTCTGTCTACAGACCCACCCACGTATACGCACGAGTCGGGTGGTCTCTGTCCGAGGTAATTTAGAAACCATAAGGCCTCGCTCTATGAGGCGCTATTTCTAGACCCAACTCATGGATTTTGGCAATGACAACTTCCGTCCCAAGGTCGGCGAGCTCCTTGGTCCCCCCGAAGATTAACCTGCTAGCGACCACCGGTGTGTCGTTAGCATAGCACACGATATTTATGCAAGCAGGAAGGTCGACACGCAGAACCGCATCGTACGCGAGGTTCCACAGTAGCGGACCCAGCACTGAGCCCTTCGAACTCCACGATTGATCTCCTCCGGATATTCCTACCATCTTGCCCCATGTACAGAATGTACCTGTCGCGCAAGTAGTCCCCAATTACGCCTTGCAGGTAGGCAGGCACCTGGTGGTGTGCTAATGCTCCTTATTGTATCCCAGGGAAGAGTTTAAAGGCGTTGACAATATCAAGACTTATTGCCAACGCCACACCACCTCGGATACTGCTTGTTCCGACAGGAGCGAACGCATAATTGCATCTACAGTGGTACGCTCCCGTCGGAATCCAAATTGGCTATCAGCCAGATCGGGACCGACGCGCGACAGATGTCTGTTGAGCCGAGTGGCAACTATCCTTTCGAACAATTTGCCAATCTCGTCCAACAGGCATATGGGACGGTACGCAGAGGGAGAATCGGCGGCCCTGCCTTTCTTCTTCAAGAGGACCAACTTTGCTTCTTTCCATGCTGTGGGGAACTTGACACTCCGCAGAAAGCCGGTAAACTGCTGTCTTAGCCGGTTGTAATATACACGTGTATACTTATTGTTTAAAAAAAATTGCTATATATTCTTCATTTATTGCAATAGTATTCGAAAGAACAAGCAATGTGTTAGCGATGCTCGAGAACTAATGAAATTAAATTGATAAAATCTCTTAAGTCTACGACGTACAAAATGTAACAGCGTTTGCCAAATGACAATTTTCAATCTTCTACCGTTTCAAAATAAGTTTCCTCTAATCTCAGAAGAAATGGTGGAAGAAATTCGGAATGGCGAAAAGCTCGACAGATGTCGATAGTGCCATCCTATAAGATGTATCTCCGATATTTGTTGGTATTATTATTAATAATTGTAAAAAATAATATAATCATGTTTGTATACTACATTTCACATTTCAGAGCTTTACTATTATGGCATTTTAAGTTTAAAAGTAATTTTTTTCGTATTTTAACTGCAATTTATTAATCAGATTATATCTTTATCACTCATTCCAGTTTGAAGTTAAAGTTAAAGAGCATGAGATTGACAACTTTAAAAAAGCTTCCAAGGAATTTGTTTATCTGCATTTATTTAATTGATTTTTTGCTTTTATAGATTGTGTACACATGTATATTACAACCAAGCCACGTTACTGGGTGCTGATTCTGGCTGCCTTGGGAGACACCCCAAGGCAGTCAGAATCAGCACCCGAGAATCAGACTCAGCACCAGAGCCCGACCAGGAATTCCGTCAGGCCCTGGTGCGGTGTTCCGGATTCTCAAGCGGCTAACGGCTCGGTCCAGCTCCTCCACGGTCACCTCCATCTCATCATGCCACTCCAATGACGACGGCAGGTGACCTGAGGGACTTCACCGGTCCTCTGGGAAAAGCGAGCTGATCGCTCTTCCCAGAAGGTCCGGATCGAGAGTTTCCGTCAAGGGCAGCAACCAGGGCCGAAGTTTTCCCAGCACCATCCCTGTACGGTCGCCCCCAGGGATCTTCGTTGAGTCCCTCTAGGAGCTTTTTCCAGGACCGAGACCTGGCGTTAGATGTAGCAATTTGTAACGCCTTTGTAGCCGCTATAGGACGACTGGTTCTGGGCATCGAGACGTCGCGTATTTGCACCATCGTAGCCCGGAACCAGTTCACTTCCACTTCCGGATCGAGCGGAACCTCTTCGGCTCTTTCTGGCCAGGCCGCGACGATGGCGGCAACTTCGAGCTTGTCTCGGTCAAACCGCTTGAGACACCAACGCCGCGGTGGGCTGCCTTCTCGACGACTGGAATTACTGTCGAAGTGGCGAAGTGCGACATCGGACACGATGTGGCGGTGGTCTGACAATGTCACCACCTCTGTCGCAACTCGCCATCCCGACAGCATTCGCATTGCAGGAGGAGTCGCCCACTTAAGGTCTCCCCCTGCCAACGCACACATGTACTCTCAGATCCCCGATTTAATAGTCGAAGGTCCAGACCAGCTGCCCATTTCCTTATGATCTCCGTTATGAGATCCGTACCCATCATTCAGCCATTATTTTTCGGACCGCCGTTACCGGGCACCGCATCCAGCACGTCCCCATGTTGGTGGGGGTTTGGTGGACGTCACCAACTTTGATGTCGTCTATCGAACAACCGCCCAACTCGGTGATCCTGACTGCTATCTCACAGGTGCTGACAGCGTCCTCAAGGTCTCTCAGTCGAACGTCGCGCATTTTAATTGGGCGACTAATTCGGACGTTCAGATCAGAGAAGACCTCGCGCAGTTTCGCTTTCAGCTTGTCCGCCTTTGAGTTGCAATCATGTCCCGCAATCTCGAAGTAAACCCCCTGTTACAGCTCGCTTTTGGCGAACGGAGTCGATTCCCAACTCTGCCAATTGGATCCTGGCCTTTGCCTCCCCCATTACATTGGCATACGTGAGTACAGAGTCCTTAGGCAACGTCACTGTAACTGCCGCCGATGCTGGCGTACGTATTTCAGTTTTCCTTCTCTTTTTTCTCCTTCTTGGAGAAGGGAGAGGATTCGCCACTTCTGTAGACCGATTTGCTTTGGCCTTCTTGCCACGTCCGCCCATGAGCTTACCATCGGCGGTGGCGAGTTGTGCGGCTGTGGCGGGGCAGCCACTGGAGGCAGATCCTCCACCGGCAGATGAGAAGGCTCCTTTTTCTTCTTTGCCCTTCGCTTCTTTTTCTTTTTCAGCTGCGGTGGTGATGGTAGTGGCTGCGACTGCGGACGTTCTGCTCTCATTGACGGTGGCAGCTGTTCCCGCGGTGTTAGCTGCTGGTTGGCTGATGCCCTCTCATAAAAAATATCATGGGACGAAGGATCTAACACAGGAAAAAGTTGCGTGACAAGGAATTGGTCACATTACTCAAACAATACGAAATCGGGTTTTTTGTTAGATAATTTTGATTCTTTTACTCATTTAATATCTATTTATACTTATAATATAATAAAGCCGAAGAGTTTTTGTTTTTTTGTTAGCTATATATTTAACACGCTTATCTCTGGAACTACCAGATTCGGAAAATTCTGATAGGTTATCTAGCATTAGGTTTTACATCTCAGTTAGCTTAAAATATTGATTTTTGTTAAGCAAGAAAAAGCCCTCCCGAAAAATGTTCTACAAAAATATTGATCGTTACTCCATCTAACCACAGTCCGCGATACCATATGCCATATCTTATACATAAGCCACAACAAGGTATTTTGTGAAAAAAATTTATTGAAACAAAAGTGATTTATGAGCGTTATTATTAGACATAACATATAAATCCTTATGAACGAAATTTGAAAATTTAATGAAGATAAACTTTGCTCTTTATAGTATGTTATCTAGACGCATAGTTAAAGAGATAATGAAAAATTTTAATAATTCAATACGCGGCGCGGCGCGCGGTCGACGTCTTAACCTAGCCGCCCGATAAGAACCGAAAGAAACTCTTATTTTTATTTATTTTTTGCGCCCAAAAGCAAGGCTACCATCCGGGAGCGGGGGAGGGAGGTGGTGAATGCTCTTAGTTTAGCATACCACGCAGCCGGCTGCGTGGTTATGTGGGACTCACTATGAAGTGCCTACCCACTAAACACCACCTGTGGGACTGACTTTGGCCTGTATGGCCTCTTTGCCGCATCGGAAGCAACCCCCCTTAAGGAAGGGGGCGCGGGGCACAACCGCACGGGGGCGGTGGTGCTAGAGGAGTGATGATGTGGGAGTCGCATGAGCGAGAATGCACTCACCACACTCACTCAGTCGCATGAGCGAGAGCGCGGGCACCTAACACAACCGCACGGGGGCGGCGGCGCTAGCTGAAGCGGGAAGGAACAGGACTGACGTTTTATTCCTCGACTGAACTGACTGAGGAATTCCTGTACGGGGACGGTTGCTCGTCAGCTACCACACCGCGCTGGGGCGGCGGCGTTGAGGACTCCGCTAGCGCACGACCGCACGGAGGCGACGGAGCAAGCGGAATGATGAAAGAAACAAGCAGTGAACGCTTTTATAAGCGATGTCATGTCGCGCGACAAGAACACGTGATATATGCGGGTGAAACCGCGGGCCACAGCTATTCTTATAACATACTTGTATTTAACCTTGTACCCGTGAGCGAAGTGTAGGGTGATCCCCCACTAGATGGAGTGACACCCTGGTAAGATATGCAGGATGTCGATGGATGCTGGTGGCTCAAGACCGTGCTTTGTGCAATACCTTGTTTTGATTTGTGAAGGCTGTAATGATAATAATGATGATGGTATTGTTATCATGATATGATTGAAATATTATTTCAATCATATCTAGTGTTTAAGAAAATAAACGAGATGAAACGTAAGAAGATGGAGCTGCTCAGTGGCACTGGACGACTGAGTTAACGTGAATGACAACACTATTGTAGTCGCGGCGGGCGGTGCAGACTTTCCTTATTTTCCTTGTTTTGTTTTCCTTTAACATATTATATTACAAAGCCCGTTTGAAGCCATTATGTGGAATCTTAGAAACGTATTTACTAAATTTGGGTAAAAACAAAAGTCTTAGATTGCATCTTATCCGAAAATTGCTGTTGCCGAAAGTGTGGGTTAAGAATTTTGAAATCCGTCACGTTTACATAAATTAATTTATTCGCCTTAATGGCGAATTACCAAATTGTGATCCAAATCCAAAAATACTTACCCTGAATTTCACAGATGACTAGGGATGAGTGACGCAAGTGTATAATACTGACTTTATCCATCTTTATTAGTACTGGTTCTTGAGCGCTCACTGAATACCAGCGTAAAATAGTAGCTTAATGCTGCTGTGTTTCGTATGTTGAGTGTAGAGAACCGGAGACCCTTTTACTGGAAAAGAGGCATTCCATCTTAGTCCTCACGGGTGACAACGCATCTGCATTTTGATTCTTTATTGAGGATAGATGTTACCACTTACCATCACGTGGACTGTGTGCTCGTTTGTCATCCTATCCTATAAAAAATATCTGCGCCGTTACCGTTACAGCCTCTAAAGTCCACTGCTGTACATAGGCCTCCCCATAGATTGCCACATAGGGGATATTTACCATAGTTGCCACACTTGGCAATAGGGTTGGCAGCTGCTGTTTATTATTTTTAGTAGTTATTAGGAATACGCTGCTACCTATCTCCAGATGTTTCTCTCTGTTGCCTCTTACCACACCCACGGGATGATATTATGGGGTAGTGGATATTCTTACACCGCCGCTACACGTTTAGCGCGTTATTTATGCACACTATAACTCCGCAAATTTTAAAAAGCCTTGTGGCGGATTACTAAAATACGAGTATACTCAAAATATTTAGTTAACGTTAAAACTTACATACTATTTTTTTAAGTGAAAGTAAGTAAATATTAACCTAACAATGAAACGCATGTATGTTGACGACAACAAGAAAACAAAAGAATTCGTCAAAAATACATTACTAAAATTTATGTTTTGTACACGCAAGTTACAACAATGAATAATGTTTTAACTTGCTTGTACAATGGAACTTAAACTAGGGCTAACAATGGAAATTAAATAGGTAACATATAAACCAAAATGTCAAGCCATGCGCTGAATAAATACAAAAAAACTGGAAATATAATATTATGTTCGATATATAGTTAATATTGCTATTAATAGTTAATACTAGATTCCTTATAGTTAGTACAGTTTATCCAGAGAAAAGAAATTCTTTCATGAATAAATAAATAAATGAAATGAAATTAACAATTGACAACGGTATGGTTTTTTTGGCATAGTACTAGGTCACTTGGTCCAGTAGGAATTATGGGTCATGGGTTCTCATTTGTAACATTTGTGCAAAACCAAACAGAGAAACAATTTGTTTGTTTTGGATCCGGCTTATGGCTTTGATGCTGTATACGGATAGGATAGTAAAAGAGTTTCTCTCGGCTTTATTGTAATTTGGGATGTGTTCGCTTATCTACTTACTTATGACACTGTAATTTTTCCTGCATGTATGAATCCTGCAAGGGTCATATCACTTGTGCGCATGGTTGACAATTTCAGCTAAATTAGTAACTGAATAACAGGAGGAAGGAGCTGGTAATGCAGCGCCGCTTTTTGGTATTATATTGAATAAGTAGTTGAAAAGTAAGAAGAAAATACGTTGAATATAAAGAGCGCACATTATACGAGGCGAACGGGATAGCTATATGTCATGTAAATTTATTTATAGAATAAGGTGGCAAACGAGCACACAGTCCACCTGATGGTAAATGGATGCTGTGGCTTAGAGACACCTCATCTATCGCGAATAAGAACAAAATGTTAAGACGTTGTCACCCCTAAGAACTAAGAAGGAATGTCGCGGTACCAGTGAAAAGGGTCTCCGGTTCTCACATATTAATAATAATAATGTCCTCCAGACCTGTTTCAACTATGGCGGCCAGTCTCAACGGAGACTAGCCATCTGCGCAGGACACGACTATAGTGCCGAAGTGTATGCGTGCAACACAATATGCACTCTATTTTCTTACCTCATAGTCCGATGCAACGGTAATCCGACACGACCGGAGAGAGATCAGGCGCAGGACCAACGACTTTACGTGCTTTCCGAGGAACGGGGTTGAAACACCGCCAACTTCCTGACCTGGCTGCTACTGATAATCTCTTAACAGAAAACCCAATAACTTACGTGGTATTATTAATTTACGGTAGAGCCATGCTGCAGCTATATTACTGGTATAGTTTTAGCACAAATGGGTCGGCTCGACCGGAAAGGACCACTCTCACAGAATACCAGGGTAAAATAGCAACTTAACGCTGCTGTGTTTCGTATGGTGAGTGTAGAGAACCGAGATCCTTTTTACTGGCAACGAGGCATTCCATCTTAGTCCTCACGGGTGACAACGCATCTGCATTTTGATTCGTAATCGAGGATAGATCATGCATAACGTCCATGTCACACCTATGCCGGTAGTTGTTGGGAGCACTAAGCTCGAAATTGTTGACGATTATGTTTACCTGGGACAAATAGTCCGACTAGGTAAGTCCAACTTCGACCGAGAGGTCAATCGATGGATTCAACTCGTCTGGGCAGCGTTCGGGAAATTACTTATGACAAGATGAAAATCTATTAATTTTTACAAACATTTTCAACTTGACTTTTCCAATTTAGTTTTTGATCTATCCATATACCTAGGAATTTGTGGCATTTCTTGGGGGAGGCCTATGTTCAACAGTGGACTTGTGAAGGGCTGTAGTGATGATGATGATGATGGTGAAGGAGTCTTTCCTAATGTAATGGTGTTGGAAGAATTGGTGTTGGGAAGAGGGGTGTTGGAAATAGTGGTGTTGGGATAAGTGGTGACGGGGATAGTGCACGCAATCGGGGGAGGGCAAGAGGTGCTCTTCAAACTAGGTAAGACACATTATTTCATATTTTCTTAGTACGCGGATCATAGCTAATTAATTTTAAATATCTTTAATGTAATGGATTTCCGGAAAGTAACGCCTGATTCTATTATCATGTAAAATCTGCCAACACACAATCGAGCAGCGGACTAATTATTCCATCTTTCTCTCAGAAATAAGAGGATGCCTCTGTCCTAACCCTAACTACCTTGTATTAATAATTTTGCCATAAACACCGGCTATCCTAGAACAAAATTCTCGATCCATCGTAAATAAAATAACAATGATAAAGCGTTTTGTTAAAATTCACGGTGCTGCTGCCAGGACGAGATAGCAATTTGGAGTAATTAATCTAGCAGCTTACGACAGATGTTTTGAAAAAGTCATCTTATAGAAATGACAAACGGATTTAAATGATCACCGATCCACCTGCATAGCGCGATACTCTACATAGTATAAATCTCACATAGTATAAAACAAAGTCGCTTCCTGGGTTCTGAACGCTTAGATCTTTTAAACTACGCAACGAATTTTCGGTTTCATCAATAGATAGTGTACGAGCTGCTGTGCTGTACAATCTTAGAAGTTGATATAAAATAGAAAGAATCGAGTTGATAATGTGATTTAATTTGATAATACTGCTAGTAAGTACGATGCGCGACGGCGAATGAATGCGTACTGAATGGATGAGAATGAAAGATGATACAATATGGTAAAAATGCTTATGCAAAATGTGCGGTTTGTAAAGACCGTACATGCTGCGGGAGAGAGAGAGAGAGAACAGATGATGATTGATAGGCGATTACAAATTGATACTAATTGATAACGATGATTATACTATAAAATTAGCTTATAAATTTCAATTAAAAAACTTATAAATTTCACACTTCACTACACTGCACTAAGATCACTAAAACGTTTGCAAACTGTAGGCGACGTCGACTTATCCAGTGCGCGTGCACTCAGTTCACCCGATGACGTAACTGCGATACCGCGGGGCTCGACCGATGTTGCTTGCTCTGTGTTTCGGTTCGTGCCAGTGAACTGTACATTCAAGCCAGCTGATCTTTCGCTTTGAGAGGGACCTTGTATACGTGCGGCGCATCTGCGGCGTAGACTCCGCAAGGCAAATAATGTTGATGCTAGTATAGCTGCTCCCAGCAGAAGATAAATAAGCACATATTGATGTAGGTCGTGGTTTGATAACTGATTTACCATCTCTGTATCAGCGTCGCTTGTCTTCAGCTGCTCTATTTGGTGTCCAATACTTGACAAGTGTTTTCGATTCTCCTCATTTTCTGACTCGTCGAATTTCTCGAGCCTTTGAGAGGAATAGATAGGTTGATGACATCATTGATTGGAGGTATGTCTATCTTTGCAAGGACGGGCTTGATATTATAATTAGTGACCTGCTTTCTGTGTGAAAATATTGTCAATGTTTCACTTTTAATGAAACAGCCGTCCTCGAGAATGATAATACCGGCCTTGCTAAGTCGTTGCGCTGTAACATGATGCTCGCATATTATTCTTATCATCCTTGATTACAGCAAAAGTACAGGTACGTATTTAGTTTGTTAAGTTCAACCCATATATCTTTGCAGGGCGAAGTTTTGATTTCACACTGACCTGTGTCTTCATTTTGATGCAGAGAATATCGTCCGAATTCATATGGAAAATAGGTTTCTGTAGCGGGCAAAGGTGAGTCTCAGCGTTGAACTGTGTACATCTTCGAACTTCTTCTTCTGATAATGGTACGTACGAGTCCTTTTGGATGTTGATCGCGATATGATCTGCGATAGGTGTGATGCGGACCATCTGTTTTTGTACTTGCTGCGGATAGATATAAGCCTGTAAATCTCGTAGGTATCCCTGCTTACCAACGGGATTTTGATCTCGAAAATAAAGTATTGGCTTGTCATCCTTGCTTTTACTTCCAGTAAATAATAGAGTCTGGATAAGTTGTTTTGGATGTTGTTTATAGGCAGAGCTAATTCCTTTGATAATTGGCCAGAGATAATATTTAACTCTTCATTCAGTTGTTCAGGCGTTAATAAATAAACATTAAACTGCCCATAGTGGATGTCTGTGATGGTCTCCACCAACGTTTCTTGAATGTTTTAAGATTGGCCAAAATTTGTTTGCTATCATGGATGAGAGAATAAATTCATTGATGATTTTTCGGTCTGAATTTCCTTTGTTATGATGTTGGCTTCTTCTAGCTCTATGATGTGGGCATTGAAGATCTTGTACTGCTTGTTAATAGACTCTTCGATTCGACTCAAAGGTTATATTCAGCTTCAACCACGGATGTTTGATTTTTCCATAAAAGAGCAAGATGTTTCTGATTCATCCTGATTATATTGATGTCTCTCTCGTATTTTTGAGCAAACTCTTCGTCTAACACACCGAACAAGCTGTGCGCCAGGTATCCGACACCGTTGATAAGCCCGCGCCGGCGTCTCGAGCGCGTGTATTGCTGACCGAGCAACATATGATGATAGTAGTCCAGTTCAGTGGCCTCATGACGTAGTTGTGACAACATTACGTCACATTTTGTTTGTTTGGATATCTTGAGCATATGTTATCCAAATAATCGAAGTACTTGCGATACAATTCAATGCCTTGCCAGTACGGATTCATTTCGTAGTAGACAATGAGTTTCACTGATCTCTGACAAGGTGCATGTTGGAAATTTTGTCCAAATAAATGCTCTGATTATTGCTTAGACTAAGTAGGTTGAAGGCACACTGAACGGGTGAAATGATGGTAAGTAAAGTCAACATTGCTAAAGCTATGAAGTTGCATGATTTTTGCTTCGCGTTCTTTTTGCTTTGGTGCTTTTGCTGTAGACTCCTTATTGCTTGATTCCGAATTTTGCTCGCTACCAACGTAATCATCTGATAGAAGTGGTGATATTTTGTAATAGGCCTCTTGATAATGTTGTTTTAGTTTTCAGGGACACCACTCGGACCAGATCGTCCTTTCCAGGGTGAAGTTCAACAACTCTGCGAGCGCCCACTTGCCGGGAGGTAAGTTGACGTCATGTATGACGACAACGTCACCAATTTTCATGTTTCTTTGCTTCTGTTGCCACTTGCTTCTAGCTGATAATTGGCACAGGAACTCGGACTGCCATCTCTTCCATATGTCGTAGAAGATTTTCTGTACTAGTTGCCAACGTGTGCGCTCGTCCCTTTCGGTTTCGATGATGGTGGTGGGGCCACTCGCCAGAAAATGTGACGGGGTGAGGAAGTTGATGTCCTCAGGATCTTCGCTCAGGGCGCACAGTGGCCTTGAGTTCAGCACGCTTCCAGCTGTGACAACAATGTTGATAGCTCCTCAAATGTAAGCTTTTGTGCTCCGATGACTCTTCGTAAGTGGAATTTTAGGCTTTTCACCGCCGCTTCCCATAGACCTCCTGCACTAGGCCACGAGGGGGCGTTGAAGTGCCATTCGATCTCCATGTCTGATATTGCTGCGAAGAAATCATCGTCCAAGGCTTGTCGAAGATTGATGAATTCCTGCTGTAAGTGTTTGTTGGCGCCGACGAAGTTGGTCCCGTTGTCGCTGTACAGGTGACGCGGTGCTCCACGGCGCGCTGCCATTCGTCGGAGTGCTGCGAGGAATGCTGATGAGGAGGTCTGATACCATTTCAAGGTGTACGGCCTTAGTGACCATACACACAAAAACTGCGACGTATCCTTTCGTCGTTTTATGCCTCGTCCTTTGTTTGCTTTCACGTCGATGAAACCGGTGTAATCGGTCCCAACGTGGTAAAATGGCCTGGTTGGGTTACATCTTGCTGACGGTAGGTCTCCCATGATTTGAGTCTGTTTGATTGGGTTGTGTCTTCTGCAGACAACACATTCACGGATGCGTTTTGACAGCCCTGTTGCCGCCAATAATCCAGTAATGCTGTCTCAGATTCGATAGAGTCAGGCGGGCTCCACCGTGGAAGGTGGCCTTGTGTGCCTGATCGATTATGAGCTCAGTGAAGTGTCCGCTGTGTGGCACGATGAGAGGATGCTTCATGTTTTCATCGATGCTTGCATTATTGATCCTGCCACCAACTCTTAGAAGATCGTTTTATCAAGAATGGATTAAGGGACAGTAGTTTGTTGTTACGCTTCACTTTCCTGCTTCTTGATGGTAAGTATTTCTTCATAAAATACTTTTCTTGTATGTGCTTTATAATAATGTATTTTGCTTGTTTGATTTCAGGTGCAGTTAGATACGGCGTCTTCGGTTTGGAATTCGACACCGCCCGCAATACCCAGGTAAGTATACGCGTCACTCGCGTCATACAGCTATGTTTGTTTATCAACGCTTCGATTACGTCAGAGCTGTGACGTTGAATAGTGACGTTGGTTTGCATTGCTTTCTTCACTTCTTGATTCGTAGTGTATGTTTTGTGGTGGTTTCTTTTGATATGTTTTCAGCCATGATGGGCCTTGCCACCACAAGGGATGATTTTTGAGGATTGCTGTTGATACCCACGGCTGGCGCAGTCTGCTGGATTATCAGTCGACTTGACATACTGCCAACAGTCCGCAGGTATGATTTCTTTGATTTGTTGTACACGGTTGGCGACGAATGGCTTCCAGCGATTGATGTCGCCTTGGATCCACCGAGCACAGCTGTTGAGTCTGACCAGCCGAAGGTCTTGATGTTTTGCTCTGATAGACTGTGTTTGACTGTCTGCATGAGTCTTGATAATAAGTGAGCGGCACACAGTTCTAATTTCGGCAATGATATGATTTTTGATGTCGGAACTAGTTTTGATTTTGCTGCTATCAAAACTACTGCTTGTTCACCTTGTTTCTTGCTCTTGATTTTGCTGTAGATAACACAAGCGTAGGCACGTTCTGAGGAATCGCAGAACCCGTGTAGCTCAATGTCGTCGTTCTCATAACTTTGAAGCCATCTTGGTACTTGGATTTGATTGATGCCTTCGAGGTCATGTTTGATCTTAGACCACTCTTCTTCAATGCTTAGTGGAAGTTGGTCATCCCACTTCAAATCTTCTTTCCAGACTGATTGGAATAAGAGTTTCAATCTTGTTGTTACAGGACAGAGCCAACCGGCCGGGTCGAAAACCTTTGAGATGTCTGAAAGTAGTGACCTTTTTGAGGCTGGTTTGTCTGTTGATGTGTTGATTTTGAGCTCAAAAGTGAAGACGTCCTTCTGAGGGTTCCAGCGCAGTCCCAGGGTCTTTGTTGATTCTTTCTGCTTGAAATCAAACCCAATTTGATGATTGCTATCTGTGTCTGATCCTGCTGCTTGTAGTAACTCATTGCTGTTTGAGCACCACCTTCGTAGATTAAACCCCTGATCTGAGTAGGTTGATCAGATCTGTTTTAATTTTAGAGCAGCTGGGATGCTGTGCTGACCGCTTAAGACATCGTCCATGAAAAGTCTCTTCAACACCTTAGCTGCTTCAGAAATGCTGTCCTTCGTCGCGTGCTAATTGCTTTAGTGTGTTCATTGCCAGGAACGGCGCTGCTTTCGTCCCGTACGTCACAGTTAATAGTTCGTATTCTTGAAGTGGCTGATTTGATGATTCACGCCATATGATTTTTGTAGATGTTTGTCGTTATTATTGCAGAGGATCGCTCAAACATTTTTCGATGTCTGCAGTGAAGGCGACCTTATACTGTCTCCAACTTATGATCAATGATAGTAAGTCTGCTTGCAGATTGGGTCCGTTGTACATCAAGTCGTTTAGGCTGTAGCCTGATGACGTCTTTGATGACGCGTTAAATACGACGCGTAATGCAGTTGTAAGCGATTCGGCGCGCTGTACACAATGATGTGGCAGGTAGCAACTCGTTGCCGGATCGTGTTACTGTTACGAGTACATTGCTGCATATGTTCTAATTCAATGTATTCGCGCATAAAGTTTTATACATTGCTGCGAGGTCTTCGTTTTGGCGAATTTCTTTTCCAGCTGATAAAGTTGTGCCACGGCCTTCTGCTTTGAATCACCCAGCTTTTCTTCGAAGCCTGGTTTCATGGGCAGACGTACAACATATCGACCGTCTTCTCGTCGTGTTGTTGTGTTGTTATAATGCTCCAAGCAGTATTGATCCTCGGATGATATTGTTATTTTGTTGTCTGCTATGTCTTCGATTGTCCAAAACCTCTGAATATTTTGTAAATCGTGCAGAACAACATTACACTGATAAGACTTCAGGTTGCCGCAGATGATCCAACCGAGTCGTGATTGCTGAACAATCGGTTGATTTTCATCTTTTCTGATGATTCCACTCATGATGATGTTCGAGTAGATGTTCGCACCCAGTAATATGTCTATGGGACGGCTGATATTGAAGTCTGGATCAGCAAGCCGTATGCCTTCAAGACGTTTCCATGACGGTTTGTCAAAGGATCTGTTCGGTAGATTGTTTACCAAACTTTTCATGATGATGACGTCAGTATTGAATGTGTATTCTGAATTCATAGATGATGCTGTTATAGTGATGATACCTTTGCAGTTATTTTCCTTTGTGCCAATCCCGAAAATAATACCCTTGCAACGTTGTCGTGGAAGGAAGTCTTTGAGCGGCATTTTCGCTTATAAGTGATGTTTGTGACCCTTGATCAATCAGCGCTCGCATCGTCAGATAGCTTCCATCAGCTGATAGCACCTTGATTTGGGCTGTTGCCAGGAGGATTTCGGCGACGTTTTCTTGTGAAACATGTCACGTTTCTTTGCTGTGTAACTCTTTTGTTGCTGTCTCGCTCGCTCGCGTTGATATTTGATGCGTATGCTTCGTGCAATAAAGTATTGTGACCGCATTTGCAATGCGCGCATCTTTGTCGGAAAACAGTCCTTGCCTTTATGATCAAAAGACAGTTTTCGCATAAATTCAATTTTGCCACTGTTTTCGTTTTAATTCTGGTGTCTGACCTAGAAACGATTTACAGTGGAAAATTCCATGTTGTTCATTGCACAATGGACACGTGTATTTATTCCTTGCTAACGATTTCAATGACTTCACATTTGTATGATTGATAAATGCTTTAGTTGATGCACCGGTATGCCTTGGAATATTGAGCTTTTTGGAATCTTGATAGGTAGCTTGCTGATTGCTCCGCGGCGCTTCTTGCTTGCGTCGAGACGATTCTAATGCTGTGAATCGCATTTCCAAAAAGTTAGAAATCCTGATAGCGTAGGCAATTCCTCGGATCTTCAAGATATTCAAGTAGTCATTGTGTATCAGTGTCCAATTTCTGCATCAACAAATGTACCACAAAGGATCCCAACTTGATGTATTCACGCCTAAGTTTTTACGGCACTTAGACACTCTTTTGTGGTGTCGTGCAATTTTTCAGGGCAAATGATGATTGGTGTTGTATTGTTGGCAAGCCAAAAGCGTGTTCATGTGAGAACTAAAATCAATCGTTTGTTGTTATACCGATGATTCAGAATTTCCCAGCATGTTTCATAGTTTTCGAACTAATATTTAGATGTTGTATTAGTTTCTCGGCTTTCCTTGACCTTGCTTTTAAATGTTGCATTTTTGCACATTTGAAATGAATTTATTCTTGTGGATCATTTCCATGAAGAGATCTTTGAAAGATGACCACTGCTGATAGTTGCCGCTGAACGTAGGGATTTCCATTTTGGCGTAGAATGCTTTTGATGAGATACGGACACATCTTGCTGTTGATTGATTTTTGATCTTTTGTAGCTGTCTTCGAACATGTAGTATGTTTTTCGTACTGCACATCTTCTGTGGTAAGCTCGCTGTCGATCTCCCAGTGTAAGGAGTCCACGGCATTCCAGCGAAGTTGTAAGTCACGTAGCTGTCCTCGAGCTCCCACTTTTCGGTAAGTAACTCGAGATTAGTGGCATTGATTGCTCGTTCTAGTGCTTTAAAATTGCTTTTTTGTTTCCGGTACATCTCGTCAAGTTTGCTGTGGTTACCTCTGTCTACTCGGCTGGTGCTGGCCTGACCTGATGGGGACGCTGTTGCAGCCGTTGATGGTGGACGCCAATCTGTAGTCACGCCGGCTAAAGGAGTAGCAGGTCTCAGAACTGACTTCTTTCTTGATCAGTAGATAGGTGTTGCTGGATAATTCTCCGACAGTCGGTGTAATATGACTTTGCTTTTCGAAGTGATTTTCCAAGAAATAAGTGTAGTCTTGGTCCTCGTACTCACACAACTTGACATGATTGGCTTGGAACTCTCTCAGTACTGATCCAGAGTCTCTAGTCGCCTTGATATGTAAGATGGGGTTTTCTTTCAGCTCCATCTTTCTTGAAGTTGGTGAATAACTGCTCCATTGCTTGAAAAGTTGTTGCTGAGTTGATAGTAAATCTTCCATTTTATTTGATTAATGGACGATTTGATTGATAATCCGGTGACGGATGCTTCCGAGTCACGGAGGTGATGCTGTTGCTAAGTGCTCCGGTATCCTAATGCAATATATGCCTTCTCAATCTCGTCAGTGAGACCCGCTTGGGAGGCCGACTCGACCGATTCGCTATTGCACTTCAGACACAGAAACACAAAGACAAAAATGTTTTCGTGAGTGATGGCGTGATGTTTACCAATCACTGCTGCTGGTGATGGTGTATGCGGTAGCAGAAAATTGTTCACTGCGCAATGCTTTTAAAATAACATGGCGTTTTTGCTAAGTAGGCGGTAATACGTGGGCAGCACTAAACGGGCGAAACGAAGTCACGTTGTCGAACCGCGTGGTCCCGCTTTTCTCTTACCGGCACTAGATCAATGCTCGAAGGACCATTAAGATGTACGAGCTGCTGTGCTGCAATCTTAGAAGTTGATATAAAATAGAAAGAATCGAGTTGATAATGTGATTTAATTTGATAATACTGCTAGTGAGTACGATGCGCGACGGCGAATGAATGCGTACTGAATGGATGAGAATGAAAGATGATACAATATGGTAAAAATGCTTATGCAAAATGTGCGGTTTGTAAAGACCGTACAGATAGTATGATTCAAGAGAAAGTTTATGTATAATACATGCATATAATAATATAATTTTTCTTTCAGTGCGTATGTGACTGAACTCCTTCTAAACAGCTGGACCGATTTTGATGAAATTTTAGGTGTGTGTTGATTAGATAATGGTTTAGATTCACAAGTGTACCCGGTAGATGGCGTTGATGTTAAGATCCAGAAACCAATCGTACAAAGCCGGGGCGGATCGCTAGTCTTCTATATTTTAAGTTTCCACTGTGTTATATGGGCTCCTAATAATTTAATTTCAATCCTAATAAGTTCTGTTTATCTATTCTTATATTATACGTGGTAGAGCCACGCTACAGCTATATTATGACTAGCACGAATGGGTCGCCTCGACCCGTTTCAAAAGATTAGTCCGGACAGACAGACAGACAGACATACGGCCAAAAATTATAAAATTTGCATTAATGTCTTCATCATCACCATCATTACAGCCTTTCACAAGTCCACTGCTGAACATAGGCCTCCCCAAAGAATGCCAAAAGCACGGTCCCAGCCACCTGCATCCATTGACTTCCGCATGTCTTACAGGTTATCACTCCATCTAGTGGGGCAGGACCACGCTCACCACCTAAATATAAACCCGCACGTTCGTCTTTACTTATCACTAATTTTAATATTTAATATTTACTTCTAAAACTTTCTCTTTTAACAGTCATAAGTCATTTAATGAATGGGCGACAGTAGGAATTATAAAAGTAGGCGAAAGTTATATGAGCTTTATAATGAAAGATCATATAATACTAATATTATATTTAGAGATTATGTAAAACATATTCTAAAATATTTAAAATTGTGCTCACAGCTAAGGCTTTATATTTAAGTAACAAAATTAAAACTGTATCCAACAAAATTAAAATGACCTGGAGAATAATAAATAGTGAAACAGGCAAGGTCAAATCGCGCAACTCGGATTTTCAATTGAATATTAACAATAGTTTAACTCGAACTGATCAAGAAGTTGCTATGGCTTTGAGAAACATTTTACTGCTGTTCCTTTTTGACAACAAAATCATTAAATTCTTCTCTACTGTCACCGAATCATTGCTTAAACAAAATGTAAGGCTTGTTCAAATACTTTTAAATTCCATAGAGTATTGCCAAAAGATATCGTTAAATATTTTAAAACTATTGATGTTAAGAAAACGGCAGATTTATGGGGTTTCCGTTAAAGTTATTTTATCTATAATAGATATAATAGCACCTTATCTAGCCACTATATTTAATACAAGCGTCGAATCTGGTGTGTTTCCTGATTTAATAAAACATAGTAAAGTCATACGTTTATTTAAATCTGGTAGTACATTAGACCCCGCCAATTTTAGACCGATTTCTGTACTACCAACATTTAGAAAAATTTTGAAAAAATAATTTTAGATCAGATCTTAAGTTTCTTTAATATTAATAAATTGCTACATAAAATCAATTCGGTTTTACAAGGGTCGCTCGACAACTGACGCTGGAGTTGAGCTTATTAAACATATTTTTGTGCATGGGAGAATCCGGAGGATGCTTTGGTATATTTGTGACCTTTCAAGGCCTTCGACTGCGTTCACCATGATACATTAATCAGGAAGCTACAGTACTATGGTGTCAAGAACACAGCGCTTAAACTTATTATTTCATATTTAAGTAATAGAAGGCAGAAAGTTATTATCATTGGTAAAGTTCTTCCGGGTCACCTGTACTAATGGGTGTCCTCAGGGCTCGATTCTCGGCCCATTCCTATTTCTGCTATATATTAATGACTTATCTTCCTTGTAGAATAATCATGATATAGTATTATTTGCTGATGATACTTCCTTGATTTTAAACTTAAACGTCAATCATTTAAATGTGACGAAGTGAATAATGCTATATCAAAATTAGTGCATTGGTTTAACGTTAATAATCTACATTTAGACGGAAATAAAACTAAATGTATTAAATTTACAACAACGAATGTTAAAAATCTGGCTACCAATGGGTTTTAAATGGGGAAAAACTGAGCCCTGTTGAATCCACTGTTTTCTTGGCATCACTCTCGACATAAAGCTTCAGTGGGGCCCCATATATCCAAACTAGCAAGCAGACTAAGTTCTGCAGCCTATGCTGTAAAAATATTAGAATTCTCACTAGTGTCGAGACAGCTAGACTAGTTTATTTCAGTTATTTCCATAGTATAATGTCTTATGGGATTTTGCTATGGGGAAATGCGGCTGATTCAGAAACTATTTTTGTTTTACAGAATAGGGCCATTAGAGCTATTTACAACTTAAAACCGAGAGAGTCTCTTAGAGATAAATTTAAAAAATAAATATATTAACTTTGGCCTCAGTATATTTTTTTTTTTATAGCAAGAGGGTGACAAACGAGCACACAGTCCACCTGATGGTAAGTGCTGCGGCCTGAGACATCTATCTATCCTCCATTACAAATCAAAATGCAGGTGCGTTGTCACCCGTGAAGACTAAGATGGAATGCCTCGAAAATTTAATGTATGTTCACAAAACAAAGGTAGTTTTAGTAAAAAAGTGATATACATTCTGTAAACACTAGGAACAAACACAAGCTAGTGATACCAGTTTCTCGACTCACAAAGTCAGTAATTCATTCTTGGGGCAATGTATACGCTATTACAACAAGGTCCCGGAAAGTGTACAGGCTCTCTCTATTACCAAGTTTAAATGTTTTGTTAAGCTGAAACTGTATAAAAGGGTTATCATAGTATAAATGAATACATGATTTATAATAACCCTAGGAATGAGGTGATCGCTACCAAGCACTTTCTAAAATAAATTTTGTACTTAAATAGTTTGCAACCATTAATGTAAAATTTACTTTAAAAAAGTCCGCTGGGTTTCTTGCTGGTTCTTCTCAGGACAGAGGTTTTTTCGAACCAGTGGTGAAGTAAAAATGACTTATAATAAGAATTACATTGTAATCTATATTGAATTAAAAAAACTACAGCAATAGTACTTAATATACTTTTAGTTTTTCATGAAATTGGATAAACATTTATGAGTAGGAACATAAGTGCAAACTTTATTTAAGAAAATATTACCAACTAGCGACGCCCTGAGTTTGCCTGCGTAAGATCTATTAATGTAGCGTTATTTAGAGATACCGTGTAGTGGCAACAATATGCTCTACCCCATATCGTACCGTGGGTGTCGTGGGCATATTCACCCTGCAAGACCTGATGGTGTACTTCGGTGACTACTACTGGAACTCCTGGACGAGTAGAACTAGGTGTGTCGTGTCTGTCACTCCATCAAGTCCGGTAAGTTCTCATCATAACTAACTAAATGAACCCAAACTCAGCACGCTTAGTTCTACTCATCCAAGAGTTCCAGTAGTAGTCATCAAAGTACACCATCAGATTTCTCCATCAGTCCCGAAGATTAGGTCTCACCATAACTAACAAAACGAGCCCAAACTCAGCAAACCTAGTTCTACTCGTCCAGGAGTTCCAGTAGTAGTCACCAGGTACATCATCAAGTCTCTCCGTCAAGCCCGGGGATAGGTCTTATCATAACTAACCAAACGAGCCCAAACTCGGCACACCTAGTTCTACCTATCAAGGAATCCCAGCAGTTGTCACCGAAATACACCATCAAGTCTCTCCATCAAGCCTGGAGGCTAGGTCTCATAATAACTAACAAAATGAGCCCAAACTCAGCACACCTAGTTCTACTCGTCCAGGAGTTCCAGTAGTAGTCACCAAAGTACACCATCAGATCTCTCCATCAAGCCCGGAGGTAAGGTCTCATAATAACTAACAAAACAAGCCCAAACTCAGCAGACCTAGTTCTACTCGTCCAGGAATTCAGTAGCTGTCACCGAAGTATACATTCAAGTCACTTCACCATGTCCGGAGCTAAAGTCTTATCATAACTAACAAAACCAGCCCATAGTCCACAGCCACCATCTCACTGCTAGTAGAGCTTCTAGTGCCTAGCAGTCTCTGGAGCAACTTGTAATAGTGGTGAATGGTGTCCACTATTAACAGACTCCGAGTGGTCTAGGAGCGGAGGAATGAAACTATTTTTCTTGATATGCTTTACTATGTGCAGGCGAATGAAGGTGTTTATTTTAGTGAACCCTGCCTATATTTATATTCCCGGCTACATCCCTAGTTACCCAATAGCAATATCTTTTATTTATTTAGCCAATTAGAATTTCTACATTTTGACCAATGAAATTAATCAATTACAATATTATATACAACTATTATATGAGTATGTCGCGCTCCATTTGCCGGCGTAAGACGCGTAGATAGCTTCTCGTAGCTGCGTTGCTGGACGGGACTATATAAGTCATGCAGACCGGCGCGCGCGCGTAATCGGCGAGCGGCGGCGGCGTGGGACACATCTCCGGAACAGCAAGAAGAAGCGAAGCTGCGGCGTTGAAGAAACGGCTCGAAAATGGTCGACGGATTACGAAGATAGCCGGCGTGTGAAGACGATGCGGCGCTGATGATATTTGCGGCTGTTTCTTGTTTCTATATTAGAACGTTAAATATATACGTCAAATTATCTCGCATCGATATGCAGTCCGCAGTATCTCAGTAGCCGGGGTAATTAGGAAATAAATGTTTTCTTCAGACCTTCACCTTCTGCGTTATGGTAGCACCAGGGTAACGTTATTTACTACCGTTTGGGTTGATTAGCCTGGCTGCTACATCACTCTCCCTAGCGAAAGCGTACCGGAGCTTGACGACTCGGCCATGGCTCGTAATTTTAAAATAGGTTTCATCTGGGTTGATGTAGGTGATGGGTTTTCAAGCTTCCTCGCTGGTGGTTGATATGATGATGATGATGATGATGAATCCTCTAAGTATCCTCGTTAATAACATAGGCAGGCTTTAGTCGGTCGATCGATATAATTGTAGATTTCCTTCCGGGTATTTGTAATTTAAAAGTCTTGTTATTTCGCTCTAATACTTTATACGGCCCATCGTAGGTAGGTTGAAATTGTTTCTTCACTGCGTCGTTTCTTACAAAACTTGCTTGCATGTTTTCAAATCTTGATGAATGAATACTGATTTATTATTTCCGTGTGATGATGTGCGTTTTGACGATAACACTTTGTTGATTGATTCTCGAAGTTGAGTTACAAAATCGTAATTCATTTCTTGATTTTTGACGATGTTGAGTGAAGAAGTCACACGGTAGTCTTATGCTGCAGCCATAGGTTAGCTGAGCGGCGCTAAGACTAGTGTCTGCACGCAGTGTTGCTCGTAGTCCAAGTAGCACTGTGGGTAGTTCATCAATCCACTTTGTATGTTGAGATAAACGAGTTTTGAGTGCGGTCTTCAATGTACGATGCCATCGTTCAACTATTCCGTTTGATTGAGGATGGTATGCCGTTGTACGTGTCTTCTGTATTCCCATAGTTTGAAGAAGTTTGAGGAATAGGTTGCTTTCAAGTTTCTTCCTTGATCCGTTGTGATGGTTTTAGGTGATCCGAAACGAGTAATCCAATTTTCGTAAATTATCTTCGCGACGGATTCAGCTGATGTATCATCGGTGGGTATTGCTTCTGGCCATCTTGTTGTTCTGTCGATCATTGTTACGAGGTAACGATGTCCTTGCAGTGAAGTAGGTAATGGTCCAACGATGTCAACGTGCAGGTGTTCGAATCTCTCCGTAGGTGGAAATGAATCTAGGCTGCTTGATGTATGCCTTTGTACTTTGCATTTTGACATTGAATGCATTGCTTCGCCCAGTTGCCAACATCCACTTGTATTGAAGGCCAAAGAATTTTCCAGTGATGAGTTTTCTGGTTGCTCTAACACCTGGATGACTGATGTTGTGCAGTGCATTGAAGTGCATTCTTCTGGTAGGTATGGTCGCATGGTTGACGTTGATGCTTCGCAGTAGATAGGTAGATGCGTCATTGGCATTGTAACTTGCTTGATGGTCAAGTTACTTTGCTTCGATAGATGTTTGATGTTGTCGCTATCTCTGTCTTGTGCTTCGGCGATCTTGTGATAGTCGATTGATGTAGGGCATGTTACACTGTCGATTGGTATGCGACTGAGTGCGTCGGCGACTATGTTGTCCTTCCACTGATGTGACGTATGTCGGTCGTGAATTCGCTTATGAAAATGAGTTGTCTTGCTCGTCGTGGTGTTTCCGATGATGATGGTTTCTTCTGAAGTACATATGTTAATGGCTTGTGGTCGGTAAAAACGATCAGGTTTCGACCCTCGAACGTTTTTTTGAAGTGCTTGATAGCCATGTAGATGGCAGTAACTCTCGGTCGAATGTACTATAGTTACGTTGAGTATCAGAATTTCTTCGAAAAATAGCCAAGTGGTTGCCATTTCCATTGATGTATTGTTGGAGTACAGCTCCTGCTGAGAATCGGACGCGTCGCTGAAGATAGCAGGGTTGCTTCATGTGATGGGTGAGCGAGCAAGCTGCATTTTGGATCGCAACTTTACAAGCTTCAAATGCCTTCGTGGCTTCATCGTTCCATCCGATTAACGTTTTATCTTTTTCTTCGTGTTGTGAAGGTAAGCGTGAAGTGGTGCTTGGATTTCAGCGGCTTTAGGAATGTGTTCTCTGTAAAATTAATCATCCCAGAAAACGCCTCAGTTCTTCGATTGTTTTAGGTTTCGCATAATCGATGATTGCTCTGACTTTTCAGTAGGCGGTTTGATTCCTTCCTTGCTGACGGTGAAACCAAGAAATTGAACTTCTTGTTGTCCAAATTTGCATTTCGAAGGATTGATTGTGATTCCATTGTCTTCTAATCGCTGTAGCACGGTGCGTAGATGGGTTTCGTGCGTTTCTTTATCAGGGCTTGCAACAAGGAGATCATCAATGAATGCGAAAACGAAATCCAGTCCATGAAGTACTTCGTGTATGAATCTTTGAAAGGTTTGACCAGCGTTCTTCAATCCTGAGTCATTCTTGGAAATTCGAATAATCCCATTGGAGTAATTATTGCTGTCTTCTCTATGTCTTCATCGCGTACTTTTATTTGTTGGTAAGCTCAGTTGAGATCGATGGTGGATAATATAGTCTTGTCTGACAGTTGATGGTGAAATCCTTGACTCGCGGTATTGGGTAGCGGTCAGGAGTGGTAATAGAATTCAGTCTTCTGTAATCTCCACAAACTCGTAATTCTCCATTCTTTTCGGTACAACGTGAAGTGGTGATGACCAAGGGCTTTGCTTGGACGGCATATTCCTTGCTCGATCATGTTTTCGAATTCCTTTCGAACTTGCTCGTATCGGTGTGGTGCGATTGGACGTGCACGGCAATGAAGTGGTGGTCCATTGGTTTCGATGAAATGCTCAACGTTGTGCTTCGGTGTTAATTTCATTGAAGTTATTCTTGTGATTCAGGATATTCTTCAAGGATCTTGTGATACGATTGTTGAACGTCTATGCTTCTTATTGTGGGCTGATTGGTTGCTTGGACGAAAGACTGAGATTTAAGATTGGTTTTCCGTCGATGATTCTTCTATTTTTGATGTCGACGATCAACTGGTGATGTTGAAGAAAATCAGCACCGATGATTGGTTTGCTGACTTTAGCGACGATAAATCTCCATGAATGGTCGGCGTAGGTTTAAATCTAGTTCCATTGTTTTTCTCCATATGTAGGAATCACCGTATTGTTTGCTGCGTAGAGTTGAAAATCAGTGGCTTCATCTTCTGTCTTTGATTCGGCGGTAAAACTGAGATATTCGCTCCGGTGTCGATAAGGAAGGTAAGCTTGCTTTTTTTGTCGGTGACAAAAGACGGTGGACTTTCTGTTACGCTGGATCCCGTCGCATCAAGCGTATTAGTTAGTTTTCCGACTTCATATTTTCATTTTGAATGTACACGGTGTTGTGCATTTTCTTGCCTCGGAACCGAAACGTCGATGATAGTAGCAGTAAGGATCTTGTTCTTGAGCTTGTTCGACTTCTACTTGCAGAGCGGTTGCGACGAAAAGTGATCTTCGGTGTTGCTGATTGCGCTGGTTGTACTGTTGCTGGTAACAGGTTTGATGCTGGGAAGCTTTGAGCGCGGCGACTTCGAATGATAGCTTCCGAATTTTTTCAGAAGGAACTGGGTATTATTGGCTTTGGTTGAAGTGCCTTCGATCATCGATATGTGTGAGTTACTGCTGTTTTCGATTATCTTGTCCGCCAGGAGTGCCAGTTCGTCGAGCTTCGTCTGCGTGCTGAATGTTTCACTCACTGCTAGTACCGATCGAACATGTGGGGTAGGTGGTTTACCCATTAGCCGTAGTGTCGAATCTGGGACTTTATCTCGCGCCAAAGTACGCATTCTGCGTAGGGTTGTGTAGGCTTCTGGTCTCCAGTTCTATTTCTGATAGAAGTTTCTGTAGCTGGCGACTGTCGGATTCTTCATATGCAGAGATCAGACGATCCTTCAGCGAATTATACTGGTCGGATGCCGGTGGGTTGTACAACAGGTCCGAAATATGTTCGATGTCTTGTTTCTCAAGTTGAGCGATCACCATCTGTGCTAGTTGCGCTTGACTCTTCTTTAAATCGTTCGTTGCGGCTTCAAAACTGACGAACCAAAGTCGGGGTTTATCTCTCCAAAACGGTGGTATTCTCAACGATAGAGATATACTGGCGATTTCTTGTTCCTTGGCCGGGTTTGATGTATATGCGTCGGATTTCTTCGCTTCTCGCTCCATAATGACGTCTTGATTACACTGATTTTATATATACTGAAATCCTCCTTGATATTTTTCCTACTATTCTTGCAGGGATCTTCCTTATCGGTGTTCGTAATGGGGTCCTGTAATAGTGGTGAATGGGTCCACTATTAACAGACCTGAGTGGTCTAGGAGCGGAGGAATGAAACTATTTTTCTTGATATGCTTTACTATGTGCAGTCGAATGAAGGTGTTTATTTTAGTGAACCCTGCCTATATTTATATTCCCGGCTACATCCCTCGTTACCAATAGCAATATCTTTTATTTATTTAGCCAATTAGAATTTAACATTTTGACCAATGAAAATTAATCAATTACAATATTATATACAACTATTATATAGTATGTCGCGCTCCATTTGCCGGCGTAAGACGCGTAGATAGCTTCTCGTAGCCGTTGCTGGACGGGACTATATAAGTCATGCAGACCGGCGCGCGCGTAATCGGCGAGCGGCGGCGGCGTGGGACACATCTCCGGAACAGCAAGAAGAAGCGAAGCTGCGGCGTTGAAGAAACGGCTCGAAAATGGTCGACGGATTACGAAGATAGCCGGCGTGTGATGACGATGCGGCGCTGATGATATTTGCGGCTGTTTCTTGTTTCTATATTAGAACGTTAAATATATACGTCATATTATCACGCATCGATATGCGGTCACGTATCTCAGTAGCCGGGGTAATTAGGAAATAAATGTTTTCTTCAGACCTTCATCTTCTGCGTTATGGTAGAACCAGGGTAACGTTATTTACTACCGTTTAGGGTTGATTAGCCTGGCTGCTACAAGCTATTCGTATTTCGTATCTAAGTATATTTTGTGGTATAAGAAATGAGAAAAAATTATCAAAATGTTTTACTCGATTACGATTCCTGCACCCGCAGCTAACCGTGCGTACACTTGTGTGTGTGACCCGTGTCAATGTAATAGTTCGATTCTATACCTATCAATTTTGCAAACGCGTCTTAAGAATATCCACTACCCCATATCCCCCGTGGGTGTCGTAAGAGACGACAGTGGAAACAGGCATCTTCCTGATAACAGCAATATCACAATAAAAAACTGCGGTTGCCAAACCTCATTAACAATGCAAATATGGCAATATACCCCCAATGAGTACAGTTACGAAGACGGCCCCAGTCCTGGCGGCCCCGCTATTCCTGGCTACGGTGGCGACAACGGTAACGGCGGGGCAGGGGTGCTAAGAATATCCGGTGGAGGTTCGGTTGCCACCTACGACGAAACGACCTGGCAACTTACAACGCACGCAACCTGAGGACTGACGAGAAGATCCTGGAACTGGAAGAAGATAGACAAGTTGCGCTGGAATATTATAGAATTATCCGAGGTCCGAAGAGAGGGGAGGACACGGTAATCCTCGAATCCGGCAACTTGTTCTATCACCGGAGGGCGACCATATGTCCCAATGAGGTGTCGGATTTATTGTACACAAGTCTCTCGTTAACAACGTTGTAAGGAATGGCAGTGTGTCGACGAGGGTTGCGTACCTTATACTCAGAATCACCAAACGGTATTCGCTCAAGGTCATACAGGTTTACGCACCAACCTCAGCACATCCCGATGAGGAGATGGAGGAAATGTGTGAGGATATATCAAGAGCCATGCATTCCTCCAAAACCCACTATACGGTGTTAATGGGAGACTTCAACGCAAAACTAGGCACAAGAGACGGTGAGCTGAAAGTAGAAATTCGGATTACGGCAACGGAACCAAAGGGGCCAGCAGCTGGCCGAATTCATGGTGAAAGAGGACTCTTTATGATGAACTCTTTCTTCCAGAAGCGGCCCCGCAGAAGTGGACCTGGTCGAGCCCCGATGGTTCGACAAAAATGAGATTGACTTTATTATGACGACTAGACGACAACTGTTCAGTGATGTCTCAGTGATCGCGAGGAGAAAACTTGGCGATCACCGAATGGTTAGAGGACACTGAACCTAAATGTTAAGTTGGATAAGTCTCGTCTAATGAAGTCAACGCTCCGTCCCCTGGTGCTCTAGTCCAAAGTCCCGACACCTTGCAGATCGAGTTACAAAACCGTTTTCAGTGCCTAAAGACTGCAATGAAGTGGAACGATATGAATGATAAGCTCGTGGAAACTGTCCATGCGGTCGGAGCTAAGTTCTGCAAGACCCGCCGCAGAAGAACACAAAACTTTCCGATCACACTCTTAATCTCATGGCTGTTAGACGGAAATGAAGCAGCAGTCTTCAACAGATATGACAGCATACAGGCAACTGAACAGACGGATCTCCAAATGCATGCGGCGGGACTTACGCAACATCAATACAGCTTGTATTGAAGAAGCGATTGAGCTGAACCAAGGCTCCAAAGTCTTTTCCAGAGATCTGTATGCCAGAAAAAGCCAACTGTCAAAGCTGAAGACCGAGTGTGGCAGCATCGTTTCAGGACACCTGAGAATTTGAGTGACATTGAGAGGTTCTATGGGCAGCTGTACACGTCATCGTTGGAGCCACACGCAAGTGTGAGTAACGATCCAAGAGCGAATCTTATCCGACACTATTCCGACGATATCCCGGACGTCAGTCTGAGCGAGATTAGAATGGCTCTCCAGCACCTTAAAACAGCAAGGCCCCAGGTGAGGATGGAATTACAGCGGAGCTTCTGAAAGCGGATGGAAAACCGGTGCTTGAGTGCTTCAGAAGCTCTTTAATTCCGTTCTCTATGGGGCACTACTCCGGAGGCGTGGAGCAGAAGTGCGGTGGTCTTGTTCTTCAAGAAGGCGATAACGCTCTCTTAAAGAACTACAGACCGCTTTTCCTTCTGAGCCGCGTCTACGTGCTGTTTTCGAGTCATTACAGATCGTCTCACGCAGACTCGACGACTTCTAGCCTCCCAAACAAGCCGGTTTCCGAAAAGATTTTAGTATCATACACCACATACACACCCTTCGGCAAATTGTACAGAATATAGAAGAGTACAATCTGCCACTTAGCCTGCGTATGTGAACTATGAAAGCCTTTGATTCCGTCGAAATTTGGGCGGTGCTACAGTCCCTTCAGCGGTGCCAAGTTGACTGTCGGTATATCGAGTGCTGAAGTGTTTGTACAGTAGGGCTACGATGGCTATCCGAGTACAGAATCAGAGTACGAAACCTATCCAACTGCAGAGATGTAAGACAGGGTGATGTTATATCCCGAAACTCTTCACCGCTGCATTTGAAGACGTTTTCAAGCTACTGGACTGGAAAGGATACGGTATTAACATCAATGGCGAGTACATCACTCACCTTCGATTTGCCGACGATATAGTCCTTATGGCAGAATCGCTGGAGGACCTAATCACTATGCTCAATAAACTCAATAGTGTCTCCTAACGTATAGGCCGTAAGATGAACATGGACAAAACAAAGATCATGTGTAACGTCTATGTCACATCTATGCCGGTATTTGTTGGGAGCACTAAGCTCGAAGTTGTTGACGAGTATGTTTACCTGGGACAAATAGTCCGACTAGGTAAGTCCAACTTCGACCGAGAGGTCAATCGACGGATTCAACTCGGTTGAGCAGCGTTCGGAAAATACGGCACATCATCTCGTCAGGTATACCTCAAAACTTGAAAACGAGACTGTACAATCAGTGCGTGTTGCCAGTGATGACCTATGGAACTGAGACGTGGTCCTTCATTGCTGGCCGGATGAAGAAGCTCAAGGTCGCTCAGCTCAGTTTCTCTGCGTGATAAACTTAGAAATGAGGATATCCGCAGTAGTACCAGAGTGACCGACATAGCCAATGGATTAGTAAGCTGAAGTGGCAATGGGCCGGCCATATAGCTCGAAGAACCGACAACCGATGGGAAAAAATGTTCTCGAGTGGCGGCCTCGTACCGGCGGACGAAGTGTAGGGCGTCCCCACTAGATGGGTGACGACCTGGTAATACATGCAGGAAGTCGATGGATGCAGGTGGCTCAGGATCGTACTTTGTGGCATTCCGTGGGGAGGCCTATGTTCAGCAGTGGACTTGTGAAGGGCTGTAATGATGTTGATGATGATGATGATGAATGAATGGATAAAGAAATGAATATTTTATTTTATATACATACTCGTAGTTCAGTATTATCAATGTTATGTTATATAAAACATTATTCTCTTGTTGTTAGTAATATTTCATAAGTGTGTTTATATTTTAAAATCCATATTATGTTTTAATACACCTATTGTAGGGTTGTTTCCTTAACACTTTATAATAATTAATGCTCAATGATATGGCAGTAAATGCTATGATATTATAAAACACAACCGCGCTGTGTGCTGATAAAACACATTTATTAATTGATTACATGATAGATATTACACGCCTATGACAAAATGGCGCAGAAACTTAAGTTAAGTACACATACAAAATAATGCTTTATATACATGTACAATAGTTCGGTCATCTATTGTGTGCCTTTTATCTGTGCCTTAAGAGGGATCACGTACCTACATATGATATGAGATACCTAGATATGAAACATTAAGATGTTTGTAACGTGGCGGTGTGAGAATATCCACTACCCCACATCATCCCGTGGGTGTCGTAAGAGGCGACAGAGAGAAACAAATCAGCAGCAGCGTCTTCCTAATAATGACTAAAAATAAAAATAAACTGCGGTGTCCACTCCGCTTGCCAACCGTGGCAAATATGGCCAATATCCCCCTAGGAGGCAGTATATGGGGGAGGCCTATGTCCAGCAGTGGACTTTAACTGGCTGTAACGGTAACTACATGAATGAGCAAATAAACAGAGAAACATTATAACCGGCCTAGTATATTACTTATGTATATGCACAAGGAACTCACAGTTTTTTCTACCGACTTCAAGGAAGAGGTACTCGATTCGACTGTATGTTCTTTTTTATGTATGTTACCTCGTAACTTTTTTGGGTGAACCGATTTCGATGATTCTTTTTTATTTGAAAGCTGGTGCTTCTCATATGGTCACATATAAATTTGATCATGGTTTGACCAATTGCTTTTGAGTTATTCTTAATAATTTGTATTGAAGTCGGTGGTACAAATTTTTGAATTTTAAATTATTGTTTTTCTTTTATTTTCTTTTAATTGGATTGGTTTTCACCACATTTTTTATTGCAGGGTTATTGTTCATACAGCTCTGCTCTTAAGCAAAAAAACAAGGTCTTGGTGTAAAAGCAAACCAAAAAGTTTTGTCGAAACTTTTTTTATATTTCTTATACTTTAGTGAACCATTTATTTTATCAGTTTTTTTTGTTTTACAAAAAAAACCAGCATGATTTTCAAATAAAGTGTAACCTGTATTATTCTTGGAATTGCTTTCTGTCTGTTTATAAGTTTCCTCAAACTCTTTTCAGCTATTCCGAAAATTAGCCCGGACGGACAGACCAAATATTTAAATTTCGTTATGTACATGTCTAAATTGCACGAAAATAAACCCCTAGTCAGTTATTTAAATATCACTGACAGAAATTTAAAATTTACTTCTAATTATGTTTGCACATATGGTTATCCGCATAGAGCCACTATAATATTATGGGTGGAATAAATTGGATATTAAGGTTAAAATGGAAATGGGGCATTCCATCTAATTCCGTAGGGGTGACAACTATAGCCAACTCGACATCCATCGCGAGGAATATAACTGTCAATTGTAATTTCATGAGCTGATTTACCTTTTGCTTGTGCATAATAACATTCCATAATTATAATTTATTTTATAATTTCTATAATGCATACTTAAATAAAATAACTATAGTTGACCGTGTAGTGGCGGATATCCACTACCGTCCCGTGGGTGTCGCAAGACGACACAGAGGGAAACAAACCAGCATTCAATTATATCAATCACTACCTAGCTATATGACCATTCCATTGCCACAATTGGTATTGTTATTACTTACACTGAATATTACTTATATATTTTTACTTATATTATTTTAAGCCAGCGCTTGACCACAATCCCACCTGGTGGTAAGTGGTGATGAAGCATCTAGATGGTAAATCGCACTGTCTTAGTGTAATAAAAGCCCATTCACTCTTGCCTTGAAGAAAGACAGACGCCGGCAAATTACAAGTATTTCACTCCTTTGCTGTACACATTCCGAAAGACGAAGCAAACCCTTTGATTCTAATGCGTGGAATATTTCCACCTTTGTTCGACAACAAAGGAGTAGAGACCCGCCGGCTACCTGGTATCTGATGGTGAAAAGTGGAGGATGAGTTAACATGTAACTCCTGCTCACACTCTGGAATATATCCTATTGCATACCGAGAGGTTGGTTACTCTGCACCTGTACTCAAGGCTGACAAGATTGGCTTCAACCAAATAAAGGTTACCAATAATCCTCTTAGCAGGTCTCCACTGACTCCAACGCTGATAGCTGGCTTTTGCAGCACCACCCCATATGTGACAGCAGTGCTCTATGCACGACCGGACTTGCGCTTTATATAAGGTAAGAAGTTGCCCGGCGTGAAGTACCGCCGCACCCTTCTTAATTATATTTTGGTCATGGAGATTATTTTCCGATACTTAATTATCAGCATATAGATTTACATTATTACATAGATAAGTAGAAATAATCTAGAAACATCTCAGTTTTGCATTGTTAATAGATTTAAAAACGCAGTACACACTTTAAACTAATTAATACTTCCTTTAATTAAAAGCTGCCCTCTTGTCAGCAGAGTAATCACGATTCTATTCTTCTTGCTGCAAAGTCTTTAATTCGCTCTATGACACAACACTATAGGCAGATCAATGTGTTTTATTTTCTCTTTTCAGGATTCCATTCTGTATTAACCAGTGAAATTATTAATATTTTTCTCTTAACTCTACCAGTGCGTTTTCATTAATCTTTCTTTATATCTCGGTAAAATATTATCGCATACCCTCAAGTGACTACACTAAAATAGGACTTACTGCATGCTGTGTACCGGCGCTGCTTTTGTTGGTGTACAGAGATAGTCCACCGCTCGAATGAAATTCTGCTAAACATAGCGACCACAGTAAATCCTCCTGATTTATTGAAATCACAGCGTTTTGCAGACAGATTTTCGATCGCTGTACCATACGTCTTGCACCTTTGACGACATTATTCGAATAAGTAACCCTTCTGTTTTACTAACTGGCTTTATTTGTGCTCTATACACATAGGAAAGGTTAGAATTCCAATTTGCTTAGCCATGAGAGAAAACGTATTACGATTCAAGGATGAGGCTTTTCTGAGCGTACATAGCGATTCCTTGGCTAATTTAAACGATGAACTCAGCAGCCAATTTGAATTTAGATATAATGTTGAAAAACTTTCTCGTTTCACGAATGTTCACAAAGTTTTGCATTGCTATATGTCATATGGTGAGTGTAGAGAATCAGAGATTCTTTTTACTGGTAACGAGGCATTCCATCTTAGTCCTTAGGGGTTACAACGTACTATCTACATTTTGATTTTTAATCGAAGATAGATGTAGGTGTCTAGTATAATTAACATCACGTGGACTCTATACTCTTCACATCCTGTCATTATAGAATACAATATTTTTTGTTTAATATAGATTACAAGAATATTAATTGAAAGTCGTTTATGCTTTTACCATTGGTTCGGAAAAAAACCTCTGTCCTTGGAAGAACCAACAAGAAAATAAACTAAGAAATTAAACTATTAATTTACAATATTTGTAATGTTGTTTAAGAATATCCACTAGCCCATATCGTCCCGTGGGTGTCGTAAGAGGCGATAGAAGGAAACAAATCAGGAGGTGAACAGCAGTGTCTTCCTAATAACGACTAAAAATAAAAAACTGCGGTTGCCAACCCGCTTGCCAAGCGTGGCAACTATGGCAAATACCCCTATGAGGCAATCTATGAGGAGGCCTATGCTTGGAAATGGACTTTAATAGGCTGTAACGGTATCGGTAATCAATTTGTGTTTATAAAAAAAAATAAGTTATGGATAGATTGGGTTACTCGACATCAACGAGTCAGTAACCTTGACGATTGGATTACAGACTCGTTGTTGTCGAGTAACTAGTATTACTAGCTTGTGCTTGTTTCTAGTATTTACAGAATGAACATCACTATTTATTTTATTGGCTCCCTATACCCTTCAGACTGGAACACAGCAGTGCAGGGACTGCTGCTTAGCGGTAAAGATAGGTAAGAGGGCGGTATGTACTCAGACGGATATCCAGGTCGAAAAGAGTCCTACAACCTCGTGACTCTTAAACATAGAGCTTAATCGATAACTTTACTTTAATAACGCAATTTAAAATTCATTAATTTTCTACAGTTTATAAAAAGTCCACTGCTGCTGAACGTGGACCGCCTCACAGTTTAGCGGGCGGGTTGGCGAGTGCAGGTTTTACTATTTTTATTGAGTTATAAGGAAGATGTTGTTGCCCACTTCCTATTTAAGTTTCCCTCAGTCGACTCTTAGCACCCCCGCAGAGTTACTAGGTAAAATGCTGACCAGTAAATTGGGTGAATACATTTACACTGCCAAAGTTTATTTTAAAGGGAGCTTTAAAATCATGCAGCTCATGTGATCGTAAGTGCCGTTCATCGGCCATGAACAACTGCAACACCAGGGGAATCGCAGGCGCGTTGCCGGCCTTTAATATTGTTGCGCGCCACTATTAATGTCTTGTACATGGCAACACTAGCCACTAGCGCCCTCTGGTATCAAGTAGCAGAACTAGGAGAGTCAAGATCCTTCTAGATATTTCGGGACCGATATGTAGGTACTCGAACATTCTAGATGTTTCTACAGTAGAAGGTTCTGGAAACTATATGAGGCCCTATATAAGGCCGGTATAGACCGCGACCGAGAGAGTAATGAATTGGCGATACAAGCGAATACTTCAAAGCGATACAGCTGCGAACTAAAGTGATCTGTAGTACAATTGTGTTTTGTTATAAGTGTGGTTTTAAGTTGTAATTAGTGTTGTGTAATTAAAGTGTCAATTTTGGTAATTCACTCGGCAGTTTTTAATTGTCTCGAACTCCAAGCTCGTAACAATATATTATTTTTAATAATGACTGACAAATAATATGATAAACAAAGTAAGAAAGAAGAGAGTGCAATAACAGAGAGAAAAGAATGCTTTTCCATTACTTTATAAGTCCTGAAAATAATTTAAAATACAAACTTCAGAACGCAACCCGCGTAGCTCTTGAAAACTTTCTGTGCGTAGTGTTAAGTTCACACAGAACGTGCAACGTTACATTTAGAGAAAAACACGTTTATTTAAAAATGCAAACCTCGAACAGTGCCCCTTGCTTTTTTTTTAACTTTAACTAAAATTTTTGGTGAACTCCGAACTATAATTTTTGTGTATCTGTGTCTTTTTTATTAATTTATTATAGAATAAGGGTGACAAAAGAGCACAAAGTCCACCCGATGGTAAATGGTTGCCGTGACCCATAGACATCTTCATCTATCCTCAATTAAGAATCAAAATGCAGATGCGTAGTCACCCCTGAGGGCATAAGATGCCTCGTTTCCAGTTAAAAAAGGTCTGCGGTTCTCCACACAAAACAAACAGCATTAAGCTGCTGTAAAATAGCTAGAAATATATATATTTTTTATTGATTTAAGAGTATTTCTTTGTGTGTAATGAGCATAAGTAATGTTCTTTTACTTTTGTTTTATAAATCCACTTGTCAGGGGATTTTATTATTACGAAGGGAAGACTTTTCCGCCTGGGGGTCCGTTTACCTACGCAGGCGGACTCCTTCCTCCTACCACACTTACCTATTTCCGCCGCCGGCATAGAGAGCCAGTATTATTACAGACTGTGAGGCAATTCATCTTAGTCCTCAGAGGTGGCAACGCATTTGTAGACTCTTCTTGTTGGAAATTGGATGCAGGTCTCCATGGACTGCCGTAGCCATTTCCCATCAAGTGTTCGTTTAGGACTGTAAGTTCGTTCGTCACTTCATTTATAATTAAAAAAAATGAAATTCATGATAAGCCAAATGACGGTTCGTTCAATATCAAATTATTTTATTTGCCTTCACTGATCAATTATCACTACATCGAAAAGTAAAAGGCAAGAAAGTTTACGCATTACAAACTTTGTTGGTATTTGATTACACCCGCTGAGCATCAGATGAAACTTTACAGATAAGTGTCGTATTCCTTTTTTATTGAAAAACTTCTTAAAGTAGCTTATTAAATCTGTGTAAAATTATGTAAACCGGTTGGAACTCGGAAGATTTGAAACCATGATTAAAAATCTTGTCAAAAGCTCTATGCTCTTTTTAAACTTTATAGAGCTTCCAGTACAATTTACTTTTAATTGAACAAGACCGCCTTCTATTGGCCTAGTCAAATATAGCCTATATAACAGTCAATCTAGAAGTGTTGTTTAAACATAATTTTTTTTCATTTTTGGTACTTAGCACAAATTAGGTCACTCACAAGTGTGATTAGCTACCGCCTACATTTTGATATTCGAAATCTCCTTTCTTTTGTACATTGTGTATTATATAAAACATTAAATTTATTTGACACAGGATTAATACATTTAATTAGCAGGAGCTTACTTGGAACTTAATGCAAAGGTGAAACTAATAAAAGGATCAATCAATTTCCAAATATCCACAAAATTTATTATTTTACGCCCTATTAAAGTTAATTGAGTAGTTCGTATAAAATGAATATTGCCTAGTTTGAGTCTTAGCAATCAAACCAAGTACCTTCATCTTCTCGATCGTGCAACATCCTCCTACCACCATCATACCGAACTCCACCACCTGGCGAATCACCACCAAAACCAACACACTGTAAATCAAAGTCAAAAATAAGACAAGGATTTCGCCTTTTTATCAACAGGGTCACTCTGCGATGGTCAACCGCTGGTGACCCTCTCAATCTTATTTTTAGTATTAAAATGGGTGAACGAGCATGCGGCCTACTTCGTTGTTTGTGTGTATTACCATGATTACCTAAATCATCTGATAAAGATGATGAAAGCTCTTTTCTTTAAGGTCGCAAACATAGCGGTTCTAAAAATCCGTTGGTTACAGCAGTTTCACAAAAAGAAAACAACTAATTTTAAATAGTAAAAATTCTGAAAATTGCACGTTGTTAATTGACATCCACAACTAAAGTGAACTTGGTGACTGGAATCAATCCCAACAATACCGTTACAGCCTATTAAAAGTCCACTGAAACAGAACAGAAACAGAAAATTTTATTCAATATAGATTATGAATAATACTTATTGAAAGTCACTCTTTTGTTTAATTACCACTGGTTCGAAAAAACCTCTGTCCTGGGAAGAACCAGCAAGAAACCCAGCGGGACTTTTTTAAATAACAGCTTACAATCATGTATACATGTATATAGTTACACAATTAACCACACAAAACAAATTAGAAATAGCATGGTAGCGAACACCTCATTCCAGGGGTTATTATCATCCATAAATTCCGTAATATTATAATAACCCTTTTATACAAACTATGCTTAATAAAGTTTTTGAACTTTGAGCAGGTCCAATTTTGTATATTTTCTGGGATTTTGCTGTAAAAGCGTATACATCACCCCAAGAATGAATTACTGACTCGGTGGAGTCAAGTAACTGGTACTACTAGCTTGTGTATGTTCCTAGTATTTACAGAATGAATATCACTTATTTTTGTATAACTACTTTTATTTTTGTGTACGTACATTACATTTTCATAAATGTATTGAGAGGCCAAAGTTAATATATTAATTTCCTTAAATTTTTGTCTGAGCGACTCTTTAGGTTTTAAATCACAGATTGCTCTTATGACCCTATTCTGTAAAACAAATATAATTTCAGTGTCAGTTGCGTGTCCCCATAGCAAAATACCATACGACATTATGCTATGGAAATAGCTAAAGTAAACAAGTCTAGCTGTTTCCACACTGGTAAGATTTCTAATCTTTTTTACAGCATATGCTGCAGAACTAAGTCTGCTTGCTAACTTTGATATATGGGGGCTCCATTGAAGCTTCGCGTCTAGTGTTATTCCAAGAAAAATAGTGGTATCGACAAGACTCTGTTACTCCCCATTTAAAATTACATTAGTATTTAATTGTTTAACATTTGGAGTCATGAACTTCATACATTTCGTTTTAGTTCTATTTAAATGCAAGTTATTAACATTAAACCAATTTACTAATTTAGATATAGCATTATTTACTTCGTCATATTTTAATAATTGTCGTTTTAATTTGAAAATTAATGAAGTGTCATCAGCAAATAATACTATATTATGGTTATCCCCTACTATGTAAGGTAAGTCATTATTATATACAAGAAACAGAAAGGGGCCGAGAATTGAGCCTTGAGGCACGCCATTTGTACTATCGACCCGGAAGGCTCATACTATTAATGACAACTTTTTGAGTTCTGTTACTTAAATATGAAACAATTAATTTAAGTGCATCACTTCTTACACCGTAGTGTTATAGTTTCCTGATTAATGTTTCATGGTGAACACAATCGAAGGCTTTGAATAGGTCACAGAATATACCCAAAGCATCCTGTGAATTCTCCCATGCATTGAAAATATATTTAATCAGTTCAACACCAGCATGATTTGTCGAGCGACCCCTTGTGAAACCGAATTGATTTTTATGAAGTAAATTATTAACATTAAAAAAATTAACATTTGATAAGAATAATTTTTCAAAAATTTTAATTAGTGTTGGCAGTACAGAAATGGGTCTAAAATTGGCAGGGTCTAATGTACTACCAGATTTAAATAAAGGTATTACTTTACTATGCTTCATCAAATCAGAAACACACCATATTCGATACTAGTATTATAAATAATAGCTAGTTGAGGCGCGATTATATCGATTATAGACGCAATAACTTTAACATAAATGCCCCACATATCCGCAGTTTTCTTAACATCAATAGTTTTAAAATATTTTACAATATCTTTGATGATATTTTATGAAATGTAAAATTATTTGTACGCATTTACATTTTGTTTAAGAAATGATTCGGCGACAGCAGGAGAAGAATTCAGTGACATAGTGGTTAAGATCGGAATATCCGTAAAATACTTCTCAAAACCATTGCAACATCCTGATCTGATTCCGTTAATTTGTTGTTAAACTCAACCGGTAATTTGAATTGCGAGAGTTGACCTTACCAGTTTCACTATTAATTATACTCCACGTCATTTTAATTTTATTAGAAACCGTCTTAATTTTGTTGCTCAAATGCAAAGACTTGGCTTTTGAGCACACTCCTTTAAATATTTTTGAATATTTTTAACATATTCCTAAATTCGACGCTAGGGTTATATGACCTTTCATGGTAAAGTTCATATAACCTTTGTCTCTCTTATGGACTCCTACTGTCGCCCATTCATTGAAAGCCTTCCGACTGTTCAAGGAGAACGTTTTAGAAGTAAAAATATTATGTAATTCATTGCAAATAAGTTTAAACACTGTTCCATACAAAAAATTAGGATCATTTGGTATGAAAGTGATGGAAGTTTCTTCACTATGTTACTTCTAAACTTCTCCAAGCGACGTGCATTTACAGGAACAAACACAATTTTCTCATCTACTTGCTTTTGTGAACATAAGGTAACAAACTAACTGTCCACAGTGATCAGAACTCAATTTTGAATTATACATTTATGCAACGGCTTAACATTTGTAAAATGTTATCTAAACATGTTGCACTACATTCAGTAATACGCGTTGGCTCTAAAATAAATTAAAAAGACCATATGATTTAAACAATGATCTAAATTTAATATTGGTGGAGGAAGCTTCTAGGAGATTGATATTAAAGTCTCCATATTACAACATATTTATTCTGTTTATTAAACAACAAAAACTTCCTCCATAATTTTTCAAAAGTATTGTATATAGAACATGGGGTCTGTAGACACTCACAACAATGAGTGCTCAAACTCAACATGCCATTTCTACAGTTCACTCAACAGAGGCTCACAATATCTTTACGTTCTTTACATGATAATAATTTACTAGCTAATATTAACGAGCCACCTCTTAAAACCGTTTCTCTGTTGAACAGAACTGACCACCTGGTGATTACTGAAATTAAACATTATGTTATAAGCTTTTAACCAATGTTCAGTAATACATAAAATATGAATATTGTTGCTATTTAAGAACAATTCAATTTCTAGCTCTTTGCCTATCATGCTAGAGCCTTTTTTTTGCCTATAACTGCTAGAGATTACCTCTATTGTCTCATTTTCTAATTTAAATTACTTGGAACTGATTCCAAATTACATATTAAGTCATTACACTGCTCAAAAGAAGCAGATGTCGGTGTAGCCAAGTCCTTGGCTGAGTTAATATATAAACAATAAGATAGCACATTTGCTATCTGTCTTAAATTATATTTGGATAGGTAATACCTATCTCTAGTCAAAAATTTCTTAATTAAATTATTTATGTCTATTAAATTAATTATATTATTATAATTATAACATTTACAAACATTATAACATTCCCCGTGTAGTGGCGGTTAAGAATACCCACTACCCCATATCTTCCCGTGGGTGTCGTAAGAGGCGACAAAGGGAAACTGATACAGAAGATGGGCAGCATCTTTCTGATAAAGCCAAAAACAATAAAAACTGCGGTTGCCAACCCGCTCGCCAAGCGTGGCAACTATGGCAATATACCCCATGAGCGACGACACAAAGAAACGGCCCCAGTCCCGGCGGCCCGCTATTCCTGGCTACGGTGGCGACCATGGTAACGGCGGGGCAGGGGCTAAAATCTCCGTGGAGGTTCGGTTGCCACCGACGACTCGACCTGGCAACATATAACGCACGCACCCTGAGGACTGACGAGAAGATCCTGGAGCTGGAAGAAGAGATGATAAGTTACGCTGGAATATAATAGGACTATCCGGGTCCGAAGAGGAGCTCACGGTAATCCTCGAATCCGGCAACTTATTCTATCACCGGGAGGGCGACCATCTGTCCCAAGGAGGTGTCGGATTTATCGTCCACAAGTCTCTCGTTAACAACGTTGTAAAGATCGGGAGTGTGTCGACGAGGGTTGCGTACCTTATACTCAGAATCACCAAACGGTATTCGCTGAAGGTCATACAGGTTTACGCACCAACCTCGGCACCCCGATGAGGAGGTGGAGGAAATGTGAGGATATCTCAGAGCCATGCATTCCTCCAAAACCCACTATACGGTGTTAATGGGAGACTTCAACGCAAAACTAGGCACAAGAAAGCGGTGAGCTGAAAGTAGGGAAATTCGGAATAGGGCAACGGAACCCAAGGGGCCAGCAGCTGGCCGACTTTATGGAGAAAGAGGGACTCTTTATGATGAACTCTTTCTTCCAAAAGCGGCCCCACAGAAAGTGGACCTGGTCGAGCCCCGACGGTTCGACAAAAAATGAGATTGACTTCATTATGACGACCAGACGACAACTGTTCAGTGATGTCTCAGTGATCGCGAGGGTGAAAACTGGCAGCGATCACCGAATGGTGAGAGGCACACTAACCCCTAAACGTTAAGTTGGAGAGGTCACGTCTAATGAAGTCAACGCTCCGTCCCTCGTGCTCTAATCCAAAGTCCGAAAACTTTCAGCTCGAGTTACAAAATCGTTTTCAGTGCCTAGAATTTGGCAATGAAGTGGACGATATGAATGACAAGCTTGTAGAAACTGTCCATGCGGTCGGAGCTAAGTTCTGTAGGACCGTCGCAGAAGAACACAAAAACTCTCCGATCACACTCTTAATATCATGGTTGTTAGACGGGAGATGAAGCTGCAGTCTTCAGCAGATTTGACAGCATACAGGCAACTGAACAGACAGATCTCCAAATTCATGCGGCGGGACTTGCGCAACTTCAATACAGCTCGTATTGAAGAAGCGATCGAGCGGAACCAGGGCTCCAAAGTCTTTGCCAGAGATCTGTCTGCCAGAAAGAGCCAACTGTCGAAGTTGAAGACCGATTGTGGCAGCATCGTTTCCGGGACACCTGAGATTTTGAGTGAGATTGAGAGGTTCTATGGGCAGCTGTACACGTCATCGTTGGAGCCACGCGCAAGTGTGAGTAACGATCCAAGAGCAAGTCTTATCCGACACTATTCCGATGATATCCCGGACGTCAGTCTGAGCGAGATTAGAATGGCTCTCCAGCACCTTAAAAACGGCAAGGCCCCAGGCGAGGATGGAATTACAGCGGAGCTTATGAAAGCGGGTGGAAAACCGGTACTTGAAGTCCTTCAGAAGCTCTTTAATTCCGTTCTCCATGGTGGTATTACACCGGAGGCGTGGAGCAGAAGTGCGGTGGACTTGTTCTTCAAGAAAGGCGACAATGCTCTCTTGAAGAACTACAGACCGATTTCCCTTCTGAGCCACGTCTACGTGCTGTTTTCGAGTCATCACGAATCGTCTCGCACGTAGACTCGACGACTTCCAGCCACCCAAACAAGCCGGTTTCCGAAAAGGCTTTAGTACATAGACCACATACATACTCTTCGGCAAATTGTACAGAAGACCGACGAGTACAATCTGCCACTTTGCCTTGCGTATGTGGACTATGAGAAAGCCTTTGATTCCGTCGAAATTTGGGCGGTGCTGCAGTCCCTTCAGCGGTGCCAAGTGGACTGTCGGTATATCGAGGTGCTGAAGTGTTTGTACAGTAGGGCTACGATGGCTATCCGAGTACAGAACCAGAGTACGAAACCTATCCAACTGCAGAGAGGTGTAAGACAGGGTGACGTAATATCCTCGAAACTCTTCACCGCTGCATTGGAAGACGTTTTCAAGCTACTGGACTGGAAAGGATACGGTATTAACATCAATGGCGAGTACATCACTCACCTTCGATTTGCCGACGATATAGTCCTTATGGCAGAATCGCTGGAGGATCTAAGCACTGCTCAATGACCTCAATAGTGTCTCCCAACGGATGAGTCTCAAGATGAACATGGACAAAACAAAATCATGTTTAATGTCCATGTCACACCTATGCCGGTAGTTGTTGGGACACTAAGCTCGAAGTTGTTGACGAATATGTTTACCTGGGACAAATAGTCCGACTAGGTAAGTCCAACTTCGACCGAGGTCAATCGACGGATTCAACTCGGCTGGGCGTTCGGGAGATTACGACCCATCTTCTCGTCAGGCATACCTCAAAACCTCAAAACTAAATTGTACAACCAGTGCGTGTTGCCAGTGATAACATACGGAACTGAGACGTGGTCCTTCACTGCTGGCCGTATGAGGAATCAAGGTCGCTCAGCTATGGAAGGCTATGCTCGGGGTTTCTCTGCGTGATAAACTTAGAAATGAGGATACCCAGTAGAACCAGAGTAACCGACATAGCCCAAAGGATTAGTAAGCTGGTGGCAATGGGCCAGCCATATAGCTCGAAGAACCGACAACCGATGGGGAAGAAAGGTTCTCGAGTGGCAGCCTCATACCGGCAGGCGAAGTGTGGGGCGTCCCAGATGGAGTGACGACCTGGTAAGACATACAGGAAGTCAATGGATGCAGGTGGCTCGGACCGTGCTGTGGCATTCCGTGGGGAGGCCTATGTTCAGCAGTGGACTTGTGAAGGGCTGTAATGATGAAAAAAAAATATAACAATTAGATGTCAAGTTTAAATTGTTATTAAATGAAAAGTTATTCATTAATAAATTTAAATTGTATCTTATTTTATTTTCCTGTGGCTGTATGTAAGCAATGTAAACAAGATAATTTTATGTACATTTAAAGTATTTAGATGATCAATATATTTTAATAATTGAGTTTTTTTACATTGCCTCTTCTCCCAACAAAAATTATTAATGTGCTATTAGGGCAAAACTTACTAGTTAAAACTTTATTCATTATATGACTAAAGGACGCTCCAGGCATACAACAATTACTAACCTGATGTCCTTTTAAACAGTTATTTAACATTGTGCCCAAATTTTTGCCTATGTCATCACAATACATAATAACTTTATTTTTATTAATATTTAAATTACTTTTTAAGTTAATATTCTTTGTTATGGTACTGTCATAGAGTGTAGGTGAAAATAATGAGTCCTTACTGTTATCATTATTTTTTACACATATTGTCCCCGATGAACCTGGTATGGAGCGCTGATACTCACTCTGATGTTTAATTAAGGTCAGCGCTCCTCATTCTCTTACATGACTTTACCAGATCATTCATGGCCAATATTGTTCTTTTATCTCATCCTGAGCCGATGCATATTTATTTGATATAATTTGTAGGGAGTTTTAAGTGATAAAATTGTTAAAATTAGACACTCTATATCAGTCTTAACAGTTATTCATATTTTCCACCTCAATTGAATATAATTTAAGTTTATTAATTAATTTTGCTTTTCTTTACATACATTTATATATTTTTGACATTAATTTTAGTTTTAATTAACTTTTGTACATTCCTAATATATTTATTAATTTTTATGTATTTCTTTAATTTTCTTCTACTGCAGGTAATCCTTGCTGCTGTTCTTGATGTGACATAATCATCACTAGTCAAATCGATTGTTGTGGAGGGTTGCAATGACTTTGAGTTTGGGACGCTTTCAAGTTATCTATGTATTGTTTTAATTGCACAATCTGCTCATTAGCCTCACTTAACTGTAACTGCAATGCAGCAATTAATCTGAGGGATTCCTCATATTCCTTGCTGCATTGGTCAAACTCATCGACTGTTCTCTGAAGTTGATCCTTTTCTTTTAAAACAAAATTGTAAATGCATAAATGCAAATTAAATTATTTGTTTCATGCAAAGTAAAGTATCTCTTCTATATTGTAAAATGATGTAGACTTGTACATATTATATTTAATTACATACTTTATTGTGTTTTTTTAACAGATCAGTTTTTGATTTAATAATTGTTTTTGTAGAGGATAGGTTGGTTTCATCCTTTACTACGCCTTTACTTAATTTTTATTTATTAATTGCAAACGCATTGTAATGCATATTCCTTATGCAACTTAACCATATCACTTTTTAGCTAGGTATTTTTAGCAATTATATTTATTATTTCCTTTTCGTTGTCATCCCTTTCTTTACACAACAGCTCACACTGCTCCTTTGACGCCTTAAGTTCTTGAAGCGCCATTTGAAGTTGGTTCTCCAATTGGCGCGTTTTGACGTTGCGTGTATTCAATTTACTATTAAGTGTAAATAGCAAAAGAAAACAAAGAAAGAAAACCGAAAAAGCAGAGTAAGCAAATGTCCAGATCTATGGGTTTATTTACAGATCTCAAATTAAATTATCATGTAAATAATTCAAAATGAAATCCAGAACAACACTTACTTAAAAGGTAAATCTTAAAATGTTAGGGATAACAAGAATAACACTTACAGTAAGTTTAAACGATGTTCGTTACAGATGTCACTTTTGTTAGAACACTGAACACAATTTAATTAAAATACTTATGACTTTTACTTATTTTACAAATAAAAATAAGTCGTATTTAACAACTGTAACTCAAAATTGAGGTGGATATTATCAATTTACAATTTTCAAATTTTTTTAAATAGTTGGGGTAAGTATTTGCAACTAGTCACCAGGGTTGCCTAGTGACTGCTGAACATAGGCCTCCCCTATAGCTTAGTTTGCTTTTAGCTTCCCTATAGTTGCCACGCTTGGTAGGCAGGTTGGCAACCGCAGTTTTTATATTTAGTTGTTGAAGACGCTACTATCCATCTACTGGTTTGCTTCCACTGTCACCTCTTACGACACCCACGGGATGATATGGTAATGTATTCTTACCGCCGCGACCCGATCATCCGAAAATTCCTGAAAACTATTCCTCGTGAGAGAAGCGATAGAATCGCAAAGTCGGTGAACAAGCCACTCTAAAGAACGAGGTCGCCCACGATTCGAGACACTATTCTTAAAGTTGAAAGATTTTTACTGAAGAAATCCGATCCAGAGGTGAAGAGTGTTTATACTCGTATTTTAAGTTGAATTTTGCCTTGAAAAGGTGCCAGCTGTGAACTGGTATTAAATATTGAACACCTCTCTACTAAACTCTAAGCTGAAGCCAATTTTTATGATAAGGTATAAATTCGTCACGTTAAAGCAATTCTGCAACGCAGTGTCTCGCTACGCAACGGATAGAGGGCTTTGAAACACAATAGCGAGCACACGATCTTGTTTAAAATTCTGGTGTATTTCAAACGCTTGCAAAACATCTTATTCTGAATGGCAACACTGACATAAAATATTTAATCTGTTTTTTTGGAATAATCAATGTCTGTGACGAGTAGAAGTTTCTCACTTTAAAATATCATAACCTAACATGATAAAGTAATACATTAAACACAATTTTCTTGAGTTAAATAATATAACTGTGCTTGGAAGCAGGATTGAGTGGTGAAGAACTTCTTTTTAATATCGTATATAGCGCGATTATGGCGGGAAGAAAATATAGATATGAAGATGTGAGTTATTCTATCTATATATCTTTACACATATCTTCACAGACAATAAAAAACTGCGGCAGCCAGCCGCCTGCCAAGCGTGGAAACTACGGCAAAATCCTCCGTAAACAATCAAAGGAGGGCCTATGTTCAGCAGTGGATTATAGGCTGTAATGGATGGTAACGTTCTGCGTGAGTGTCATTCATGGGTCGAGCCGATCCATTAGTGCTGCAGCGATAATACAGCTTTTTATAGAATAAGGGTGACAAACGAGCACACAGTCCACCTGATGGTAAGTGGTTGCTGTGGCCCATAGACATCTACATCTATCTTCGTTTGCAAATTAAAATGCAGATGCATTGTCAGCCATGAGGACTAAGATAGAATGCCTCTTTTCAGTAAAAGTGTCTCTGGTTCTCTACACTCACCATACGAAACACTGCAGCATTAAGCTGCTATTTTGCTGGTATTCAGTGAGAGCGTGTCCTTCCCCGATCGAGCCGACCCATTCGTGCTACAACTATACTATTATATAGCTAGCATGGCTCTACCGTAAAAAAGCTGTAGCATGGCTCTACCACGAAAAAATTCAATTTTGATTCGACGAATATCATTTTAAATATAAATAAAATACCATAATATATATTTTTCTCCCGTGTTGTTTTTAAACTAGAGTAACAATCAAACTTAGAATCCACCTAATGGTAAGTGGCTATTGCAGCCCATGTACACCTGCAACCAACTACAAACAATGAAGGCTACAGATTCGTTGTCACCTATGAGGTCTAATCTTGAATGATACTAGGTCTCTATACCCCTTAGATCGAAACACAGTAGCGCATGCACTGCTACTTGGCAGCATAAATGCCTATCCAGACGAAATCCTAGACTTTCTGTCTAGGAGCAGTCATACCGTCTAGTATTAACCTTATGTCAAGGCATTGGATAATATAACTCATTACTGTAATTACCACTTTATACGTGTACTAGCTGAACCCGGCAGACGTTTTCCTGCCAGTTGATATCATAGGTTGTGTTCAGCAACGTTTTGTATTTTAGCGCATGCAATTTAATTTATTAATTGCCGCGCTTTATTGAAAACAAAAGCAAATACCTAAAATCAAAATTTTTAAATTTTGTTTGTTTCTAAAATTTTTTTCAATTTTTTTTTGTTTATTAATAATTAAATATAAACCTTCTCCATTGAAAAATACATAAAAAAATAACCAGTTTTCATGGTGATCGATCAAATACATTTTGAGTTAAACGATTTCATATATACAAACATCTTTTATATTATGTATAGATTTGCGGTGTAAGAATATCCACTACCACTTATCGTCCCTTGGGTTTCGTAAGGGCGACAGAGAGTAGTGAAACAGGAGCCGAGCTGCAGCATCTTCCTGGTAACAAATCATAATTATAATAGTATACCAGTTCTCTACATCCTTCATATCACCTATCTCGAACACAGGTGCTGCTGCTTGTGAGTAAAATGATAATTGACCAAATACTTCAAGTGGTTCTTTGTAAAAGTAGAATAATTATTTCTTTCTATTTGACTATAAAATGTCTTGACGTTGAAGATGAATTGTAAAAGGGCCGCGTCACTTCCGGAGCGATCTATTCAATTGCTCGAGACTCGAGAACAGTGTCGGAGATTTGTGACATCAAAGTGGATCGAGAATTGAAAGGACAATCGAATGAACAGACTAAATAAGGCGTGGTAATTCAGCTCAATAATATTGTCGTGAACTAACCCCGTGTAGTGGTGGGTTAGAATACCCACTACCCCATATCTTCCGTGGGTGTCGTAGAGGCGACAGAGGGATACTGAGGCAGAAGATGGGCAGCAGCATCTTTGATAACAGCAAATAACAATAAAAAACTGCGGTTGCCAACCAGCTTGCCAAGCGTGGCAACTACGGCAATACCCCCAATGAAGAGTTACGAAGTGACGGCCCCAGTCCCCGGCCCCGCTATTCCTGGCTACGGTGGCGACCATGGTAACGGCGGGGCAGGGGTGCTAAATCTCCGGTGGAGGTTCGGTTGCCACCTACGACGACTCGACCTGGCAACATAACGCACGCACTCTGAGGACTGACGAGATCCTGGAGCTGGAAGAAGAAATAGACAAGTTGCGCTGGAATATTATAGGATTATCCGAGGTCCGAAGAGGGAGGACACGGTAATCCTCGAATCCGGCAACTTGTTTTATCACCGGAGGCGACCATCTGTCCCAAGGAGGTGTTGGATTTATCGTCCACAAGTCTCTCGTTAACAACGTTATAAAGATTCGGAGTGTGTCGACGAGGGTTGCGTACCTTATACTCAGAATCACCAAACGGTATTCGCTGAAGGTCATACAGGTTTACGCACCAACCTCGGCACACCCCGATGAGGAGGTGGAGAAATGTATGAGGATATTTCTAGAGCCATGCATTCCTCCAAAACCCACTATACGGTGTTAATGGGAGACTTCAACAAAGCTAGGCACAAGAGAACGGTGAGATGAAAGTAGGAAATTCGGATTAGGGCAACGGAACCCAGGGCAGCAGCTGGCCGACTTCATGGAGAAGAGGACTCTTTATGATGAACTCTTTCTTCCAGAAGCGGCCCCACAGAAATGGACCTGGTCGAGCCCCGACGGTTCGACAAAAAATGAGATTGACTTCATTATGACGACTAGACGCCAACTGTTCAGTGATGTCTCAGTGATCGCGGGGTGAAAACTGGTAGCGATCACCGAATGGTTGAGGCACACTGCACCTAAACGTTTAGTTGGAGGGTCACGTCTAATGAAGTCAACGCTCTAATCCAGTCGTGCTCTAATCCAAAGTCCCGAAACCTTTCAGCTCTAGTTATAAAACCGTTTTCAGTGCCTAGAAGATTGCAATGCAGTGGACGATATGAATGACAAGCTCGTGGAAACTGTCCATGCGGTCGGAGCTAAGTTTTGTAAGACCCGCCGCGGAAAACACAAAACTCTCCGATCACACTCTTATTCTCATGGCTGTTAGACGGGAAATGAAGCTGCAATCTTCAGTAGATTTGATAGCATACAGGCAACTGAACAGACAGATCTCCAAATGCATGCGGCGGGACTTACGCCTTTAATACTGCTCGTATTGAAGAAGCGATCGAGCGGAACCAGGGCTCCAAAGTCTTTGCTAGAGATCTGTCTGCCAGAAAGAGCAAACTGTCGAAGCTGAAGACCAAGTGTGGCAGTCGTTTCCGGACACCTGAGATTTGGTGAGATTGAGAGATTCTAAGGGCAGCATCATCGTTGGAGCCACACGCAAGTGGTAACGATCCAAGAGCAAGTCTTATCCGACACTATTCCGATGATATTCCGGACGTCAGTCTGAGCGCGATTAGAATGGCTCTCCAGCACCTTAAAACGGCAAGGCCCCAGGCGAGGATGGAATTACAGCGGAGCTTCTGAAAGCGGGTGGAAAACCGGTGCTTGAAGTCGACTCTTTAATTCCGTCCTCCATGGTGGCACTACACCGGAGGCGTGGAGCAGAAGTGCGGTGGTCTTGTTCTTTAAGAAAGGCGACAACGCTCTCTTGAAGAACTACAGATTTCCCTTTTAGCCGCGTCTACGTGCTGTTTTCGAGAGTCATCACGAATCGTCTCGCATGCAGACTCGACGACTTCAGCCTCCCGAACAAGCCGGTTTCCGAAAAGGCTTTAGCACCATAGACCACATACATACCCTTCGGCAAATTGTACAGAAGTCCGAAGAGTACAATTTGCCACTATGTCTGGCGTGTGGACTATGAGAAGCCTGATTTCGTCGAAATTTGGCGGTGCTGCAGTCCTTCAGCGGTGCCAAGTGGACTGTCGGTATATCGAGGTGCTGAAGTGTTTGTACAGTAGGGCTATGATGGCTACCAAGTACAGAACCAGAGTATGAAACCTATCCAACTGCAGAGAGGTGTTAGACAGGGTGTCGTAATATCCCGAAACTCTTCACCGCTGCATTGGAAGACGTTTTCAAGCTACTGGACTGGAAAGGATACGGTATTAACGTCAATGGCGAGTACATCACTCACCTTCGATTTGCCGACGATATAGTCCTTATGGCAGAATCGCTGGAGGACCTAATCACTATGCTCAATGACCTCAATAATGTCTCCAACGGATAGGTCTCAAGATGAACATGGACAAAACAAAATCATGTTTAATGTCCATATCACACCTATGCCGGTAGTTGTTGGGAGCACTAAGCTCGAAGTTGTTGATGAATATGTTTACCTGGGACAAATAGTCCGACTATGTAAGTCCAACTTCGACCGAGAGGTCAATCGACGGATTCAACTCGGCTGGGCAGCGTTCGGGAGATTACGACCCATCTTCTCGTCAGGCATACCTCAAAACCTCAAAACTAAATTGTAGAAACAGTGCGTGTTGCCAGTGATGACATATGGATCTGAGACGTGGTCCTTCACTACTGGCCGTGGGAAACTCAAGGTCGCACAGCGATATGGAGGAGCTATGCTCAGGGTTTCTCTGCGTGATAAACTTAGAAATGAGGATATCCGTAGTAGAACCAGAGTAACCGACATAGCCCAAAGGATTAGTAAGCTGAAGTGGCAATGGGCCGGCCATATAGCTCGAAGAACCGACAACCGTTGGGGAAGAAAGGTTCTCAGTGGCAGCCTCATACTGGCGGGCGAAGTGTGGGGCGTCCCCCATTAGATGGAGTGACGACCTGGTAAGACATGGGAAGTCAATGGATGCAGGTGGCTCGAGACCGTGCTTTGTGGCATCCGTGGGAAGGCCTATGTTCAGCAGTGGACTTGTGAAGGGCTGTAATGAATGAATGAATGAACTAATTCTAACGCAAGCATTTACAGCTTACCTGGAGCGGTTGACGACAATATTATTTAGTAATTTACAAAGTACTCGAAACGCCGGGAATATAAAAATAATCTAATTAAACGCGATAAGATCCGTATGAAGTAGTTTCATTAAATGTTTATTGCGCGTAAATATAAGAAATCATTAAACAATAAATTAACATAAATAACGAAGAATATTTTTATAAAATTGAAGTAACAAATAGACTTTTAAAACACCTGATGGTAGGTAAGTGTCTACTGGGTCCATTAACACCTCTCACAGAATACCAGCGTAAAATAGAAGCTTGATGTTGCTGTGTTTGAGTGTAGAGAACCGGAGACCCTTTTACTAGGTACAGAAATTCCATCTTAGTCCTCAGGGGTGACACCACATCTACATTATGATTCTTAATCGAGGATAAATGTAGGTGTCTAAGGGCCAGAGTATCCGCTGACCATCAGGTGTCCCTGCTCGTTTGTCATTTTAATAGATAAAAACCTGCACCTACATAAGCAAAGAAAGCTACGGACGCGTTGTCACCGTTGAGGTAGATGGATTGCTCACGGCCTGTTTCATACTGGCTCTCTTTAGCCTTCAGACTGGAACGTAGGTCTGCATGCACTGCTGTTTGGCGACAGAGATAAGTAAGAGGGCGGTACCTGCCCAGACGGACTCCTAGCCAGAGAAGGAGTCCTACCATCTAGTCAAATTCCAACAAAAGGCATTAATTTATTTAATGCAAGGAAAACATGCTGCCTTTTCCTTTTTTCTAGTTCTTTTGTACCAGGTTTGATTCCCAATTAAATGAAGTCATTTATCTAAAATCTGTAACCGTGTAGAATATCCACTACCGTAGATGTCATAAGAGGCGACAGAGGGAAATAAACTAGGAGATTGGCTGCAACTGCTATTGCTAACCCGCTTGCCAAGCGTGGCAACTTTGCCAAATAAATGAGGAGGGTAATCTATGCGGGGGAGTGGGGGGTCGATATTCAGCAGTGGACTTTTGATTGGGTGTAACGGTAACGATCCAAAATCTTAAAATTTGGATTCTTCAAAATCAACAAGAGCACCTTTATACATGAGTATTACCCTGTAAGTTGTTATTCGACCGTACCCTTCATAAATCCTACAGGGTTTCTTTTTTTTATAGAAGAAAACAGCATGCTGCTCACCTGATGGTAAGTGACTACCGCCGCCCATGAACAACTGCAACACCATAGGAATTGCAGGTGCGTTGCCGGCCTTTTAGAAAGGAGTAAGCTCTTTTCTTGCTGGTTCCGCTCCAGACAGAACACAGGAAAATAAAACTACTTTCATGAAACATTCTTTATTTTAAATTGAATAAAATCTGTTGCAATTTTTTCAAATCGAAAGTTGTCGTGTTGAATTGACTAGAAATTTCAATGATAAAGTCTACAACAATACTCATTCCTCCATAGCAACTGTGAGCGATGTGCCTGTGGGACTGTGTTACAGTTGAAATAACAGGATACCTACATCGCGAACAAAGCGAACTTAACATCATTATTTAGACTGTTTGTTAACGTCATCGTATACTAAGGCTGTTTTGGACAAAGATATTTTATCAAAAATAAAAAAATTAAGTTCTATTCGGGAACATAATAGGTGTTAAAAACTTACATGAAAGCAAAAAATTTAATTACCAAAAATACCAATTCACCTTTTAAGACAGTTTCATTTCATTTAAAATTAACGTTTCTTAATTTCATTCATTACAGTATAAAAACTGGATATAGGCCTCCCTAGATTACCTCATAGAAGGGATATATGTGTGTTGCCACGCGTGGCAGGTGAATTGGCAACTGCAGTATTTTTAATTTTTTTTATTTATTATTAGGACGACGCTGTTGTCCATTTCCTGGTTTGAATACACACGCGACGAAATGGGATAGAAAATATTCTAACGCCGCTACTGACGGTTATCTATTAATTGTATTTGAATGTATTTCTATATTTTATTGATTTATTATAAATTATGACCGACTTTTTAAACTATTACAAATATTATGTACTCGGTAGAGAAAGATGTTACCTTAGAAGTAATTACGGGTTTTATTACGTATTTTAGCGCTCATAATCTACAATTTTGGGTGAAATTTAAGGAAGAATAATTTAACAACCTTACTTTGGGATAACGGTCATGGGGCGAAAGTTTACGACATTAAAAACGCCTTCTTACACCTCTTTATAGCTTCGCGTTTATTATACAATGCCTTACTTGAAATTGGGTTCGCATCGCTGCCAAGGTCCGCACGATATAAGTTAATCAAGTCGGGCAAAGACGGTTGCAAATCAATAGTTTAACTTAAAATATTCAAGATGTTATTAATTAGCTAAGATCCGAGTAATAAAATAAAACGATGTGTCTTACCTAGTTTGAAGAGCACTTCCCGCCCTCCCTTATTTACGTGCAGGTTTCCCATCACATCTAATCTCAGCACCACTTATCCCAATACCACTACACTAGAAAAGATACACCACTGTCGATAATACGACAAGTGTTTCGCCTCTAAACGGTGACTCCTCAGGTGAAGTAGACTCTGCGGTGGCTGACCGCTCTTAGCTCTAGCTTTCTATTAATTATCTAGATATATTCACTTATATCACAAAAAATTGCTTATAGTTACTCTTAGGTTTAAATTAGAGTCCATTTCAGTAAGGAAGCCCCGTGGAAAATATACGAACTAAAATGTAAAGTGGAATGGAATGTGCAATTTGAAAGTAAGTATGTAGCGCCGCGGCTAAGGGACTTTTTGGTGAGAAAGGCTCTTCTTACACCATAGCTTAAACCCGACACTATCTATAAACCACGTTTTGTAATAAGAAGGTTTAGGTTCTAATTGAAATGATCCATTTTATAATCAGCTATTTTGAGTGTCCACATCTTTCGTCCTAATCAACTTTCCTTACTTAAAATCACTTCCTGCAAGTTACATTCGATTCTTAATAAAGCAGTTCGGTATATGAGCGGTGACCTTCACAAGTTTCAATATGCGCATTATACGGTTTAAGGTCTGATTGGATATACATTCACACACTTCATATGTTTGTCTTCGAAATAGTTTATTCCGAAGACATTCTAACATTTATTTTCATCACCACTGAGTAGGTGGTAATTCAGTACTTAAAATACAAATTAACAATTTGATTGGTGCAGGCGGGGATTGAACCCAGGTTACTCGCATACTGTAAAATTTACAGCGAGCACTAAGCTCCTGAGCAACCACGACCTTTTAAATAATGTTAAGAGTGAGGTAGATAACTTTTAAGCGTTAAAATTTCCCCACTCGTTCAAGCAGTATAAAGAACTTTGTAGAATCGTTTAAAGATAAAGTTAAAGTTACAGCCTATACGTCACTGCTGGGCCTGTGCCGAGCCTCCTCTCATTTCTGAGAGGGTTAGAACAAGGAAGTGTCCGCCGAGCTGTCCGAATGCGTGTTGGTGAACTTTACATGTCTTCGAAATATTTTTATTTTCTCAGAAATGCATGTTTCCTCACGATGTTTTCCTTCTGCAGAGCACGTGGTAAATCAGCACTTAAAATTGCAGTTAACAATTTCATTGGTGCCGGCGGGGTCGAACCAGGTTGCTCGTGTACTGTGAAATTACAGCGAGCGCTAACCATCTGAGCCCACGGCTCTAATCGAATCGTTTCCACTGGTTGCTGTTGGTTGCATACTTTATTTATTTTGGTGATATGTATATTGTATTTACTTCTTATGCGTTTCATGAATATTTTATAACATAAAGTAATTACTAAATAGTATTCATTTATTTTTTACCGTGTAGTGGCTTAAGATTATCCAACCCCATATCATGCCGTGGGTGTCGTAGAGGCGACAGAGGGAAGCAAATCAGGGATCGTCGTCCTCTAATAACGACTAAAAGCTGCCAAGCGTGGTAACTATGCAAATATCAATCTATGGGGAAGATGTTCTATGATCAGCAGTGGACTTTAATGGGCTGTAATGGTAATTCATTTATGTAAACAGTTAAGAGTATCATCTATCAACAGATTCTTATGATTTTTATGCAAATTTAGACAGATGCGGTTGTATTATTTAATGTAGAAAACTATTTCGACGTAAGGTGTGTGTATAATTACGACGTTGTATATTTGTTTACAAGGACGTACCCGTTGCAATGTTTAACAGATGAGCGAGCTCGTTCGTGTTCAGTCACAGTGTCGAGAAGTTTCCGTGCCATAAACTATTTCACAAGTCACCCACCTGTTGGATGTCAGTTGCGATTAGGAAAGTTTTGAGTCTATAAACGTCAAACCAAGACAGATTAAATGTCTTATAAAGGACAAAAGGTAAAGTTTTATGTTCGAAGGAACTTTAATATTAACATATCAATAAAAATTGTTTCTCTTGAAAATAGAGAACTTTTATTAATTATTTATAATTTTTTTCCATATTATATATGGAAAATTAGAAGTACGATTGCCTACCCGCCTACCAAGCTACTTTGGAAAATATTATCATAGTGGTATTTTTCATAGTTACGATCCTTAGCAACCGCAGTTTTTTTAATAATTTAAAAGACCTTGATGCCCATCTCCTGGTTTGTTTCCCATCCACCGGACGACATGAGTTAGTGGATGTTCTTACACCGCTACTACACGGCAAAAATAGGGATACCTGAAGTATAATTCCTTAATTTACGAACAGGTATAAATAAAATATATCTAAATATAATAATAAATTAGATACAAAAGTAAATTACAAGTATTTGGTAAATATATAAATACTATAGACTGTGATAAGTAAATATAATGCTAACTTTATGAATCAATTTTACTTCCCTCTTGAGTGAAGGATGGACCTAAATTAAACTCAAAGTGAATTATTTATTGTTTATTGTAACACAAGTCAAGCGTTCTATTTAAAGCTAAGATTTGTTAATTAAATCTAATTGAACTCCTAACTCGTAACAGATGGAGAAATATTTATCTGCTACACTAATTAATTGTATTTTGACATAACAACCTACCTACGTAACTACATTCCTGTTTATTTAATTAAAATTTTGTGCAACCGACTTCAGTATATTATTAAAGATAACTCAAAACTATTAGACAGACCTTGATCAAATTTATGTGGGACCAATTTAGAGTATATCTATGCATAAAAAGAATCATCAAAATCGGACTACTCTGTAAAAAGTTATGCGTGGTCATACATAAAAAAAAAAATATACGCGTCGACTTGAGCCACTCCTTTTTTCGTCGGTTGAAAATAGAAATTTATCTTTTAAACTACGCAAATTTGCGCTCGATTTGATGAGCTTTTAGTTTAAACGTTGGCATATACAAAATACTAGACAACATATTAAAGTCTCTTTGATAACGACTGTAGTCAAAACAAGTCTATTATTTATTTCTTTGTAAATTATATTTATAAATTATAATTATAAACTGGCGCAACATGAAATAAGATAATTTGTCATTCTATCATCATTATATCAACTAACCATGTACTGTCGGTCTAAGAATCTCCACTACCTATATCATTCTGTAGGTGTCGTATGGGATGACAGAGAGTCAAAACCTGGAGATGGGCAGCAGCGTCTTCATAATGATAACTAAAAATAAAAATAAAACTGCGGTTGCCAACCCGCCTGCCAATGGCAACTATGGAAATATCTCTGTATTCATATATGGGGAGGTCTATGTTCAGCAGTTGACTTTTAATAGGCTGTAACGGTACATCCGTAGTCGATCAGTATATATGGTTCTAGCTATTTCTCATATCTTGATTATGATTAACTCAAAAATAAAAGCTTTAATTCTAGTTCAAACACGATTTGCAATTATGTTCTTAGCTCTCACGTGTCTGTAACATCAATTTAGCGATTCACTGACGGCAAAGATTAAAGGCCTACAAGCTTCATGAAACAATGTAATAAACTTCTCACCTTGAATAAACGTAATTTTATCACGTTTATTTTAACTTATTTTAAAACTCCACGATTCGAGTGCTTTAAAAACCAATGAGAGTATTGAAGATTTTAACTTCTTAATGTCAAAGTTTAAAATAGCATTCATTCATTCGTTCATTCATTACAACCTTTGAAAAGTCCACGGCTGAACATAGCATAGTAATGCAGTAAGTGATAATCGATTGAGCTGGGGCAAATACATGCAGTCCTAAAATCGCCATGTCAGCGCCAACACGAAGCTTACTAAAGACAAATATAAGTTTCAAATACGTGACATCATACATTTAATGTATTTCTCTCCATGACTGTACTGTCGACCACAACATTAATTTAATTTTATTTTAGATTATAACAAAGATTCCTCTCGACTCACTGAACCGATACAAACAACGGTGTCGTCACTGTAAGACCAGCAATGTGTTTATAGTTCGGTGGCGTAATATCTTCTCATTTGAATAAATAGTAAATACCTACTTAAATATTTGTATATGGGTATTTAAAATGTAATCTATACATTCATATAAATAAAATTAAGTTTATGTCTGTAATATTGAAATAACTGACTTCTATTATACCCTGTGTAGTGGCGGGTAAATACCCACTACCCCATATCTTCCCGTGGGTGTCGTGAGGCGACAGAGGAAACTGAGGCAGAAGATAGGCAGCAGCATCTTTCTGATAATAGCAAAACAACAATATAAAACTGCGGTTGCCAACACGCTCGCCAAGCATGGTAACTGGCAATATACCCCCATGATTAAAGTTACGAAGAGACGGCCCCAGTCCCCAGCAACCCCGCTATTCCTGGCTACGGTGGCGACCATGGTAACGGCGGGAAGGGGTCCTAAGAACCTCCTGTGAGTTCGGTTGCCACCTAAGACGACTCAACCTGGCAACATATAACGCACGCACCCTGAGGACTGACGAGAAGATCCTGGAGCTGGAAGAAGAGATAGACAAGTTGCGCTGGAATATTATAGGATTATATGAGGTCCGAAGAGAGGGGAGGACATGGTAATCCTCGATTCGGTAACTTGTTCTATCACCGGGAGGGCGACCATCTGTCCCAAGGAGGTGTCGGATTTATCGTCCACAAGTCTCTCGTTAACAACGTTGCAAAGATTGAAAGTGTGTCGACGAGGGTTGCGTACCTTTAACTCAGAATCACCAAACGGTATTCGCTGAAGGTCATACAGGTTTACGCACCAACCTCAGCACATCCCAATGAGGAGGTGGAGGAAATGTATGAGGATATATCTAGAGCCATGCATTCCTCCAAAACCCACTATACGGTGTTAATGGGACACTTCAATGCAAAGCTGGGCACAAGAGAACAGTGAGCAGAAGGTGGGAAATTTGTAATAGGCAACGGAACCCGAGGGCCAGTAGCTGGCCGACTTCATGGAGAAACAGGGACTCTTTATGATGAACTCTTTCTTCTAGAAGCAGCCCCCAGGAAGTGGACCTGGTCGAGCCCCGACGGTTCAACAAAAATGAGATTAACTTCATTATGACGACCAGACGACAACTGTTTAGTGATGTCTCAGTGATCGTGAGGTGAAAACCGGCAGCGATCACTGAATGGTGACGGCACACTGAACCTAGACGTTACGTTGGAGGTCACGTCTAATGAAGTCAACGCTCCGTCCCCTCGTGCTCTAATCCAAGTCCCGAAACCTTTCAGCTCGAGCTACAAAACCGTTTTGAGTGCCTAGAAGATTGCAATGCAGTGGACGATATGAATGACAAGCTCGTGAAACTGTCCATGTCGTCGGAGCTAAGTTTTGCAAGACATGCCGCAGAAGAACACAACTTTCCTATCACTATTAATCTCATAGCGGATAGACGGAAATGAAGCTGCAGTCTTCTGTAGATTTGACAGCATACAAGCAACTGAACAGACAGATCTCCAAATGCATGCGGCGGGACTTACGCAACTTTAATACTGCTCGTATTAAAGTTGCGTAATAAACGATCGAGCGGAACCAGGGCTCCAAAGTCTTTGCTGAGATCTGTCTGCTGAAAGAGCCAACCGTCAAAGCTGAAGACCGAGTGTGGCAGCGTCATTTCCGGGACACCTGAGATTTTGGTGAGATTGAGAGGTTCTATGGGCAGCTGACCACATCATCGTTGTAGCCACGCAGTGTGAGTAACGATCAAGAGCAACTCTTATCCGACACTATTCCGATGATATTTCGGACGTCAGTCTGAGCGAGATTAGAATGGCTCTCCAACACCTTAAAACGGCAAGTTCCCTGGCGAGCATGGAATTACAGCGGAGCTTCTGAAAGCGGGTGGAAAACCGGTACTTGAAGTCCTTCAGAAGCTGTTTAATTCCGTCCTCCTTGGTGGTACTATCCCGCGGCGTGGAGCAGAAGTGCGGTGGTGTTTTTTCAAGAAAGGCGACAACGCTCTTTTGAAGAACTACAGACCGATTTCCTTCTGAGCCGCGTCTACGTGCTGTTATCGAGAGTCCGAATCGTCGGCAGACTCGACGACTTCCAGCCTCCCGAACAAGCCTGTTTTCTAAAAGGCTTTAGCACCATAGACCACATATACCCTTCGGCAAATTGCAGAAGTCCGAGAAGTACAATTTGCCACTATGTCTGGCGTATGTAGACTATGAGAAAACCTTTGATTCCGTCGAAATTTGGCGGTGCTGCAGTCCCTCAGCGGTGCCAAGTTGACTGTCGGTATATCGAAGTGCTGAAGTGTTTATACAGTAGGGCTACGATGGCTATCCGAGTACAGAACCAGTACGAATCCTATCCAACTGCAGAAGGTGTAAGACAGGGTGTGATATCCCCGAAACTCTTCACCGCTGCATTGGAAGACGTTTTCAAGCTTCTGGACTGGAAAGGATGGTATAAACATCAACGGCGATTACATCACTCACCTTCGATTTGCCGACGATATAGTCCTAATATGGCAGAATCGCTGGAGGACCTAAGCATGCTCAATGACCCAATAGTGCCTCCCAACGGATAGGTCTTAAGATGAACATGGACAAAACAAAGATTATGTATAACGTCCATGTCACAGCTATGCCGACAGTTATTGAGCACTAAGCTCGAAGTTGTTGACGAGTATGTTTACCTGGGACAAATAGTCCGACTAGGTAAGTCCAACTTCGACCGAGTGGTCAATCGACGGATTCAACTCGGCTGGGCAGCGTTCGGGAGATTACGACCCATCTTCTCGTCAGGCATACCTCAAAACCTCAAAACTAAATTGTAGAAACAGTGCGTGTTGCCAGTGATGACATATGGATCTGAGACGTGGTCCTTCACTACTGGCCGTATGAGGAACTCAAGGTCGCACAGCGAGCTATGAGAGGGCTATGCTCGGGGTTTCTGCGTGATAAACTTAGAAATGAGGATATCCGTAGTAGAACCAGAGTAACCGACATAGCAAAGTTAATGTAAGCTGAAGTGGCAATGGGCCGGCCATATAGCTCGAAGAACCGACAACCGTTGGGGAAAAAGGTTCTCGAGTGGCAGCCTCTGGCGGGCGAAGTGTAGGGCGTCCCCATTAGATGGAGTGACGACCTGGTAAGACATGCAGGAAGTCAATGGATGCAGGTGGCTCGAGACCGTGCTTTGTGTGCATTCCGTGGGAAGGCCTATGTTCAGCAGTGGACTTGTGAAGGGCTGTAATGAATGAATGAATGAACTAATTCTAACGCAAGCATTTACAGCTTACCTGGAGCGGTTGACGACAATATTATTTAGTAATTTACAAAGTATTCAAACGCCGGAATATAAAAATAATCTAATTAAACGCGATAAGATCCGTATGAAGTAGTTTCATTAAATGTTTATTGCGCGTAAATATAAGAAATCATTAAACAATAAATTAACATAAATAACGAAGAATATTTTTTATAAAATTGAGGTAACAAATAGACTTTTAAAACACCTGATGGTAGGTAAGTGTCTACTGGAGTCCATTAACACCTCTCACAGAATACCAGCGTAAAATAGAAGCTTGATGTTGCTGTGTTTGAGTGTAGAGAACCGGAGACCCTTTTACTAGGTACGAGAAATTCCATCTTAGTCCTCAGCGGTGACACCACATCTTCATTATGATTCTTAATCGAGGATAAATGTAGGTGTCTAAGGGCCAGAGTATCCGCTGACCATCAGGTGTCCCTGCTCTTTTGTCATTTTAATAGATAAAAAAAAACCTGCACCTACATAAGCAAAGAAAGCTACGGACGCGTTGTCACCGTTGAGGTAGATGGATTGCTCACGGCCTGTTTCATACTGGCTCTTTAGCCTTCAGACTGGAACGTAGGTCTGCATGCTGCTGTTTGGCGACAAAGATAAGTGGAAACCTGCCCAGACGGACTCCTAGCCAGAGAAGGAGTCCTACCATCTAGTCAAATTCAACAAAAGGCATTAATTTATTTAATGCAAAAACATGCTGCGTTTTCCTTTCTGGTTCTTTTGTACCAGGTTTGATTCCCAATTAAATGAAATCATTTATCTCAAATCTGTAACCGTGTAGAATATCCACTACCGTAGATGTCATAAGAGGCGACAGAAAATAAACTAGGAGATTGGCTGAAACTGCTATTGCTAACCCGCTTGCCAAGCGTGGCAACTTTGAAAATAAATGAGGAGGGCAATCTGTGGGGGTCTATATTCAGCAGTGGACTTTTGATTGTAACGGTAACGATCCAAAATCTTAAAATTTGGACTTCTTCAAAATCAACAAGAGCCCACCTTTATACGTGAGTATTACCCTGTAAGTTGTTATTCGACCGTACCCTTCATAAATCCTACAGGGTTTCTTTTTTTTATAGAAGAGGGGGCAAACGAGCATGCTGCTTACCTGATGGTAAGTGACTACCGCCGCCCATGAACAACTGCAACACCATAGGAATTGCAGGTGCGTTGCCGGCCTTTTAGAAAGGAGTAAGCTCTTTTCTTGCTGGTTCCGCTCCAGACAGAACACAGGAAAATAAAACTACTTTCATGAAACATTCTTTATTTTAAATTGAATAAAATCTGTTGCAATTTTTTCAAATCGAAAGTTGTCGTGTTGAATTGACTAGAAATTTCAATGATAAAGTCTACAACAATACTCATTCCTCCATAGCAACTGTGAGCGTCGTGCCTGTGGGACATAATAGGTGTTAAAACTTACATGAAAGCAAAAAATTTAATTACCAAAAATACCAATTCACCTTTTAAGACAGTTTCATTTCATTTAAAATTAACGTTTCTTAATTTCATTCATTACAGTATAAAAACTGGATATAGGCCTCCCTAGATTACCTCATAGAAGGGATATATGTGTGTTGCCACGCGTGGCAGGTGAATTGGCAACTGCAGTATTTTTAATTTTTTTTATTTATTATTAGGACGACGCTGTTGTCCATTTCCTGGTTTGAATACACACGCGACGAAATGGGATAGAAAATATTCTAACGCCGCTACTGACGGTTATCTATTAATTGTATTTGAATGTATTTCTATATTTTATTGATTTATTATAAATTATGACCGACTTTTTAAACTATTACAAATATTATGTACTCGGTAGAGAAAGATGTTACCTTAGAAGTAATTACGGGTTTTATTACGTATTTTAGCGCTCATAATCTACAATTTTGGGTGAAATTTAAGGAAGAATAATTTAACAACCTTACTTTGGGATAACGGTCATGGGGCGAAAGTTTACGACATTAAAAACGCCTTCTTACACCTCTTTATAGCTTCGCGTTTATTATACAATGCCTTACTTGAAATTGGGTTCATCTCTGCCAAGGTCCGCACGATATAAGTTAATCAAGTCGGGCAAAGACGGTTGCAAATCAATAGTTTAACTTAAAATATTCAAGATGTTATTAATTAGCTAAGATCCGAGTAATAAAATAAAACGATGTGTCTTACCTAGTTTGAAGAGCACTTCCGCTCTCCTTCTTACGTGCAGGTTTCCCATCACATCTAATCTCAGCACCACTTATCCCAATACCACTACACTAGAAAAGATACACCACTGTCGATAATACGACAAGTGTTTCGCCTCTAAACGGTGACTCCTCAGGTGAAGTAGACTCTGCGGTGGCTGACCGCTCTTAGCTCTAGCTTTCTATTAATTATCTAGATATATTCACTTATATCACAAAATTTGCTTATAGTTACTCTTAGGTTTAAATTAGAGTCCATTTCAATAAAGAGCCCGTGGAAAATATACGAACTAAAATGTAAAGTGGAATGGAATGTGCAATTTGAGAAAGTATATGTGCCATGCTGCTAGGGACTTTTGGTGAGAAGGCTCTTCTTACACCATAGCTTAAACCCGACACTATCTATAAACCACGTTTTGTAATAAGAAGGTTTAGGTTCTAATTGAAATGATCCATTTTATAATCAGCTATTTTGAGTGTCCACATCTTTCGTCCTAATCAACTTTTTAAATAAATTTAAATAAACAATCGATTCCTTACTTAAATCACTTCCTACAAGTTACATTCGATTCTTAATAAAGCAGTTCGGTATATGAGCGGTGATCTTCACAAGTTTCAATATGCGCATTATACGGTTTAAGGTCTGATTGGATATACATTCATACACTTCATATGTTTGTCTTCGAAATAGTTTATTCCGAAGACATGCGGCTTCCTAATAATTATTTTCATCACCACTGAGTAGGTGGTACATCAGTACTAAAATACAAATTAACAATTTGATTGGTGCAGGCGGGATTGAACCCAGGTTACTCGCATACTGTAAAATTTACAGCAGCACTAAGCTCCTGAGCAACCACGACCTTTTAAATAATGTTAAAGTGAGGGTAGATAACTTTTAAGCGTTAAAATTTCCTCGTTCAAGCAGTATAAAGAACTTTGTAGAATCGTTTAAAGATAAAGTTAAAGTTACAGCCTATACACGTCCCACTGCTGGGCCTGTGCCCAGGCCTCCTCTCATTTCTGAGAGGGTTTTAGAGAAAGTGTCCGCCGAGCTGTCCGAATGCGTGTTGGCGAACTTTACATGTCTTCGAAATATTTTTTTTATTTTCTCAGAAATGCATGTTTCCTCACGATGTTTTCCTTCACCGCAGAGCACGTGGTAAATCAGCACTTAAAATTGCAGTTAACAATTTCATTGGTGCCGGCGGGGGTCGAACCCGGGTTGCTCGGGTACTGTGAAATTTACAGCGAGCGCTAACCATCTGAGCTACCACGGCTCTAATCGAATCGTTTCCACTGGTTGCTGTTGGTTGCATACTTTATTTATTTTGGTGATATGTATATTGTATTTACTTCTTATGCGTTTCATGAATATTTTATAACATAAAGTAATTACTAAATAGTATTCATTTATTTTTTACCGTGTAGTGGCTTAAGATTATCCAACCCCATATCATGCCGTGGGTGTCGTAAGAGGCGACAGAGGGAAGCAAATCAGGGGATGGGCAGCAGCGTCGTCCTAATAACGACTAAAAAGCTGCCAAGCGTGGTAACTATGCCAAATATCAATCTATGGGGAAGATGTTCTATGATCAGCAGTGGACTTTAATGGGCTGTAATGGTAATTCATTTATGTAAATTAAAAAGTATCATCTATCAACAGATTCTTATGATTTTTATGCAAATTTAGACAGATTCGTTTGTATTATTATTTAATGTAGAAAACTATTTCGACGTAAGGTGTGTGTATAATTACGACGTTGTATATTTGTTTACTAGGACGTACCCGTTGCAATGTTTAACAGATGAGCGAGCTCGTTCGTGTTCAGTCACAGTGTCGAAAGTTTCCGTGCCATAAACTATTTCACAAGTCACCCACCTGTTGGATGTCAGTTGCGATTAGGAAAGTTTTGAGTCTATAAACGTCCAAACCAAGACAGATTAAATGTCTTATAAAGGACAAAGAGGTAAAAGTTTTATGTTCGAAGGAACTTTAATATTAACATATCAATAAAAAAATTGTTTCTCTTGAAAATAGAGAACTTTTTATTAAATTATTTATAATTTTTCCATATTATATATGGAAAATTAGAAATACGATTGCCTACCCGCCTACCAAGCTACTTTGGAAAATATTATCATAGTGGTATTTTTCATAGTTACGATCCTAACAACCGCAGTTTTTTTATAATTTAAAAGACCTTGATGCCCATCTCCTGGTTTGTTTCCCATCCACCGGACGACATGGAGTTAGTGGATGTTCTTACACCGCCTACTACACGGCAAAAAATAGGGATACCTGTATAATTCCTTAATTTACGAACAGGTATAAATAAAGTATATCTAAATATAATAATAAATTAGATACAAAAGTAAATTACAAGTATTTAGGTAAATATACTCGTACTATAGACTGTGATAAGTAAATATAATGCTAACTTTATGAATCAATTTTAACTTCCCTCTTGAGTGAAGGATGGACCCTAAATTAAACTCAAAGTGAATTATTTATTGTTTATTGTAACACAAGTCAAGCGTTCTATTTAAAGCTAAGATTTGTTAATTAAATCTAATTGAACTCCTAACTCGTAACAGATGGAGAAATATTTATCTGCTACACTAATTAATTGTATTTTACATAACAACCTACCTGTAACTACATTCCTGTTTATTTAATTAAAATTTTGTGCAACAAACTTCAGTATATTATTAAAGATAACTCAAAACTATTAGACAGACCTTGATCAAATTTATGTGGGACCAATTTAGAGGTACCTCTATGCACTAAAAAGAATCATCAAAATCGGACTACTCTGTAAAAGTTATGCGTGGTCATACATAAAATATACGCGTCGACTTGAGAACCACCTCCTTTTTTCGTCGGTTGAAAATAGAAATTTATCTTTTAAACTACGCAAATTTGCGCTCGATTTGATGAGCTTTTAGTTTAAACGTTGGCATATACAAAATACTAGACAACATATTAAAGTCTCTTTGATAACGACTGTAGTCAAAACAAGTCTATTATTTATTTCTTTGTAAATTATATTTATAAATTATAATTATAAACTGGCGCAACATGAAATAAGATAATTTGTCATTCTATCATCATTATATCAACTAACCATGTACTGTCGGTCTAAGAATCTCCACTACCTTATATCATTCTGTAGGTGTCGTATGGGATGACAGAGAGTCAACAAACCTGGAGATGGGCAGCATCTTCATAATGATAACTAAAAATAAAACTGCGGTTGCCAACCCGCCTGCCAAGCGTGGCAACTATGGCAAATAATCTCTGTATTCATATGGGGGAGGTCTATGTTCAGCAGTTGACTTTTAATAGGCTGTAACGGTACATCCGTAGTCGATCAGTATATATGGTTCTAGCTATTTCTCATATCTTGATTATGATTAACTCAAAAATAAAAGCTTTAATTCTAGTTCAAACACGATTTGCAATTATGTTCTTAGCTCTCACGTGTCTGTAACATCAATTTAGCGATTCACTGACGGCAAAGATTAAAGGCCTACAAGCTTCATGAAACAATGTAATAAACTTCTCACCTTGAATAAACGTAATTTTATCACGTTTATTTTAACTTATTTTAAAACTCCGATTCAGTGCTTTAAAAAAAATGAGAGTATTGAAGATTTTAACTTCTTAATGTCAAAGTTTAAAATAGCATTCATTCATTCGTTCATTCATTACAACCTTTGAAAAGTCCACGGCTGAACATAGCATAGTAATGCAGTAAGTGATAATCGATTGAGCTAGGGCAAAATACGCAGTCCTAAGAATCGCCATGTCAGCGCCAACACGAAGCTTACTAGGAACAATATAAGTTTCCAAATACGTGACATCATACATTTAATGTGTTCCCTCCATGACAACACACTGTCGACCACAACATTAATTTAATTTTATTTTAGATTATAACAAAGATTCCTCTCGGCTCACTGAACCGATACAAACAACGGTGTCGTCACTGTAAGACCAGCACAATGTGTGTTTATAGTTCGGTGGCGTAATATCTTCTCATTTGAATAAATAGTAAATACCTACTTAAATATTTGTATATGGGTATTTAAAATGTAATCTATACATTCATATAAATAAAATTAAAGTTATGTCTATGTAAGAAATAACTGACTTCTATTATACCCTGTGTAGTGGCGGGTAAGAATACACTACATATCTTCCGTGGGTGTCGTAAGGGCGACAGAGGAGACTGAGGCAGAAGATAGGCAGCAGCATCTTTCTGATAATAGCAAAACAACAATATAAAACTGCAGTTTGCCAACACGCTCGCCAAGCATGGCAACGCAGCGTATACCCCCATGATTAAAGTTACGAAGAGACGGCTGATCCCGGCAACCCCGCTATTCCTGGCTACGGTGGCGACCATGGTAACGGCGGGAAAGGTCTAAGAACCTCCTGTTTCGGTTGCCACCTAAGACGACTCAACCTGGCAACATATAACGCACGCCTGAGGACTGACGAGAAGATCCTGGAGCTGGAAGAAGAGATAGACAAGTTGCGCTGGAATATTATAGGATATGTGAGGTCCGAAGAGGACATGGTAATCCTCGAATTCGGTAACTTGTTCTATCACCGGGAGGGCGACCATCTGTCCCAAGGAGGTGTCGGATTTATCGTCCACAAGTCTCTCGTTAACAACGTTGCAAAGATTGAAAGTGTGTCGACGAGGGTTGCGTACCTTTAACTCAGAATCACCAAACGGTATTCGCTGAAGGTCATACAGGTTTACGCACCAACCTCAGCACATCCCAATGAGAGGAGGTGGAGGAAATGTAAGGATATATGGGCATTCCTCCAAAACCCACTATACGGTGTTAATGGGACACTTCAATGCAAAGCTGGGCACAGAGAACGGTGAGCAGAAGGTAGGAAATTTAATAGGGCAACGGAACCCGAGGGGCCAGTAGCTGGCCGACTTCATGGAGAAACAGGGACTCTTTATGATGAACTCTTTCTTCAGAAGCAGCCCCACAGGAAGTGGACCTGGTCGAGCCCCGACGGTTCAACAAAAATGAGATTAACTTCATTATGACGACCAGACGACAACTGTTTAGTGATGTCTCAGTGATCGTGAGGTGAAAACCGGCAGCGATCACTGAATGGTGGCTGAACCTAGACGTTACGTTGGAGAGGTCACGTCTAATGAAGTCAACGCTCCGTCCCCTCGTGCTCTAATCCAAAGTCCGGAAACCTTTCAGCTCGAGCTACAAAACCGTTTTGAGTGCCTAGAAGATTGCAATGCAGTGGACGATATGAATGACAAGCTCGTGGAAACTGTCCATGTCGTCGGAGCTAAGTTTTGCAAGACATGCCGCAGAAGAACACAAAACTTTCCTATCACACTATTAATCTCATAGCGGATAGACGGGAAATGAAGCTGCAGTCTTCTGTAGATTTGACAGCATACAAGCAACTGAACAGACAGATCTCCAAATGCATGCGGCGGGACTTACGCAACTTTAATACTGCTCGTATTAAAGTTGCGTAAGTAAAACGATCGAGCGGAACCAGGGCTCCAAAGTCTTTGCTAGAGATCTGTCTGCTAGAAAACCAACCGTCAAAGCTGAAGACCGAGTGTAGCGTCATTTCCGGGACACCTGAATTTTGAGTGAGATTGAGAGGTTCTATGGGCAGTGTACATCATCATCGTTGTAGCCACACGCAAGTGTGAGTAACGATCAAGAGCAACTCTTATCCGACACTATTCGATGATATTTCGGACGTCAGTCTGAGCGAGATTAGAATGGCTCTCCAACACCTTAAAACAGCAAGTTCCTGGCGAGCATGGAATTACAGCGGGCTTCTGAAAGCGGGTGGAAAACCGGTGCTTGAAGTCCTTCAGAGCTGTTTAATTCCGTCCTCCTTGGTGGTACTATCCCGCGGCGTGGAGCAGAAGTGCGGTGGTCTTGTTATTCAAGAAAGGCAACAACGCTCTTTTGAAGAACTATAGACCGATTTCCCTTCTGAGCCGCGTCTACATGCTGTTATCGAGAGTCATTACGAATCGTCTCGCATGCAGACTCGACGACTTCCAGCCTCCAGAACAAGCCTGTTTTCTAAAAGGCTTTAGCACTATAGACCACATACATACCCTTCGGCAAATTGTACAGAAGTCCGAGGAGTACAATTTGCCACTATGTCTGGCGTATGTAGACTATGAGAAAACCTTTGATTCCGTCGAAATTTGAGCGGTGCTGCAGTCCCTTCAGCGGTGCCAAGTTGACTGTCGGTATATCGAAGTGCTGAAGTGTTTATACAGTAGGGCTACGATGGCTATTCGAGTACAGAACCAGAGTACGAATCCTATCCAACTGCAGAAAGGTGTAAGACAGGGTGACGTTATATCCCCGAAACTCTTCACCGCTGCATTGGAAGACGTTTTCAAGCTTCTGGACTGGAAAGAAGGATACGGTATAAACATCAACGGCGATACATCACTCACCTTCGATTTGCCGACGATATAGTCTAATATGGCAGAATCGCTGGAGGACCTAAGCATGCTCAATGACCTCAATAGTGCCTCCCAACGGATGGTCTTAAGATGAACATGGACAAAACAAAGATTATGTATAACGTCCATGTCACAGCTATGCCGACAGTTATTGTGAGCACTAAGCTCGGTTGTTGACGAGTATGTTTACCTGGGACAATAGTCCGACTAGGTAAGTCAACTTCGACCGAGTGGTCAATCGACAAATTCAACTCCGCTGGGCAGCGTTCGGGAAGTACGGCACATCTTCTCGTCAGGTATACCTCAAAACTTAAAAACGAGACTGTAGAACCAGTGCGTGTTGCCAGTGATGACCTATGGAACTGAGACGTGTTTCTTCACTGCTTGCCGGATTAAAACTCAAGGTCGCTCAGCGAGCTGTCGAGCTCGCTGAGCGACCTGAGCTATGCTCAGTTTCTCTGCGTGATAAACTTAGAAATGAGGATATCCGCAGTAGAACCAGAGTGACCGACATAGCCCAACGGATTAGTAAACTGAAGTGGCAATGAACCGGCCATTTAGCTCGAAGAACCGACAACCGATGGGGAAAAAAGGTTCTCGAGTGGCGGCCTCGTACCGGCGGAAGAAGTGTTGGGCGTCCCCCCACTAGATGGATTGACGACCTGGTAAGACATGCAGGAAGTCGATGGATGCATGTGGCTCAGGACCCTGCTTTGTGGCATTCCTTGGGGGAGGCCTGTGTTCAGCAGTAGACTTGTGAAGGGCTGTAGTGATGATGATGATGACTTATATTAAGCTCTGGAGAGTTATTTGAATGCTAAAGTATGTCTGTCTGTCTATCCGTGCTAATCTTTGAAATGGCTGAATGGATTTTTAATTATGATGAAACTACTAACGAACAGATAGAGATCCGAATTTAAAAAAATAACGAAAAATTGATTAAATACATTATAGTATTTGATTATCATTAATAGATCCTATAATTATATATATAAGACGGTTTGGGTTGCTAGTGTTGTAATATTTACTTCTTTACTTGTATACATATAAGTAAAGTTAGCGCCCATTCCTACCAGCCTCAAAGTAACACCAGCTACTGACTCAAAATAAACCTGCCTCTAAATAATTTAACCATTCAGTAAGATAATAACTCTAGTATCTTTGCTAAGAACTCATCAATCCCGATACAAGCACTTACATCACAGACTAATACAATAGTTACTATGTAGCTTACAGCTGAAAAAGTTCGTCAAGTTTCGTAATATCAAAAACTATGATACCATAAATATAAAAAGGTTCGCAGTAGAAAATTTCGGAAACCAATAACTTATTCCGAAAGCACATAAGTCAGCGCTACATGACTTACAGCGGTCAGGGAAGCGGAAATAATCACGTTGACTGGCGAGCTGGAGATGTTGTTTTAAACTATTTTGTTTTGTTATATATGTATAACAAGAAATAATAAAAGGAAAAGTATGTAGTCATTAAATATTTTTCTATAGAATAGGGGTGACAAACGTGCATATAAATTACCTGATGGTAAGTAGATACTGTCGTCGATAGACATCTACATTTTTCCTCGATTAAGATGCAGATGCGTTGCCACTCCAGAGGACTAAGATGGAGTTCCTCATTTACAGTAAATAGGGTCTCCGGTTCTCTACACTCACAATACGAAGCACAGCAGCATTAAGATGCTATTTTACGCTGGTATTCTGTGAGAATGTGGTCCTACACCCGTCGAGCCTACCCATTCGTGCTACAACCATAATATAGCTGCAGCATGGTTCTACCACGTGAATATGGCCACTTTATATGTAAGCTGACTGTTGGAGCAATATCGTAGTGTGTGTATGTGTGTGTGTTGTACGTAAGATGAACACTATGCTCGTGTGGGTGATGTCTTTGATAAGATAAAATGTAATTGAAAGTACAGTAGCTTAGAAATCATCGTGCCATTGACACATTGTGTCTGTGAGTAGTCCCTATAAAAAAGTAAATCTTATTACCTCAACACTGACAGTAACAAAGATAAATAAAAAAAACTTTTAATAAAAAGTAAAAGCTGACTTCAAGCAACTAAAAAGAATAAACTAAATTCACTTTCTGAAGTCGGGGCTTAATTTATCTTCTTTGCTTTCAGCTTTTAGTGGAATAAGTAATATCACAATATCAATGTCGTCTAAGTAGTTCCATTAAGAAGTTTATTCTCTATTTTGCCACTTTTAAGGATAGAATTTTATCCAAATATATATGAGACCATCCTTGAAGTTTAGTCTATAAATATAAAAAATCTGTTCACACATGATGAAGATATCGTGTAACAAACATACTTTTGTAATCTAAAACTTCCTTATTTTTAGAGTCGGCTTAAAGAAAAATATTGTTCGAGAGAAATCTGCTATGTCTTTAAGACATATAAATGTTTTAGTATCTTTAATGATAGCTAGATCTCTGTGAATTGTTTTCATGTGTTATGAAAAGGCAAATGTAAATTTCATTACGAGATTACATTTGAATAAAATAATGGTTGTAGTATGAATTGGTCGGCTCGCAAAATGCTCGTAAGGACCACGCTCACACAGAATCCGACGTAAAATTGCTGCCGTGTTTCGTATGGTGAGTGTAGAGAACTGAAGACTTTTTACTGGAAACGAGGAATTCCATCTTAGTCTTCAGGGTTGACAACGTATCTGTATTTTGATTTTTAATCGAGGATAGATGTAGGTGTCTTTATGCCTCAGTATCCACTTTCAAACGAGCATCCAGTAAGTACAACTTACTGTATGCTCGTCGTTTGTAATCTGTACAAAATAATTACAAACAGGCCAAGTCGTTATGTTTACATACGAAAATTTAACCAATAATAAGAAAACAAATACTGAATATCCTAGGGCCATTAAACCAGCCGTTTAAAACAATCTTTTATTTTCCATTAGGTGCCTGATATTATTGTAGACTATTTTAAATTAACACATTATTTGAATTAATTGTACAGTTTACTGAAATAAAAATTATGGGTACATATAGAGTATACTCATCTGGTTGGGCTGAATGAATAAATAAAAGGTAAATAAAAATAAAATATACATAAATATATATAAAATATACTAACATAAATAAATAAATAATACATATATTAAATAAGAGCCCATCCACCCATCCATATCATCATAGAACCCTCGGCAGGGGATCAAACAGCTGAGGTTAAGGGAAAGGGAAAGAAACCGGCGGACGATGTGGGCGGTATCCAGGAGCACTGCCTTCTGCATTTGAGCCCGGAGCGGTCCGTCACGGAGTCCCAGTCGCCTCAGATGACCTTACGGGCTGACTGGGATTAGCCCGTTCGCAGAAACGACCACAGGGATAATTTCGGCCTGCAGACGACCCCACATGTCGGTCACCTAGTGAGTTAGGTCCAGATATTTGTCTGCTTATCTGTTTCAGCTTTCACGAGGTTCTCGTCATAAGGAATGGTAATGTCGACCAAAAATATCCTTGACTGTGCCCGGTCCATCAGCACAATATCAGGCTTATTCGTAAGAATAGTCCTGTCTGTGACGATGGCCTGGCCCAGTAGAGCCTGGCGCAGTCATTTTCGAGTACGGATTCCGGCAAGTACTTATAATATGGCAGTTTCCGAACCACGAAACCGTATTTCAGAGTGAGCTCCCGGTGTAAAATCCTGGCTACTAGGTTGTGCCTGGGCAATACTCAGAGTTAGAAAGCGCCGAACAACCGGAGATGACATTCCTAAGTGACTCACCGGGATGGCGACAAGCTCGACAGATGTTGACGGTGCCATCCTTTAGGATGTATCTCCGATTGTTGTCGGTCTTAATAACCTGATCCTGTATTGCACAGACAAAACCCTAGGTTTCCCCGAAGAGGTCACCAAAACGTAGCCAGTGGAGGGAGGCATCTGTGTATACGAAAGGCTCATAAAGAGCCTTGTAGAACCTCCCGTAGAGCTCCTTCTCCTTCCATACGGTCTCCCGGTCAGAAATGCACTGTACTACTGGGTCTTGCCATTGCTCATTGGCTAAGGATAGAAAGGTTAGCCCTTTATCGCACGAAATGACGTCCCTGTAGAATGGATCATCCGATTTCGTCAGGAAGTAATTACGGAGGCTGCACACTTCGCGATAATGCATGGTAAGAGCGCTTAAAAAGCCGCGCCCACCATGTTTCCGCGGCAAATACAGCCTCATTATTGACGATCACGGATGATGCATCCTGTGGGACGTCATAACAGTGCGAACTTTTCTATCCAGAGCGTTCAGTTCGGTCTGAGTCCACCTGAGTATGCCGAAGGTATACATGAGTACAGGCATGACCCAACCGTTATATGCGTGTGTCTTATTAACGCCCGACAAAAGACCGTTAAGCACTTTTGTCAAGCGTGCATAAAACACATCGCGAACTGACTGTTTCATGTCCGCCTCAGCGATACCTATGTTCTGTGACATACCCAGGTATCGGTATGTTTCAGCCTCGGATAGGGTCCTTATGTTGATGGGCATAGATAAGTCCATGCCCTCGGAGTTAGCAACCCTGCCCCTTTCGACATGAAGGACCGCACGTCCCCAGCTCCATTCTAATAGAATTGCTAAAATCACAAGTGATGTTCGTCGCGGTCGATTTTCGAGAGGCATACAGCGCGTCTCCATAGTCGCCTCCTCCAATTTACTCCTATCTGCTCTAGTTCGTGGGTGACCATTCCATCATCGCCTAAATCAAACAGAGCGAGAAGATCCATGGCGGCCTCCACATGAGGCTGCTGGTCTGTGGCCTGCGGAGCAGCATCCCCAGCTATAGCCGGTTAATTCGATGAGGGACTAGCTTCACGCCGTAGTTGTTCGAGTTCGGCATCATCAAATATTTTCGAACGCAAAATGTACCGAACTTGGTCTGCCAGGTTTTGATCTGTGACGGGAACAGACGGCTTTGCAAAAAGCGATGCATATGAACCTGATGCGCTATCCCTTCAGTTTCTTCCCCTTTCGCCCTATAGTACGCCCGCAATGCGTTTGTGTTCATGTTTTTTGTCCAACGCATGCTGCGTCCTCCACCAGCGGCGGGTGCCGCTTGCCGAGTCCGAGAGGATCCTGCCGACACCAAGCCATCTGGTGGGGATGATGGATGCGAGGGGCTACTAGGTGGTTGTGCAGCACCTCGCGCTGTCGCGTCCAGCGCCAGCTCTAGACGCGCCCCGTTAACCTCAGGCAGCGGCCCTATACACTTTCTATTTTTTTCATAAAATGGGCGTCAATTAACGAGAGACGCCCAGGCCCGGCCAAATCTTTTACTCCCCATGCGGTAAGATTATGGAACGAGTTACCGGGCAGTATACGGGCAGCCACGAGCAAGGCATCGTTCAAACGCTTGCTCTGGAATCACCATCTAACGTGGCAGAAGTAGTTTGTTGATTTCCATTTCATTTTGATATCCCTAATTCCAACTTTTCCCTTTTCCTGTTTTTATTTTACATTTTTTATAGGAATTTGAATCAGAAACTGCTATATTTAAATATGTATGTATGTATATAAGTAGTATTAAGTAAATATATATATATATATATATATATATATATATATATATTTATCCCCGTGTAGTGGCGGGTTAGAATACCCACTACCCCATATCTTCCCGTGGGTGTCGTAAGAGGCGACAGAGGGAAACTGAGGCAGAAGATGGGCAGCAGCATCTTTCTGATAACAGCAAATAATAAAAACTGCGGTTGCCAACCCGCTCGCCAAGCGTGGCAACTACGGAAATATCCCCAATGAAGAAAGACGAAGAAACGGCCTCAGTTCCCGGCGGCCCCGCTATTCCTGGCTACGGTGGCGACCATGGTAACGGCGGGCAGGGGTGCTAAGAATCTCCGGTGGAGGTTCGGTTGCCACCTACGACGACTCGACCTGGCAACTTATAACGCACGCACTCTGAGGACTGACGAGAAGATCCTGGAGCTGGAAGAAGAGATAGACAAGTTGCGCTGGAATATTATAGGATTATCCGAGGTCCGAAGAGAGGGGAGGACACGGTAATCCTCGAATCCGGCAACTTGTTCTATCACCGGGAGGGCGACCATCTGTCCCAAGGAGGTGTCGGATTTATCGTCCACAAGTCTCTCGTTAACAACATTAAAAATTGGGAGTGTGTCGACGAGGGTTGCGTACCTTATACTCAGAATCACCAAACGGTATTCGCTGAAGGTCATACAGGTTTACGCACCAACGGCACACCCTGGATGAGGAGGTGGAGGAAATGTATGAGGATATCTCTAGAGCCATGCATTCCTCTAAAACCCACTATACGGTGTTAATGGGAGACTTCAACGCAAACTAGGCACAAGAGAGAACGGTGAGCTGAAAGTAGGAAATTCGGATTAGGGCAACGGAACCCAAGGGCCAGCAGCTGGCCGACTTCATGGAGAAAGAGGGACTCTTTATGATGAACTCTTTCTTCCAGAAGCGCCCCACAGGAAGTGGACCTGGTCGAGCCCCGACGGTTCGACAAAAATGAGATTGACTTCATTATGACGACTAGACGCCAACTGTTCAGTGATGTCTCAGTGATCGCGAGGTGAAAACTGGTAGCGATCACCGAATGGTTAGAGGCACACTGAACCTAAACGTTAAGTTGGAGAGGTGTCGTCTAATGAAGTCAACGCTCCGTCCCCTCGTGCTCTAATCCAAAGTCCCGAAACTCTTCACCGCTGCATTGGAAGACGTTTTCAAGCTTCTGGACTGGAAAGGATACGGCATTAACATCAATGGCGAGTACATCACTCACCTTCGATTTGCCGATGATATAGTCCTTATGGCAGAATCGCTGGAGGACCTAAGCACTATGCTCAATGACCTCAATAGTGCCTCCCAACGGATAGGTCTTAAGATGAACATGGACAAAACAAAGATCATGTTTAATGTCCATGTCACACCTATGCCGGTAGTTGTTGGAGCACTAAGCTCGAAGTTGTTGACGAATATGTTTACCTGGGACAAATAGTCCGACTAGGTAAGTCCAACTTCGACCGAGAGGTCAATCGACGGATTCAACTCGGCTGGGCAGCGTTCGGAAATACGGCACATCTTCTCGTCAGGTATACCTCAAAACTTGAAAACGAGGCTGTACAACCAGTGCGTGTTGCCAGTGATGACCTACGGAACTGAGACGTGGTCCTTCACTGCTGGCCGGATGAGGAAGCTCAAGGTCGCTCAGCGAGGCTATGGAGAGGCTATGCTCGGGGTCTCACTGCGTGATAAACTTAGAAATGAGGATATCCGCAGTAGAACCAGAGTGACCGACATAGCCAACAGATTAGTAAGCTGAAGTGGCAATGGGCCGGCCATATAGCTCGAAGAACCGACAACCGATGGGGAAAAAAGGTTCTCAGTGGCGGCCTCGTACCGGCGGACGAAGTGTAGGGCGTCCCCACTAGATGGAGTGACGACCTGGTAAGACATGCAGGAAGTCGATGACCGTGCTTTGGCATTCCTTGGGGGAGGCCTATGTTCAGCAGTGGACTTGTGAAGGGCTGTAATGATGATGATGATGATGATATATATATATATTATATTTTTATTGTATTTTTACAATTAATTCTTCCGCGGTAGCAACGCGCCGGGTACTAGCTAGTTTTAAATTAATTAAAGAATTAATAGAATGTGGCTGACCGATACGCCACCGCAGTCTACTTCACCTGAGGATGCCTCGCTTAAAGACGAAACACGTGTCGTATTATTCGTCGTATAGTGCACGCAATTGAGGGAGGTCGGGAGGTGCTCTACAAACTAGGTAAGACACATCATTTTATTTTATTACGCGGATCTTTGTTACTTCATTTTTAACTTCTTTATTAATTTTATAGTTTTTATTTTTAATGAAGCAAGCAATCCTCGCTATTACTTTATACGCTTTAACAAAACAATTCACACTTTGTATTTTAATTAAGATCACTTGCAGTTTATTTGCAGGCATAAGGTAGAATTCTGATATTTTATGACCGTGCACACGTAATCAGTTTTCACAGTGGGCCGGCGTCAAACAATGTAAGCGTAAACTGCGTTATTGTTTGAACCAATTTTGCTATTTACTTTTGTGTATTGCCTGCGCATGCTGATGTTTGTGTAATTATTAAATACTTATGTTGTTTCAACTCACTTGTATTCAAATAGTGAGCCCGATAAAATCAAAACTGAATAAAACTAGAACTCAAATAGACACCGAATACCATTCTAATACACCTTTAGATAGCTAGTTTATTGTACAGCGTTTACAACAAAGATGTGGTGGTGCTGTGAAACGAACCTAAGCCTAAATCACGCTGAACGACTGAATAATATATAGAAAACATAGACATAAAGTTACAGCATATATACGTCCCACTGCTGAGCACAGGCCTCCTCTCATTTCTGAGAGGGTTTTAGGGCAAGGAAATATCCGCCACGCTGTCCCAATGCGTGTTGACGAACTTCACATGTCTTCGAAATATTTTTCTTTTCTTATTTCTCAGACATGCAGGTTTTCTCACGATGTTTTCCTTTATCGCTGAGCACGTGGTAAATCAGCACTTAAAATTGCAATTAACAATTCATTGGTGTCGGCGGAAATCGAACCCGAGAAAACATAGACATACCTTTCAATTATTGTTTTATTATCAAATTAAATTGTTCCCCATAGCAAAATTTCATAAAACTATATGAAAACGGTAAAAGTAGGTGGGGGCTAGATTTAGAGAATTTGAAAGAAAGATTGCGCAGGGCCTTTAAAAACAAAAAAACTCGCGTAATGTTATTTGAACAGCGTAATAGGAGCCCGTAATAGTATCTTCCTTTCCCTAATACTCCACCATTATAACCCCGCCAGCGTTTCAAAAAAACCTTCCTAGCCGAGCTCGAAACTTGAATTTCTTCGACATTGTTAATAATACGCTTTCCAAGCGACTGCTGTTTATTTTCTGGAAAGTTTCTGATTCAACCTGAAACTTTTGAAGATTTGCCCTTGTAATTTTTTTATAGAATAAGTGTGACAAACGAGCACATAGTCCACCTGATGCTAAGTGGATACCGTGGCCCATAGACATCTTCATCAACCCTAATTAAGAAAAAAACAGATGCACTGTCAATCCTGAGGAATAAGATAAAATGCCTCATTTCCAGTAAAAAGAGTCTTTGGTTCTTTATACTCACCTTACTACATATTACTACATACTTTATACAGTTGTAGCACGATTAGGTCGGCTCGACTGGGGAAGGACCACACTCTCACAGAATACCAGCGTAAAATAGCAGCTTAACACTGCTGTGTTTCGTATGGTTAGTGTAGAGAACCGGAGACCCCTTTTACTGGAAAAGAGACATTTCATCTTAGTCCTCACGGGTGACAACGCATCTGCATTTTGATTATGCAGGATGGATGTAGATGTCTATGGGTCACAGCAACCACTTACCATCAGGTGGACTGTGTGCTCATTTATCACCCTATCCTATAAAAAAATCGTCCTGGTCCTCAGGGGTGACAGCGCATCTGCATTTTGATTCTTAATTGAGGGTAGATGTAGATGTCTATGGGCCACAGCCTCCACTCACCATGAGCTGGAATGTATGCCTTTGTTATCTTTATTTGTTTTTACTAATTATTTGCATACAACATCTTTACTTAATTGAAATAATACATTTATTTTATAATTTATACATGTTATTTGTAGTTTTAATGTTGTACCTCTATTTCTGTTAGGTATTTGGTAACAATTTAGGTAGATTTTTGTTATTCACTAACCACCATCATAACCAATATCCACACCTTAATAATAATAAATCTGCCTCGTTGGTATAAACGCGGTTGCTAATCATTAGGTCCTGGTTTCGAATATAGGGTCTGGACAAAATCAGTTACTGGGTCTATAAATTGCCAGAAGTAGTCCGGAGTCAGGCAGTTGGCGATGTTTCACCCCAGTGCCCCGGAAAGCACGTAAAGCCGTAGGTTTTTCCGGTTATGTTGGATTAACGTCCCATAGGAGGCGGTTAGCGGGTCTTCACACCTTTGTTGTCGATATTCCACGCATTAGAAGCAAACGTTTAGAAAAAAGTTTGCTTCGTCTTTTGTAGTGCGTACAGCAAATAAGTGGAATAACTTGTCAGCGTCTGTCTTTCCGTCCGAATACAATCTGGGCATCTTCAAGGCAAGAGTGAATAGGCTTTTGTTACGCTAAGACATTGCGATTTACCATCTAGGTCTTCATAACCACTAACCACCAGGTGGGATTGTGGTCAAGTACTGGCTCATAATAAGTAAAACAAGAATAGAGAATGCAACTGTGCTAGCGCATACACTTGGGCACTATAATCCTGTTACTCAGATGGCTAGTCTTCGTTGAGACTGGCCGCTGTGGCCACAATTCGGTATGTAGGACATTATCATTACTAAGAAATAGATAATTGCAATGTATAACGCAACGCGTTTTCACTCAAAACTCAAAAATTATGCCACGATCGCGTCGCCAAGTCGTAACAAATTATTTAATTAAAAAAATATATGTGTCAGTCTTCGAAAAGAAGCTCCTTTTTCTATGCGTTTGCAGTGTTGAGATTCAAGATCAAAAATATAACGTAATATATATAAGTAATCACTAGCAAAGAAAAAATAATTAAGTACGACGTCAAGGTAATTTTACGAAACCGTATTCAAACACGGTTATGCAGACATAATATTCCTTTTTTTGCTCTTATGTGATAGCTAAGTATTATATGCAGGTAGAAAAACATTGGCTCGATAAATATGTACATAATTGTTTGTACCGCAAAGTAATATCTATAAAACGTACACGTAACACGGGAAAACAATGTACAAAACGAACACAAAATTCTTCCATTTGATCTCGTAAACCTAATGGATACCGCAGATACGCTCTTAGGACGTTGTGAGAGGAAAAAGAAAATTCATTGTGAAGTACTAAGCTGTATTATTATTACAAGCTTTTATTTAACTTTACCTCTTAGTATGTGTGGGCCGTATATTGCAACCGAATTTTATGAGCTGAAATTTTACACACGCTTTTAGTTTTAGTGAAAAATCAAACTAGTAAACCGAGTATACTCCGAGATGGATGTTACTTTTTATTAAGTGAAAGGGCTTGTCAACCCGACATCATTCTAATTTTAATATGGCGGATGCTGCAAGAACCAAACTCGACCAGGGGAGGACCACGCTCTCACAGAATACCAGCGTAAAATAGAAGCTCAATGCTATGTTTCATGTATTTATGTAGAGAACCGGAGACCCCTTTTACTGGAAAAGAGACATTTCATCTTAGTCCTCACGGGTGACAACGCATCTGCATTTTGATTATGCAGGATGGATGTAGATGTCTATGGGTCACAGCAACCACTTACCATCAGGTGGACTGTGTGCTCATTTATCACCCTATCCTATAAAAAAATCGTCCTGGTCCTCAGGGGTGACAGCGCATCTGCATTTTGATTCTTAATTGAGGGTAGATGTAGATGTCTATGGGCCACAGCCTCCACTCACCATGAGCTGGAATGTATGCCTTTGTTATCTTTATTTGTTTTTACTAATTATTTGCATACAACATCTTTACTTAATTGAAATAATACATTTATTTTATAATTTATACATGTTATTTGTAGTTTTAATGTTGTACCTCTATTTCTGTTAGGTATTTGGTAACAATTTAGGTAGATTTTTGTTATTCACTAACCACCATCATAACCAATATCCACACCTTAATAATAATAAATCTGCCTCGTTGGTATAAACGCGGTTGCTAATCATTAGGTCCTGGTTTCGAATATAGGGTCTGGACAAAATCAGTTACTGGGTCTATAAATTGCAGAAGTAGTCCGGAGTCAGGCAGTTGGCGATGTTTCACCCCAGTGCCCCGGAAAGCACGTAAAGCCGTAGGTTTTTCCGGTTATGTTGGATTAACGTCCCATAGGAGGCGGTTAGCGGGTCTTCACACCTTTGTTGTCGATATTCCACGCATTAGAAGCAAACGTTTAGAAAAAAGTTTGCTTCGTCTTTTGTAGTGCGTACAGCAAATAAGTGGAATAACTTGTCAGCGTCTGTCTTTCCGTCCGAATACAATCTGGGCATCTTCAAGGCAAGAGTGAATAGGCTTTTGTTACGCTAAGACATTGCGATTTACCATCTAGGTCTTCATAACCACTAACCACCAGGTGGGATTGTGGTCAAGTACTGGCTCATAATAAGTAAAACAAGAATAGAGAATGCAACTGTGCTAGCGCATACACTTGGGCACTATAATCCTGTTACTCACAGATGGCTAGTCTTCGTTGAGACTGGCCGCTGTGGCCACAATTCGGTATGTAGGACATTATCATTACTAAGAAATAGATAATTGCAATGTATAACGCAACGCGTTTTCACTCAAAACTCAAAAATTATGCCACGATCGCGTCGCCAAGTCGTAACAAATTATTTAATTAAAAAAATATATGTGTCAGTCTTCGAAAAGAAGCTCCTTTTTCTATGCGTTTGCAGTGTTGAGATTCAAGATCAAAAATATAACGTAATATATATAAGTAATCACTAGCAAAGAAAAAATAATTAAGTACGACGTCAAGGTAATTTTACGAAACCGTATTCAAACACGGTTATGCAGACATAATATTCCTTTTTTTGCTCTTATGTGATAGCTAAGTATTATATGCAGGTAGAAAAACATTGGCTCGATAAATATGTACATAATTGTTTGTACCGCAAAGTAATATCTATAAAACGTACACGTAACACGGGAAAACAATGTACAAAACGAACACAAAATTCTTCCATTTGATCTCGTAAACCTAATGGATACCGCAGATACGCTCTTAGGACGTTGTGAGAGGAAAAAGAAAATTCATTGTGAAGTACTAAGCTGTATTATTATTACAAGCTTTTATTTAACTTTTACCTCTTAGTATGTGTGGGCCGTATATTGCAACCGAATTTTATGAGCTGAAATTTTACACACGCTTTTAGTTTTAGTGAAAAATCAAACTAGTAAACCGAGTATACTCCGAGATGGATGTTACTTTTTATTAAGTGAAAGGGCTTGTCAACCCGACATCATTCTAATTTTAATATGGCGGATGCTGCAAGAACCAAACTCGACCAGGGGAGGACCACGCTCTCACAGAATACCAGCGTAAAATAGAAGCTCAATGCTATGTTTCATGTATTTATGTAGAGAACCGGAGACCCCTTTTTACTGAAAACGAGGCCTTCCATCTTAGTCCTCACGGGTCACGGTCACGCATCTGCATTTTGATTCTTAATCGAGGATAGATGTAGATGTTTATGGGCTACTGCATCCACTTACGATCAGATAGACTGTGTGCTCGTTTGTCACACTTATTATTAAAAGAAAATCTTTAAAAAACCTAGCTAGCAAGGCTCTCTAATATTTAAAAGATCGATGTATTATTAAAAAATGTAAAATCTCGAACCTAGGATTTCATTTTGTATTTAATCATTACGGAAATTAAATAGATATTTTCATTTCATTTCGCGATGATAATCCCTCCTTGCAGATTAAAATGTACTCTGAATTACTAAAGAGTCTCGACTTAAATAAAACTAGTTTTACGGATTTTATCGCGTTTATTAACTTATTTCATATTCCCGACGTTTCGAGTACTTTACAGCACCCATGGTTACGGGGGGAACTGAGGTGTTTGACGTCCCAATGTCATAGTTAACCACGGCTACCTCCAGATTAAAATTATTAATTTTTGTTCCGATCTACGCAGTATAAACTTACAGTATCTTGAAGTCTTGCAGTTATATGCTTGGGTTGTTGGGATTTAATTTTATTAATTATAGGATCACAAGCAGATGGTAGCACCCAGCCATCTTCTCTATTGAAATTAGGATATTATTTGATTTCAATAGCCTCGCGAATCATCCTTGGAAGGAATCGCGGAAATATTCCTTTTGTATTTTTAATCATTACGGAAGTTAAATAAATATTTTCATTGTGAAAACCATTTTTTGTATGCTGCGCATGAATTTTCTTCGCAGAACTTCAAAGCTTCAGTTTGTTTTGAAGTTCTGCAACGAGTATTGCATAGATTCTGTAAAGAGTAGAGCTTCTCTGTTTCTAAATTATGGGACTGCAGCACGAATAGGTCGGCTCTACTGAAGTCTTCGTTACTTATTACTTACTTCTTAGTATTCGCTCTCAGAGAATACCAATGAATGATCTTGTTGCATTGAGTGATTTACCAAAATCGGGTATTCTTAATTTTATTAACACCAACAAATGCATATAGAGGCTTTGAAAGTTCTGTGAAGAAAATTCATGCGCAGCATACAAATAAAATGTTTTCATTATGAAAATATTTATTTAACTTCCGTAATGATTAAAAATACAAAAGGAATATTTTCTAAACCTGGTTCGAGGTTTTACAATTTCATTGTTTTATATTGGTGGTGATACATCGATCGTTTAAATATTAGGGAGCCGTGCTAGCTAGGTATTACCATCTCTTTATCGTTTTTTTTTATATTATAAAAATGACAAATGAGCACACAGTCCATATGATCGCAAGTGGGTGCTATGGTCCATATACATAACTTACATTACAATAGAATAGAATGATTTTTTTTTCAATATTGATTATTACATAATACTTATTGAAAGTAATTTTTTCACTTACCACTGGTTCGGAAAACACCTCTGTCCTGGGAAGAACCAGCAAGAAACCCAGCGGGACATTTTTTTAAACATATTTCACTTAAAAAAAAATTTGGTTTGTACAATTTTTAAATGAATTTTCATAGAACCAGCTTGGTGGCGACCACCTTATTCCCAGGGGTTATTTTAATAATAACCCTTTTTTTACAGGTTTTCTTTAATAAAACTTTTAACCTTGTTTATTGACAGACTTTGAACCTATTCTGGGATTTTGTTGTAAAAGCGTATACATTGCCCCATAAATGAATTACTGATTCTGTGGAGTCTAGTAACTGGCATTACAAGCTTATGTTTGTTCCTAGTGTTTAAGTATGAACATCCTTATTCTTATTAAAGCTATTTATGTTTTTATGTACAAACATTACATTTTCATAAACATATTGCGATGCCAAAGTTAATATGTTTATTTCTCTAAATTTTTCTCTGAGGGACTCTTTAAATCGGCCGTACGGCTCTGTTTTGCAAAATAAATATGGCTTCAATATCAGTCGCATTACCCCATAGCAAAATTTTATAAGACATTAACGCTATGAAAGTAACTAAAATAAACTAATCTAGCTTTCTCAACATCTATGAGACTTCTAAACTTTCTTGCAACATATGCTGCAGAACTAAGTCTGCTTGCTAATTTAGATATATGGCGGCACCATTGAAGCTTCACGTTAATAGTAATACCAAGAAAAACAGTGGTATCTACAAGACTCAACTCCTCCCCATTTAAGAGCACATTGGTATTCGAATGTTTAACATTAGGTATTTTGAATTTAATACATTTTGTCTTATTGCCGTTTAAGAGCAAATTATTGGCGTTAAACTAATGTACTAATTTCGATAGAGCATTATTTACATCGTCATAATTAATTGACTGCCGTTTGAGTTTCAAAATTAAAGAGGTATCATCAGCAAATAATACAATATAGTGATTGTCCCCTACAAGATAAGGTAAGTCAATAATATGTATTAATCCGGAGGAACCTTTAACATTGATCACGACTTTTTGAATTCTGTTACTTAAATAAGAAATAATAAGTCTAAGCACCAATTTTTTTATACCTTAACGTTGTAGTTTCCTGATTAATGTCTCGTGATGAACACAATCGAAAGCCTTGGGAAGATCAAAAAAAACTACCTAAGGCATCTTGTGAACTATCCCAGGCATTAAAAATATATTTCATAAGCTCAACACCGGTGTCAGACGTCGAGCGACCCCTTGCAAAACCAAATTGGTTTTTATGAAGTAATTTATTTGTATTAAAAAAAATTAACAATTGATCCAAAATTATATTTTCATAAATTTTACTGAGAGTTGAAAGTACAGAAATAGGTCTAAAATTTGCGGGGTCTAATGTACTACCAGATTTAAATAAAGGAATACCTTTACTATGTTTCATTAAATCAGAAAACACACCAGAATCAATACAAGTATTAAAAATAATAGCAAGATGAGGTGCTTTTAAATTTATTATGGACGTAATAAATGTAATGGAAATCCCCCATAAATCTGCGGTTTTCTTTACATCAATGGTTTTACAAATCTAAATTCTTTTAAACAGGTATTAACATTCTGTTTGAGTAATGACTCGGCGATAGTTGCAGACGTATTGAATGACTCTGAAATATTTCTCAAACATCGCTGCGACTTCTTGATTTGATTTAGTCAACAGTGGAAACCAAACTAAATCTCTATTCATAAATCACACTTATCCAATAACTGACAGTCGTGAAAGAACAAAAGGCTCTCTCGGCACAAGCAACAGAGGTAGCTGTACAACTTACAAATATGGTAAGAAATGTTCCTTAAAGGAGACAGTTTCTTTTTGTATGGAGAATGGGCCCACCAAAAACTGCGATGACTCGTAATGAAATGTATGTAGATTTATTCCTTATAATCTCTAGATTACTATAGTAATGTTAGTTGTACCATATATAAAGGGAATACTGAGAAAATAACAATCAAACGGCAATCTCATTATAACCTAAAATCCCATACGACGACTATTATAGTTTTTATTGATATTCTATGTTATAATAGTGCACTGTGAATAGTAAAAGTAAAAAGTTGTAGGTTCTTCGAATTCTTAAGTACTACTTGGTGGATAGATTTTTTAGTAGTACCGGAGTAAACAGTACGAATAAACAGACGCGGTGATGTATTGATTCTTAACTGTATTTATTATTTATTGTGGTGTGAATACTAAGCACAGAATACATTACAAATGTATTCAAGCGAAGCAAAAAAAATAATAAAACTATGCTCAACTAATTCTAAAACAAGCAGACATGTACTTATTTATCTAATATCATTTGCAACCAGTAACACGGTTTTAGGTGTATGTGTGCGTCCAACAGTGAACTTTTAGGGGTGTTTTGCAGTTTACCTCTACAGCGATTGCGAAAATAAATAGCACGTAAGATGTTTTGAACTGGTCGTGTTAGGATAAAAAAAACTCTGTATTGTCACTGTATTTGTTGTTAAAATCATCATCACATTCTTAAAGCAGTATTAAAGTGACAGCCAGGGTGCAGTGTCAGGACATTGTTATTAATATGTATTGATTGAATAACATGTTTACATTCCAACACCATTAAAACCAAAATGACTGATAGTAACATATCAGATTTTGATATTAACCACGAAAAATAAATAGCATGTAAGGTGTTTTGAACTGTATTAGATATAAAAAAACTGTATTGTCACTGCATTTTTATTGTTTATTATTGTAAAATCATCATATTCTTAAAGCAGTCTATTATAAGTATCACAGGCCGCGAGGTGCAGTGCCAGGACATTCTTTTAATGTGTTGATTGATTAACATGTTTACGTCCAACCACAATTGAAGCTAAAATGTAAAATTCTCGAGTAGCAGTCTCGTACCGGTAAGCTCAGTGTGGGCGGCTACTCGTAGATGGGTGACGACCTGGTAAGACATTCAAAAGTCGATGGATGCAGGTGGCTCAGGACCGTGCTTTGTATAATTTCTTGGGGAGGCCTATGTTCAGCAGTGGACTTGTGGGGCTGTAATGATGAAGAAGTTTTAAACTAGTTGTGTACGGATACGGCTCGACCGGGGTGAAAAACGCTACCAGCGTAAAATAGTAGCAATAATGCCTTTATTTCGTATGGTGAGTTTAGAGAACCAGGTCCTTTTACTGAAAAGCACTCCATCTTAGTCCTCAGGGTGACAATGCATCTGCATTTTGATTCTTAAACGAGGATAAATGTAGATGTCTATGAGCCACAGCATCTACTTACCATCAGGTGGACCGTGCGCTCGTTTGTCACACTATTCTATAAAAAAACAAAAGGAGATTGTCAATTGAAAGAGATACGGGTATCAGAGCATCTATTCAACTTGCTCGGCGTTTATTTATAAATTAGGCGCTTTATTTATAATAAGGAACATAGTAGAAACTGGTCAAGTAAGCAACAATAATTACAAGTTTTATTGATTATTATTCGTCATCATTACAACAATTCACTGCTGAACATAGGTCTTCCCTAAATTAAATATATAATGTAAAATATTGTATAGCCCTCCCGTCAACTTCCATCGTGTTTCGTCCCGTATGGTGTCGTAAAAGTCGTAACAGAGTAAAATAAATCTACCAGCAGATAAGCAACATCTCCTATAGAATACCACAAAAGCTTTGGTTGCCACAAGCATGCAACTGTGTAAAAACTACCTAATGATGCATATTTATATTACTATATAAATATGCATCATTACTACTTGTGTATAAATTATTCCAATCATTGTGAGTTTCATTTAAGTGGTATTCACAAATACGAGCGCACAGTGGCACATAAAATGAGTTATTAATCAGCAATCTCTCTTTTAGGTTAGTAGTTCTTTTTAGTTTAGGTATTAAGAATCTAGATAAATGATTACATAACTTAAAAATACAGTGACGGGAAGTAGAAGCAGCACGCTCATAACTAGCCACGGGATAGAATAAAATCATTTTAATTCAATATAGATTACAATACATAATACTTATTAAAAGTCATTTTACTTTTACCACTGGTTCATAAAAACCTCTGTCCTGGGAAGAACAAGCAAAAACCAGCGAGACTTTTTAAAAAGCACATTTACAATATAATATTTTATACAATTGTTTTGAAAACATTTAGAAACAGCATGGTAGCGATCACCTCATTCCCAGGGTTATTATCAGTCATGTATTCTCTAGTAGTATAATAACCCTAAACAATTTTGCAAGAAATAATTTAAACCTTTTGACAGAAAAGGTCTGCATATTATTATAGTAATTGTTGACTCTGGAAATGGCAGGAGTTACAGTTACAGGCATAAGGGTGATTGTGGGATGTTACCGATGTCTTCAATATTCATGGATTGTAATTCCATATCCCTGTTATCATTTGTCTCCCACACAGTTGTAAAGCTCTCGGACACAGATTGCAGACTCATTCTAAATGATCAATCTGAAAAGTGTTTTTTCATCAACTAACTGAACAGACTATAGTTTTACAGTGTCTACCACTAAATAATAATATTTATTAATATTTTATTTATTTCAATCTTTATTACTAATAAACAGTTTTAATGCCTCTTAAATTATATATAAATAGCATTACTCGTTTCCCTTCATAATACTTTTGTAGTAAACCAGATTCCACTAAGGTGAAATAAAAATATCAAATCAAAAGGTAAACAAGTGAAGTAGTTATTTTAGAATTGTAACATTATTTGACTAAGTACAAGTTCTTAGACGTTTTATTTACTAATTTCATTTAAGGTAAAAATATTACTTGTGTATTAAGTACAAAGGCATACATATATGGGGTAAGGTAAGAAAGAAGTAGCATCTATCTAATAACAACTAAAAAAAACTGTGGTTATCGAATATCTCCTATAAGGCAATCTGTGGGGAGGTCTATGTTCAGCAGTAGACTTTTGATAGGCTGTAAAGTTAAAGATAACCTTGTGGTGAATAGCCAAATTGTTTGTAGTGGAGGTGTGTGATACTACAAACATCAATCTGTGCCAGCGATTATGCCAACTCCTCCGGGCAAGCCTATTTCAGGCAGGGATCACTTACAAGCTGTTAAAGTAAAGTAAGTACCTGGTGTGATAGTATTCACTGCAAAATAATATCTCTTTCTGCTGAGTTAATTGGCACAGCCCGTGTGTGGTGAGCTCTTAAAATTGAAGATCCACATGTACAAATCTTCTGGAAATGAGCAGTTTCAATACTTTCTTGCAATATTCTTAGCAGTTATAACAAACTGCATCAAGTAGGTGTAACTGAAAAAATTGGGAATGCAAATAAAAAAAAAGAAGTAAAGAAATATTAAACTCAGAAAGAATGTACATTACCTTCAATCAACAAAATAAAATAAAATAATAAACAAAATTTGCTTCCTGATGGAGTTTAAATATAATGAACATAAATAGTAGATGTATTTAATCAAATATTAACACTAATATGTATTCCCTAATAACATCCATTTATTTTTATGTTATCTATATCTATAAATATTAAATTCAGAAGGAATGTGAGTACATTCCTTCTGAATTTAAGCAGCGTCTTCCTATTAACAACTACCAATAAAAGAACTGTGGTTGCCGACTTGTCTACTAAGCATGGAAACTATAGCAAGTATCCTCCTGTGAGAAATCTGAGGGAAGGTCCATGTTCAGCAATGGGTTTTTGATAGGATGTAACGGTTGTGGATATAGTTACTCTGACAGACACTTTTAACATAGATTTGTGTATATTTTGTGTGATTTTATTTTATCTATGAATTAAATTAGATTTTACCAATATCATAAAACTTCAATACTTTGACACTTTTAACCTTTTAACATACTAATAAAATTGTGTTTGTTATTTGTTTTAGGTAATTCAACATAAATTATAGATTTTCAAAATTCTAGGACAAAAGTAAACTTGTATTATACTCACATATACTTTTAATAAAATTCGTCAGTTTTCATTTTCGAATGTCATTGGCGAATTAAATACATAATGTGGAATATTTGGCTAACCTGTATAATATAATCCAACACTTGCATTGATTACATTGACATATGAATTTGTTAGTAATATGAAGGATATTTATTTGTATTTTTACAAACTTAAAATAATAAGTACTAAAACATGTATAGATCGTTAAGTGTCTGTGGGTGTGGGTCGTTTATTATTATTTCTAAAAAATCGTACCATATATCAATATTAAGTAAAAATAAAAATAAAATTTAATACATTATAAAAGAAAATTATTAGTTTTCGTTTCCGTAGTATAATATTTTGGACTAGAACTGAGAGAGTGACAAAATAAGATATATTTCATTAAAGTTTGAAACTTTAAATCAATTGTAGGTTTTGTACAGTTGAATTCTTCGCATTCCATAAGATAAGATATTCACCTCTTGAGAAATCCACAAATACCTATAAAATTTGGCGCACATCTGCTCCTGTCTCGGCTAGTTATTGTCTTCGCACAGTGCGTTGAAATCCACAAATATTATTTGATTGTGTTCAGTGTATGCTGATCTTCCAGATGCAATAAGTACAAAAAACAGCAGCGTGACGAAAGTCAATGCCGTAAAGTAATACCCGGCCGCCGGCACAGACATAGATATGATGGTTATATTATTATAATATGGCCGTCGGTTATTACCCAGCACGGAAGTCAATGACAAAATAGCGTTTCGTTCCACGGTGTCTTTGAACCATGTTATATGATATAAGCTAACACTTTTAGAAATAGGATAAAATCTCAGTGGTATCCCTTTTAGTAATAAATATATAATATACAAATAAGTATAAATATAATATGTATATAATAAGTTATCTTTGTAAAAAAACATTTTTCTTTTAATAAACTGCAAAATGATTCATTACACGCATTTTCCCATATTACATTAACCAGAACACGGAATATCAAAACCACTCATTTTTTTAGATTTCTTGATTCCGTTTAGATATTCATAAAATCTATAGGCCATTTATTATAATAAATTGGTAACTTTTTTTTCTATGTAATACCATTAAGGGTCGTTAAAATTTCTAGTGGGCCCAAAAACGACTGACTCCTTTGTAAAATTGTAAGGATTTATTTGCACTAGAAAATTATATTTATCTTTTTCTTAATTATGTTGACTTTGCATGTTGATGATATAGATAAAATATTAACAGAACTAGAAAGGGAAAGTGAGTATGCAATTTTTCCCCCAAATGTCATACTCTTCATTTATTTTATATCAGTCATTTAAATGACATATATTGGCTTTGGGCTTCTCCCTTTTTACTCGACTGCCCCAGAAGGCGGTAATGTTTTTCGAGAGTATGTATGTTTTTATATCTATTTCTTTAGCACGCTCTGTAGTCTTAACGGCTTAATGAATCGTAATATATGGGGTGTCGTTAGATTCTTCTTAGTTAATGTGGAAGTGACATAGAGTTTAATTTTTTTTTTCTTTTCAGTAACTTTTTTTATGCAGTCGGGTTTTTCACTTACTGTTTTAACCTTTAAGATTGCTTAAAAGATTGCTTTTAGATTGCTTTAAGATTGCTTTACAGGCGCGTTGATTCGCACGTATGACGCTGTCAAAGGTTGCTTTGTCAACTTCACTTTTATGTAATTGAAATCCTGCTCTCATGGGTAGAATCTCAGGTGAAAAAGGAGACAGTTTCTTTTTGTATGGAGAATGGTCCCACCAAAAACTGTGATGACTCGTAATGAAATGTATGTAGATTTATTCCTTATAATCTCTAGATTACTATAGTAATGTTAGTTGTACCATATATAAAGGGAATACTGAGAAAATAACAATCAAACGGCAATCTCATTATAACCTAAAATCCCATACGGGCGACTGTCTAATAGTTTTTATTGATATCCTATGTTATAATAGTGCACTGTGAATAGTAAGAAGTGTAAAAAAGTTGTAGGTTCTTCGAATTCTTAAGTACTACTTGGTGGATGGATTTTTTTTAGTAGTACCGGAGTAAACAGTACGAATAAACAGACGCGGTGATGTATTGACTCTTAACTGTATTTATTGTGGTGTATTGAATACTAAGCACAGAATACATTACAAATGTATTCAAGTGAAGCAAAAAGTAAGCTAAAACTATGCTCAACTAATTCTAAAAACAAGCACACATTTACTTATTTATCTAATATCATTTGCAACCAGTAACACGGTTTTAGGTGCATGTGTGCGTCCAACAGTGAACTTTAAGGTGTTTTATGAGTTTTACTCTACAGCGATTGAGAAAATAAAGTATCGTAAGATGTTTTGAACTGGTCGTGTTAGGATAAAAAAAAATCTGTATTGTCACTGTATTTGTTATTGTAAAATCATCACATTCTTAAAGCAGTATTAAAAGTGACACATGCCACCAGGTGCAGTGTCAGGACATTGTTATTAATATGTATTGATTGAATAACATGTTTACATTCCAAGCACCATTAAAACCAAAATGACTGGATAGTAACATATCAGATTTTTACGATATTAACCACGAAAAATAAATAGCATGTAAGGTGTTTTGAACTATTTGTGTTAGGATAAAAAGAAACACTGTATTGTCACTGCATTTTAATGTTTATTATTGTAAAATCATCATATTCTTAAAGCAGTCTATTATAAGTATCACAGGCCGCGAGGTGCAGTGCCAGGACATTCTTTTAATATGTGTTGATTGATTAGCATGTTTACGTCCAACCACAATTGAAGCTAAAATGTGAAATTCTCGAGTAGCAGTCTCGTACCAGTAAGCTCAGTGTGGGCGGCTACCTCTAGATGGAGTGATGACCTGGTAAGACATTCAAAAGTCGATGGATGCATGTGGCTCAGGACCGTGCTTTGTATAATTCCTTGGGAGGCCTATGTTCAGCAGTGGACTTGTGTGGGCTGTAATGATGAAGAAGTTTTAAACTAGTTGTGTACGGATACAGCTCGACCGGGGTAAAACACGCTCTCACGGAAAACGCTACCAGCGTAAAATAGTAACAATGCTCCTGTGTTTCGTATGGTGAGTGTAGAGAACCGGAGTCCTTTTTACTGTAAACGAAGCACTCCATCTTAATAATTAATAGAATCGGGCGTTACTTTGGAAATCCATTATATTAAAGTTGGTAAAATTACACGTACATCCGCTCGATAAAATAAAATGATGTGTCTTACCTAGTTTGAAGAGCACCTCCTGCCTCCTCAATTGCGTGCACTATCCCCGTCACCAATCCTTTTCCTACTCCCAACACATCATTTTATTTTATCGAGCGGATGTACGCAAGGTAATTTTTACCAACTTTAACACTCCATCTTAGTCCTCAGGGGTGACAATGCATCTGCATTTTGATTCTTAAACGAGGATAAATGTAGATGTCTATGAGCCACAGCATCTACTTACCATCAGGTGGACCGTGCGCTCGTTTGTCACACTTATTCTATAAAAAACAAAAGGAGATTGTCAATTGAAAGAGATACGAAAAGGTATCAGAGCATCTATTCAACTTGCTCGGCGTTTATTTATAAATTAGGCGCTTTATTTATAATAAGGCACATAGTAGAAACAGGTCAAGTAAGCAAAAATAATTACAAGTTTTATTGATTATTATTCGTCATCATTACAACAATTCACTGCTGAACATAGGTCTTCCCTAAATTAAATATATAATGTAAAATATTGTATAGCCCTTCCGTCAACTGCCATCGCGTTTCGTCCCGTATGATGTCGTAAAAGTCGTAACAGAGTAAAATAAAGCTACCAGGAGATAAGCAGCAACATCTCCCTATAGAATACCACAAAAAGCTTTGGTTGCCACAAGCGTAGCAACTGTGGCAAAAACTACCATATAGTAATGATGCATATTTATATTACTATATAAATATGCATCATTACTACTATAGTAATATAAATATGCATCATTACTACTTGTGTATAAATTATTCCAATAATTGTGAGGTTCATTTAAGTGGTATTCACAAATACGAGCGCACAGTGGCACATAAAATGAGTTATCAATCAGCAATCTCACTTTTAGGTTCTTTTTAGTTTAGGTATTAAGAATCTAGATAAATGATTACATAACTTAAAAATACAGTGACGGGAAGTAGAAGCAGCACGCTCATAACTAGCCACAGGGTAGGATAGAATCATTTTTATTCAATATAGATTACAATACATAATACTTATTAAAAGTCATTTTTTACTTTTACCACTGGTTCGCAAAAAAACCTCTGTCCTGGGAAGAACCAGCAAGAAACCCAGCGAGACTTTTTTTTAAAAAAAAAGCACATTTTACAATATAATATTTTATACAATTGTTTTGAAAACCTTTAGAAACAGCATGGTAGCGATTACCTCATTCCCAGGGGTTATTATTAGTCATGTACTCTCTAGTAGTATAATAACCCTTACTAAACAATTTTTGCTTAAGAAATAATTTAAACCTTTTGACAGAAAAGGTTTGCATATTATTATAGTAATTGTTGATGCCGCTCTGGAAATGGCAGGAGTTACAGTTACAGGCATAAGGGGTGATTGTGGGATGTTACCGATGTCTTCAATATTCATGGATTGTAATTCCATATCCCTGTTATCATTTGTGTCTCCATACAGTTGTAGAAGCTCTCGGCCGACAAGATTGCAGACTCATTCTAAATGATCCATCTGAAAAGTGTTTTTTCATCAACTAACCGAGCAGACTATAGTTTTACAGTGTCTACCACTTAAATAATAATATTTATTAATATTTTATTTATTTCAATCTTTATTACTAATAAACATTTTAATGCCTCTTGAATTATATATAAATAGCATGTACTCGTTTCCCTTCATAATACTTTTGTAGTAAACCAGATTCCACTAAGGTAAAAAGAAATAAAAATACATCAAATCAAAAAGGTAAACAAGTGAAGTAGTTATTTTAGAATTATAACATTATTTGACTAAGTACAAGTTCTTAGACGTTTTATTTACACTAATTTCATTTAAGGTAAAAAATATTACTTGTGTATTAAGTACAAAGGCATACATATATGGGGTAAGGTAAGGAAGAAGTAGCATCTATCTAATAACAACTAAAGAAAAAAACTGTGGTTATCGAATAGTCTGTGGGGGAGGTCTATGTTCAGCAGTAAACTTTTGATAGGCTGTAAAGTTAAAGATAACCTGGTGGTGAATAGCCAAATTGTTTGTAGTGCGAGGTGTATGATACTACAAACATCAATCTGTGTGCCAAAGATATTATGCCAACTCCTCCGGGCAAGCCTATTTCAGGCAGGGGATCACTTACAAGCTGTTAAAGTAAAGTAAGTACCTGGTGTGATGGTATCCACTGCAAAATTATATCTCTTTCTGCTGAGTTAATTGGCACAGCCCGTGTGTGGTGAGCTCTTAAAATTGAAGATCCACATGAAATACAAATCTTCTAATGGAATGAGCAGTTTCAATACTTTCTTGCAATATTCTTAGGCAGTTATAACAAACAGCATCAAGTAGGTGTAACTGAAAAAATTGGGAATGCAAATAAAAAATGAAGAAGTAAAAAAATATTAAACTCAGAAAGAATGTACATTACCTACAATCAACAAAATAAAATAAAAATAATGTAAACAAAATTCTTGCTTCCTGATGGAGTTTAAATATAATGAACATAAATAGTAGATGTATTTAATCAAATATTAACACTAATATGTATTCCTAATAACATCCATTTATTTTATGTTATCTATATATAAATATTAAATTCAGAAGGAATGTGAGTACATTCCTTCAATTCTTCAACATCTTCTATTAACAACTACCAATAAAAAACTGTGGTTGCCGATTTGTCTACTAAGCATGGCAACTATAGCAAGTATCCTCCTGTGAAATCTGAGGAAGGTCTATGTTCAGCAATGGGCTTTTGATAGGATGTAACGGTTGTGGATATAGTTACTCTGACAGATACTTTTAACATAGATTTGTGTATATTTTGTGTGATTTTATTTTATCTATTAATTAAATTAGATTTTACCAATAACATAACACTTCAATACTTTGACACTTTTAACCTTTCAACATACTAATAATAATTGTGTTTGTTATTTGTTTTAGGTAATTCAACATAAATTATAGATTTTCCAAAATTCTAGGAGCAAAAGTAAACTTGTATTATACACTCACATATACTTTTAATTAAACTCGTCAGTTTTCATTTTCGAATGTCATTGGCGAATTAAATACATAATGTGGAATATTTAGCTAACCTGTATAATATAATACAACACTTGTTGCATTGATTAGACATTGGCATATGAATTTGTTAGTAATATGAAGGGATATTTATTAGTATATTTACAAACTTAAAATAATTAAGTACTAAAACATGTATAGGTCGTTAAGTGTCTGTGGGTGTGGGTCGTTTATTATTATTTCTAAAAATCGTACCATATCTAAATATTCAGTAAAATAAAATAAAATGTAATACATTATAACCGAAAATTAGTAGTTTTCGTTTCGTAGTATAATATTTTTGGACTAGAACTTCGACAGTGACAAAAATAAGATATATTTCACATAAAAGTTTGAAACTTTAAATCAATTGTAGGTTTTGTACAGTTGAATTCTTCGCATTCCATAAGATAAGATACTCACCTCTTGAGAAATCCACAAATATAAAAGTTGGCGCACATCTGCTCCTGTCTCGGCTAGTTATTGTCTTCGCACAGTGCGTTGAAATCCACAAATATTATTTAATTGTGTTCAGTGTATGCTGATCTTCCAGATGCAATAAGTACAAAAAACAGCAGCGTGACGAATGTCAATGCCGTAAAGTAATACCCGGCCGCCGGCACAGACATAGATATGATGCTTGTATTATTATAATATGGCCTATGAATATGGCCGTCGGTTATTACCCAGCACGGAAGTCAATGACAAAATAGCGTTTCGTTCCACGGTGTCTTTGAACCATGTTATATGATATAAGCTAACACTTTTAGAAATAGGATAAAAATCTCAGTGGTATCCCTTTTTAGTAATAAATATATAATATACAAATAAGTATAAATATAATATGTATATAATAAGTTATCTTTGTAAAAAAAAATTTTCTTTTAATAGAAACTGCAAAAATGATTCATTACACGCATTTTTTCCCATATTACATTAACCAGAACACGGAATATCAAAACCACTCATTTTTTTTAGATTTCTTGATTCCGTTTAGATATTCATAAAATCTATAGGCCATTTATTATAATAAATTGGTAACTTTTTTTTCTATGTAATACCATTAAGGGGCGTTAAAATTTCTAGTGGGCCCAAAAACGACTGACTCCTTTAAGAACGAAAACGCATCTTATATTATCGAATCCAAATGCGAAGATATCAGCTCTCCACTCAAAATAGTACACGTTTTTGGAGAGGTAATGTTTGTGGAAGAATTAAAACTATTTATTTATATTTTATAGTTAAGAAAATATTAACAAAAAAGCCATACTCCTTGCAGTATGGTTGCTTTTAACAACTATTTAAAGTTAAGATTGTTGTGGACGGTGAAGAGAGCCGCTCCCCGCCACCCCCGCATGCCCTGCACGACATCACGCCACGCGTCGCGACCAATCCCCGCGCTCGCGGGAGTACGTCGGCCGTAAGGGGCCCGCCGTGAGAATAAAAGAGGGTTATCCGGCGAGCAGAAGACATTTGCGGCACAGAAGAGCCCCAAACAGCGGAAAGAATAGAAGATTAAGAAGAAAAGGAAGATCTCTCTCAGTCCTAATTAATATAATAAATACAGTGCCGCTTCTTGTAAATAGTGTAATAAATTTGTTTGTAGTTGCGTCCCTTCTTTCAATTCTCAAATAAAACCGTTATCTTATAGTAAAATCAGGTCCTCATTCATTCATGAAGTTTTCATTCACTCATTCATTCATCATTATGAAGTGTGTACGTGACTATATATAATAAATATACAGTCCACTTGCTCTGAGTCCTTTTTATAGTAAAGGACAAGAAGCGGAGATCATTTTTACCCTTAATAGGTAACAACGCATCTGCACTTTGATTTTAGTCGAGGATAGATAGATATGTATTTCTATTGACCACAGTACACTTATCATTAGGTGAACTGTGTCGTATAAATTTAATATTAGTATGTATATATAAATTTAAGAAATGTAATCTTTGTATAATATATAAAAAAGGTATATATATATCGGGTGTTTGTGAAACGCTCTCGAAAACGAAGACAGATGATAGTACTAAGGATACCTATGATGATGGGTCACAAAGAAATTCGATCCCGAGGAAAAAAAAAACATCTTTTCACAACGTTTTATTAACTTTATTCACGCTCCATCATGTTAGAACAGTTAAATGAAACGATATTTCATTAAAAAAATCATGAACATAGTTAAACATACAACCAGCAGTGAAACATAAAAAAGAAAATCAGCTGACAATAGGGTGAATATCCTCGTGGGCGCCGAACTTTTATCTAAATCGGTAAGAAACAATGCATTAGGTATACTACTCACTCTACCCTTCCCTTTCACACACGCGCTGCCTCGTGTCGCCTCGCGCTGTGGAATTTACACATGTCAGCGTTGCCAACATGTGTGGAATTTCCCAAATTGCGGGGAATTTAAAGTTGGTTGGGGATTGGTATTATGCGGGGAACATGCGAGGATTTTGAAAATCGATAGCCAGGGCCAAGTCAGAATCTTTTTTCAAGAAATCTAAATACTTATCTTAACATTTTGTTACGTTACTTATGAATATCGAATGACTCCCTTTTTTTAATTATCTTCATTGCACCACATTTAATTTTCGCATTTATTTCGGCAACTTTTGTGTATAATTTAATGCTTTTCATTTCTTAATTTATTAATTTTAAAGAAAAAAAATGTTAGTTAAAAAGTAAATCTTATAAAATTAGTTGAAAATTGATTCATTTCTTAAAATAAAATTGAGGGGAATTTATGGGGAATCTGTTGAAGTTTTGTCCTTAAATTAGGGAATTAGACATGAATTTTCGGGGAATTTGACAAATTGGTGTTGGCAACGCTGCCATGTTGCACCGAAATTTAGTTTGCCGGTGACATAAGAATTAGAGGCGGCAATCACTATAAAACTTGCAGGTAATTTTTAATAATTTTAACGTACCTCTTTATAAATTCAAAGTATTGGTAGGATTAAATACGGAAAGTAAATTAAAATAAAGCAAAATTATTATTTTTTACATTAATTCTGATAGATATATTATTCAGAAATTTCATTTTCCATTTCATTTTTCTATTTTCTTATACAAAATCAAAGATAACGATGAAATAGTGTTTATAATTGTGTGAGTACTGAGTACCCAATTAGGTACGTATATTAATTTCAATAATTTTTGTAGTAAATAACTGCTTGTTGCGTCAGGGTACAATTGATTGTGTAATTGTATTAAAAATGACAACCATAACTTCTAAATTCCATATGAAGACTAGTCGTAGGGATAACTAAACTTATAAATAAAATAAACGTTGGCGATCTCGTTACGGTTTAACGGTCTGTGGAGTCCTCACTCCTCAGTGCTTCAAAGACGTTACCTCGTGCGCATTTGTTTTGGCAGGATTGATTAATAATTTTAGTTTTTGAGACAGTTCCGTGTTGACTATCACGAGCGACAGTTCAATTGTTTTGTTTATTAAATTATTGTCGTTATTACTTGTTATTTATTACTTAATGATATTATTCTTGTTGTTACGTTTTGTGTTTTTTGTTTTGTTTTAATAATGCCTAACGCGTAAGTACGTTTATAATGCTCGTGAATACGGCAACATGTTAATGTGCCTTGGAGAATCTCATAAGGCCACGGATGATCGGAAAGCTGTTTCAAACCTAATTTTTTTTAATAACTTAGTACTGAACTGATCTACCCCGTGTAATGGCGGGTAAGAATACCCACTACCCCATATCTTCCCGTGGGTGTCGTAAGAGGCGACAAAGGGAAACTGATACAGAAGATGGGCAGCAGCATCTTTCTGATAAAAGCCAAAAACCAATAAAAAACTGCGGTTGCCAACCCGCTCGCCAAGCGTGGCAACTATGGCAATATACCCCTCCATGAGCGACGACACAAATAAACGGCCCCCAGTCCCCAGCGACCCCGCTATTCCTGGCTACGGTGGCGACCATGGTAACGGCGGGGCAGGGGGTGCTAAGAATCTCCGGTGGAGGTTCGGTTGCCACCTACGACGACTCGACCTGGCAACTTATTACGCACGCACCCTGAGGACTGACGAGAAGATCCTGGAGCTGGAAGAAGAGATAGATAAGTTACGCTGGAATATAATAGGACTATCCGAGGTCCGAAGAGAGGGGGAGGACACGGTAATCCTCGAATCCGGCAACTTATTCTATCACCCGGGAGGGCGACCATCTGTCGCAAGGAGGTGTCGGATTTATCGTCCACAAGTCTCTCGTTAACAACGTTGTAAAGATCGGGAGTGTGTGTCGACGAGGGTTGCGTACCTTATACTCAGAATCACCAAACGGTATTCGCTGAAGGTCATACAGGTTTACGCACCAACCTCGGCACACCCCGATGAGGAGGTGGAGGAAATGTATGAGGATATCTCTAGAGCCATGCATTCCTCCAAAACATGGCCACTATACGGTGTTAATGGGAGACTTCAACGCAAAACTAGGCACAAGAAAGAGCGGTGAGCTGAAAGTAGGGAAATTTGGAATAGGGCAACGGAACCCAAGGGGCCAGCAGCTGGCCGACTTTATGGAGAAAGAGGGACTCTTTATGATGAACTCTTTCTTCCAAAAGCGGCCCCACAGAAAGTGGACTTGGTCGAGCCCCGACGGTTCGACAAAAAATGAGATAGACTTCATTATGACGACCATAGGACAACTGTTCAGTGATGTCTCAGTGATCGCGAGGGTGAAAACTGGCAGCGATCACCGAATGGTGAGAGGCTTACTGGACCTAAACGTTAAGCTGGAGAGGTCACGTCTAATGAAGTCAACGCTCCGTCCCCCTCGTGCTCTAATCCAAAGTCCCGAAAACTTTCAGCTTAAGTTACAAAATCGTTCTCAGTGCCTAGAAGTTTGCAATGAAGTGGACGATATGAATGACAAGCTTGTGGAAACTGTCCATGCGGTCGGAGCTAAGTTCTGTAAGACGCATTGCAGAAGAACACAAAAACTCTCCGATCACACTCTTAATCTCATGGTTGTTAGACGGGAGATGAAGCTGCAGTCTTCTTGCAGATTTGACAGCATACAGGCAACTGAACAGACAGATCTCCAAATGCATGCGGCGGGACTTGCGCAACTTCAATACAGCTCGTATTGAAGAAGCGGTCGAGCGGAACCAGGGCTCCAAAGTCTTTGCCAGAGATCTGTCTGCCCAGAAAGAGCCAACTGTCGAAGCTGAAGACCGATTGTGGCAGCATCGTTTCCGGGACACCTGAGATTTTGAGTGAGATTGAGAGGTTCTATGGGCAGCTGTACACGTCATCGTTGGAGCCACACGCAAGTGTGAGTAACGATCCAAGAGCAAGTCTTATCCGACACTATTCCGATGATATCCCGGACGTCAGTCTGAGCGAGATTAGAATGGCTCTCCAGCACCTTAAAAACGGCAAGGCCCCAGGCGAGGATGGAATTACAGCGGAGCTTCTGAAAGCGGGTGAAAAACCGGTACTTGAAGTCCTTCAGAAGCTCTTTATATTTATATTTATATTCCGTCCTCCATGGTGGCATTACACCAGAGGCGTGGAGCAGAAGTGCGGTGGTCTTGTTCTTCGAGAAAGGCGACAACGCTCTCTTGAAGAACTACAGACCGATTTCCCTTCTGAGCCGCGTCTACGTGCTGTTTTCGAGAGTCATTACGAATCGTCTCGCATGCAGACTCGACAGCCTCCCGAACAAGCCGGTTTCCGAAAAGGCTTTAGCACCATAGACCACATACATACCCTTCGGCAAATTGTACAGAAGACCGACGAGTACAATCTGCCACTTTGCCTTGCGTATGTGGACTATGAGAAAGCCTTTGATTCCGTCGAAATTTATGGTGCTGCAGTCCCATCAGCGGTGCCAAGTGGACTGTCGGTATATCGAGGTGCTGAAGTGTTTATACAGTAGGGCTACGATGGCTATCCGAGTACAGAACCGGAGTACGAAACCTATCCAACTGCAGAGAGGTGTAAGATAGGGTGACGTAATATCCCTGAAACTCTTCACCGCTGCATTGGAAGACGTTTTCAAGCTACTGTACTGGAAAGGATACGGGTATTAACATCAATGGCGAGTACATCACTCACCTTCGATTTGCCGTTGATATAGTCCTTATGGCAGAATCGCTGGAGGACCTAAGCACTATGCTCAATGACCTCAATAGTGTCTCCCAACGGATAGGTCTCAAGATGAACATGGACAAAACAAAAATCATGTTTAATGTCCATGTCACACCTATGCCGGTAGTTGTTGGGAGCACTAAACTCGAAGTTGTTGACGAATATGTTTACCTGGGACAAATGGTCCGACTAGGTAAGTCCAACTTCGACCGAGAGGTCCATCGACAGTTTCAACTCGGCTGGGCAGCGTTCGGGAGATTACGACCCATCTTCTCGTCAGACATACCTCAAAACCTCAAAACTTAATTGTACAACCAGTGCGTGTTGCCAGTGATGACATATGGAACTGAAACGTGGTCCTTCACTGCTGGCCGTATGAGGAAGCTCAAGGTCGCTCAGCGAGCTATGGGAGAGGGCTATGCTCGGGGTTTCTCTCTGCGTGATAAACTTAGAAATGAGGATATCCGCAGTAGAACCAGAGTAACCGACATAGCCTAAAGGATTAGTAAGCTGAAGTGGCAATGGGCCGGCCATATAGCTCGAAGTACCGACAACCGATGGGGAAGAAAGGTTCTCGAGTGGCAACCTCGTACCGGCAGGTGAAGTGTAGGGCGTCCCCCCACTAGATGGAGTGACGAGCTGGTAAGACATGCAGGAAGTCAATGAATGCAGGTGGCTCGGGACCGTGCTTTGTGGCATTCCGTGGGGGAGGCCTATGTTCAGCAGTGGACTTGTGAAGGGCTGTTATGATATGATTATGATGAACTGATCTGAATAGGTACATAACTAAATACATCAGAATAATAAACATACCTACACAATGGATAAAAAAGCATGGCTCTAACCTTGTTAACATTTTATTTAAGTATTTTTGTCATTAGCGGGGAATCGAACCAGTTATTTGGTTTATTTAACCTGTAAATTCGAATTAAAGTGGCTACGTGGAGACAAGCACAGTGGAAAAATAGTAGGTTAAGTAGATAAGTTAGGTATTTAGACAAGTGTTGTAAATTATTAGGTATTGTGGTACCATCGCTAGTTCCGGCCGCGTGAATTAATAAAATATAAATTTTAAAATAAATGTATTATTATATTCAAATAAATATTTAGTAAAAAACAATTAGCTTAAAACAAATTTGTCATACTTCAAATACTTATGAATGATGATAATAAGCGTAATGATGATAATAATCATAAAAATATGCATAAACCATCATCATCATCATTACAGCCTGTCAAACCACTGCTGAACATAGGCCTCCCCATAAATTGCCTCATAAAGGGAATACTTGTCAAAGTTGCCACGCTTGGCAGGCGAGTTAGCAACCGCAGTTTTTTTTATAGCTATTATTAAGAAAACGCTGCTGCCCATTTTCAGGTTTGTTTCTCTCTATCGCCTCTTATTACATCTTCGGGACGAAATACTCTTAAACTAGAATAAAATATTTAAAGATATCTGTATAAAATAAAATTATATTGAATGGTGTTTTATCTAAATAAAGCGGCAATTTACGAATAATCGTCAAAAAAAACGAAAGAAGTTGATATCATACGTGTCAGAGCCATGCTGCAGCTACATTATGGTTATAGCAGGAATAGGTCGGCTCAACCAGGTAAGGACAAAGCTCTTACAGAAAACTAGTGAGTGTAGAAAACCGGAGACCCTTTTTACTTGACATGAGGCACTCTATCTTAATTTTTTAATTTAATTTAATTTAATTTAATTAAACAGTGTACATGCTGGCTTACAGTATGCCCAAAACGCCAGCATGCTAATTTACAAATTACAGTTTTAAATAATAAATAATAATACAAGATACATGTCAAAAAGGTCAAATAAATTAAAGAATACATGTCCAATAGATCAAATTAAATAAAAATAAAATAAAATAAAATAAAATAAAAACATGCCAAATAGATTACATGTCAAATAGATTACATGCAAATAGATTAACCAAAATGTAATTGTCAAAATAACTATCTATAATTAAATTAATATATTACAATATGTCAAAATTGGATGTCAAAAATAGAAGGGCTTTGTTACATAGTTGCCCAAAGCTATCAGCAATAAGTCAGTCTCGTAATCATGTGCGAGCATATCTCCAATGCCGTATAGCGCGAGTAGTGGGCGCGTGAGCGCCGCACCTGCGTGCCGGCGGCCGCCACAGAAGACGCGGCAGCCGCCGCGGTGCCACCGTCCCTCCACATCACAGCCCAGCCGCTTGGAGCCAATAACCCACTCTACTTAATATCGTCGGGCTATCTATTCTATTATGGATGATTGCTAGGTAGTATGTTACCAACTGCATAATCCGCCTAAGTTTAAGAGTGTCCAAACCCACCATACCAGTAACAAATAAGGACGGATATAGATAGGGATAATAACCGTATTTCTGCTTATATAGCCATCGCGCGAATTTGCGCTGTATTCTCTCTATCATTAAAATATATTTCTCCTCATAGGATTCCATACTATGGCACCGTATTCAAGCTTACTACGAACATATGCATTGTAAAGTACCAAAGCTACCCTAATCCGTCGAACTGTGAAGAAGTGCGAATAACAAAGCCAAGCATTTTACTGGCCTTTTTACAAACAGTAGTCACATGGTTATGAAAGTCAAGTTTAGCGTCTAATAATATTCCTAAGTCACAAATTTCACTTACCCTTTCTAAGGGCGTGTCAGATAAATTATAATCTACATTTAGTGGACAGCGTTTACGCGTGAATGTTATTATTTTACATTTATTTTTATTAAATGGAAGACGATTTAATATACTCCAATCTTTAACCGCATCGATGTCTTTTTGTAATGCCTCGCAGTCAGACGGGTCATCTACACCTAGGCTTAATTTGAGATCGTCCGCGAACAACAGACATTTGGAGGCAATCACGCTATTCGGTAAGTCATTAATGAAAATAATAAACTAAAAATAAAAAAATAAAAATAAACTAAATAATAAATTGGTCCTCAGTTACAGTGCATCTGCTTTTTAATTCTTAATTGACGGTAGATGTCGATGTTTATGGGCCACAGTGGACTGTGTGCTCGTTTATCATCATTATTCTGTAAAAAAATATTACAAGGGCAAATCTTCAAAAGTACCAGCTTGACCAGGAATTTCCGAGAGACTGAACAGAAGACACTTGGAAAGGGCATTATCAACATCGTCGAAGAAAGTCAAGTTTTGAACTCGGCGAGGAAGGTTTTAGTGTTTATTTTTTGAGACGCTGGCGGGCTCCTATTACGCTGTTCAAATAAGATGATTACGTGAGGCCTTTAAAAAATACATACATAAACACTCACGCCTGTCACCCAGAGGGGTAGGCAGAGGCTACGGACTTCCATTTGGCACGATCCTGGCACACCTCTCTCACCTTTTTTACATCCATATATCTACGCATACACGCTCGTCGGTTAAGGGTACTCCTAATCTGGCTCATTTTCAATATATCGCCAATTTGGTCGATAAACCTTCGTCTAGGGCGTCCCTTTCCGACTCTGCCGTTCACTTCTGTAGCATAAATTTGTCTTGTCACTCTTTCTTCGTTTATTTTTTCTACATGACCAAACCACCGAAGCATTCCTTTCTTAATCCTGGTCACAACGTCATCTTGCAAACCACACTTTTCTCTTATCACACTATTTCTCACTCTGTCATTTAGATTCAGCCCTAGCATACTTCTTAATGACCGCATTTCTACAACATTTATTCTACTCTAATGCTTCTTCTGCCAGACCCAACTTTCACTACCATACATTAAAAGTTAGACTAACACAGCATTATGAATTGCCAAACGTGCCTTTTTTGACACATTCTGACTCTTCATAATAGCGTGTAGAGCCCCATTCACTCTATTTCCTGCGTTCACTCGTCGTTCTATATCCTTATCATATCTACCATCCCTGCTAAATAAACATCCCTAATATACAAACTCATCCACTTGCTCAATCAACTCCCCTTCTATTCTTATTTCACATAACGTTTTACTTTCTTCTCTTTCAAAAACCATCACTTTCGTCTTACTTGCGTTCACTTTCATACCTCTTTCTTTTAATGATCGGTTCATTAAAGTAACCATCATTTGCAACTCGGCCGCCGACGATACAAATATGACTTGATCATCGGCGTACAAAAGGCATTTGACGGTTAACTCACCCATTCTCAACCCACATTCTTCAACTTTCAAAGTTTGCAAACAACTGTCCATAAATAGGTTAAACAGCCAGGGGGAAGCTACACAGCCCTGTCTGACACCTTTTTGGATGCCAAACCAATCAGAGTAGACCCCATTGATCCTGACACAAGCACTAGAGTCCCTATAAAGAGACCTTAATGCCTGTATCAAACTAGCCTTCAAACCAAATGAGTTCAGTGTTTGCCATAACACATTCCTGTCCACTCTGTCATAAGCCTTTTCCAAGTCCATGAACGCACAAAAAACTTTCTGGTTTTTGGCCAAAAACTTTTCCGCAATCATGCGCATTGAAAAGACTTGATCTGTACACCCCATTCCCTTTCTAAATCCAGCTTGCTTATCCCAAATTTCTCCATCAGTTTCTTCCATAACTCTTTCAATTAACACCTTAGCATACAGTTTAACCACAATGCTAAGCAAGCTGATACCACGGTAGTTTTTACAGTCCTGCTGTGACCCTTTTCCTTTATAAATTGGTAATCTATTGGCTTTGCACCAGTCTTCCAGTACCCGTGCATTTCCCAACATAAATTAAACAAGGTGCACAGCAGGCCTGCCACCACTCCCTCTCCAGCCCTTAGCATTTCGAGTGATACTCTATCATATCCGGCTGTCTTACCTGCTTTCATGCTTTTCATTGCTTTCATTATTTCATCAACACTTATCTCCCTACCTCTCTCCACTTCTTTCGGAATTTTTATTTCACTTAATTCAGACGACTCTTCACTCATAAACACGCTTTCAAAATATTCCTTCCATCTCTTTAAATTCGAAACTTCATCATTCAGCATACAGCCATTCTCGTCTCGTATAGCATTCATTCTAGGCTTTATTGAATTTCCTCTAGCAGTTCTTACGAGTTTCCAGAACATTTTAATATTTGCCTGGAAGTTATCAGACATCCTTATATCATTCTTATCTGTTTTTTCTTGCTTTTTCTTTTCAACAACTTCTTTTACTCTCTTATTTATAAGTCTAAAGTCTGCCTTTTTTTTTCAATCTCATCATTCATACCGCCAGAATTACCAGCTTTGGTTGCCAGTAAATCTAGCCATGCTCTCTTCTTTGCTTCAACTTCCATCCGTACCTCATCATCCCACCACAACGTACTATTTTTCCTTTCATTTGTGCTCTTACTTACACTACATATTTCGGTGACTGCATCCACCAAAACTTTCTCAACATTATTCTTTACAGTCTTCAGGTCTAAATCATTCATATATATTTCATTCAAACCACTTATATTCTCCCTCAGTCTACATTTATACTTCTCTTTTACACTTATACGCTGTAACGCAGTGGTAGACACAGATGTCCGATGCCGCCAACACCTGAATAGACCATTAATTCGGCATAAGACCAAGTAATGATCCGTCCATACATTGGACCCCCGGTAAACCCTTGTATCTACCACTGCGCTCCTCATTCTTTCATCCACAATTATGAAATCTATCATGCTTCTATCATCACCTCTTTCCCATGCATACATGTGAATCCTCTTATGGCGAAAGAAAGTGTTCGTCACAAAAAGATTCTTTTCCACACATACGGTGAGGAGGTCTCCACCATTCTCATTTATACTTTCATTGCCAAACGTTCCTAATATCCTTTCATAACCAGACCTCTTCACCCCAACCCTTCCATTAAAATCTCTTAACATAATAATATTTTCATTTACCTTACATTTCGTCAAAACACTCCTTACCATGTCCCAAAACTGTTCTTGGATATAAGTGGGCTTAGACATATCTGGGGTGTACACCCCTAGCACAAACAACTTCTTTAAGCCCACTTTTATTCGTATCCACAGCAGCCTTGGGCTTACACATTCATACACTTTCACACATTGACCTATTCTTTTTGAAAGGATGACACCGACTCCCTGGCATGCCCGCTCGGTCTCGTTTACACCAGACCAGTAAGCGGTATACATGCCATGTACAGTGGCATCCTTTCCCTTTCGTTTTGTCTTATTTACACATAACACATCTATTCCTCTATCATTCATCATTTCGCATACTTCATCCATCTTATCATTCATTGCTCCACATACATTCAGCGTAGCTAGACGAGCCTCCGCAATCCACTTTTCGCCACTCCGGGAGACAGAAAGTGACGGGTGGCGAACTTCGTCGCCGGTTTTTCTCCCGGAGATTCTTCGCACCCCTGCTCCATTAAAGGGGCACCGGGAACTCGGGGCCATTTCTTTGATTTGTTGGCTCATGGTGCGAACTAAGGGGTGGTAGATTTTACGCCGCTACCATACGGCGAGGAGCCGAGTCCATCCTTTCGGCTTTGTCGCTCGTTTAGCACCACCCGGGGGACACGTGTAGGGTGGGCCTAGGGTTAGGTGGTCGAAGCCTACGGACGCGAGCGACTCATCCCCCAGCCCCAGCCTTAAAAAAAACATATTTTTTGCTCTCATGGCCTCGCGCAATCTTCTTCTCTAACTGCAAACAAAGGCTGAAATTTCAATTACTGACTTACCAGAAGTAGACTTCGAGTTGCTATCCTAGGCTGTCCTCTAAATCTATAAGAGATTGTAAGAGGGCTAGAGCCCTCTCCGACTTTTACCGTTTTTCATGTTTTATGGGGACTTTGCTCTGGGGAAATAATAAAATAATAATTGTAAACTTTAATATTTGGAAAAACTCGCTGAATTCCTTGCTGGTTCTTCTCAAGAATGTTTTACCTAACCGATGGTTAATGTAAAAATGACATCCAATAACAATTATATAATGATAGTTATTTAATAAAAAAATATCTACTTCATTGCCAGTTGTTAATGGATTTTAATGATTCTTTTTATGTGAAATTGGATATACTACAGAGTTAACAATATGGAGAAAAGAATTTACACCAAAGAATGCCAAAAAATAAATGAGATCAAGTTTTTAATGTACCGTGAAACCTGGCAACTTTGCCATTTTTGGAAGGCCTTAAAAGTTTAACACCAATTTTCCAACAAAAAATGTACTGTGAGACTGGTGTCAATGTTAAATGTGACATTATATTCTTCATAAATTTGGTATTTATTAATTATTTAAACAAATACTAAACTTTAAATAGAAAAAATACTCAAAAATAGAAAATGGCAAAGTTAACCTCACTTTGTGGTAACTTTGCCATCAGGGTTTATAATGAAAATAATAGGATTGACTTCAAGGTTGAAGGTAAGTTTACCTCATAATATAATACACAATACCCAGAGTTATGATTTGCTTCTTTAATTGTGTTACAAATAGCAAAGTTTACGCTTGTGTAAAGTTGCCTCCCATTTTCAATTTTCATACAAACTTGAAAATATGTGTCAGGGTTGTCAAAAATCCTTGATTACATACTTAACTTAATTTCTTTATTTAAATCTTGTCACAATAATTTCTTAAGAAAAAATTAAAAATATATCTAACAAAAATACTCTTGCCTAAAATTAAAAATTAAATTGGTGCAATAATAAGCTTAAATCAATTATAGTATAGAATAAAAGCGCTTACAATCATTTTAACAAGTATTCGTTTTTATTAGTTCTATACCTGACATCATTTTATTACGGGTCGTAATAAAATGATGTCAGGTTATAATTATTGTAATCAATCTAAATATTGTTTTCCCACAATAGCAAAACATTAATAATCATTAAAAATGACAATTAATGTTTTGCTGAATATCAATACACTAAGTTGAAATTATGAAAAATACTGAGTACTGAGTAGTAATAATATTATTAATGCCCGACAACGCAGTAAAAATAATATAGATTTATCTGTTCTTTTCCTTCACTTTTAATAAAGATGAATTGATTGACGACTCATTTAGTAAAATCGGTTTAATGGGCTGCTACGGTGAAACATCAATACAAACATTCATAAAACATATGTAGAATGTCAAGTGCAGAACACTTTGTTTAAATAGTTGTAATCGGTTAAAAATATAGGTTGAAAGTGACAACCCTTGGTTGTAACAAAACATGGCAAAGTAGCCGTCACATCATGGTATCACTAGTATGGTAACTTTGCCAAGTTAGTTTTATAGATAAATGTTAAGACCAACATGTTAAAAACGATATATTACATTTGATAACCATTAATATTAGGTTACAACAAATATATAGATACCTACATTCAGTATTTCAAACAAAAAAACTAAAGTTCTGGAGCACTGAACAAAGAGGTTATTTCGCCGGCAAAATTCCGCGTTAAAATAAAATGCCAAAATTAACTCTCATGTTGCCATATCGAAAGCAATGCTGTCAATAAGTTATTTTATTTTTATCCAAAATATGGCTTATCTCGAAAAACGTTACGTTTTCCGTGTTAATCGTAATTTTGTACCGGTACACCCCTGATGGCAAAGTTAACATCCATTGGTAAAGTTGCCAGACCTGACTGTAACTATTTAGACTACATTCTAGATGTTATCTTGAGCTTGTGATATTTCTAAGTCAAAATTGTTAAAAAATTAAACCGATATGAAAGGAGTAAAAATAATTCTATATGTATTATGCAATTAATAGATTCCATATGTAATATATTCTATGACTTAGCGCCGACTTTAATTCCTACTTCTTCGAATTTAGCTTTTACTTTTTAATAAAAATTTATTATTAATTTATGCTGAAGTAGAGCCCATTTAAAGTGATTGGGGCTCCCAGATAAATTATAAGTCATTAACAAGCAATCTCCTGTAATATGTTATCAAAATATTAAACGCCCTTCTGTGATCTCTCTGCTTTCAATTTATTACAGTTCATTTTTATTGCGGCTCATTTCAACGGACTATACTTATAAAATTTATTTTGCCACAAATGCGCACTAACTCTGTAGCGTCGAGGCAGCGCACCGCTTCATCTGTCTGCTCATAATTTAATCAAGGAAAATGCTCCCACAGATTATCGGCTTGTATTTATTATTTAGTTTTACTGTATTTTTATATTTGTTGTTTAAATTATTTCTTATATTTATGCGAACACTACACATTGAATAAAACTATTTTCACAGATTTTATCGCGTTTAATTTCACTTATTTTTAATTCCACCCATGGTCTAGGGGGATTTGAGATGATTGACGTCTCGATGTCAAAGTTAACGCTGAGTACCTCCAGCTTTTTATCCTTTTTTATCGATGAGGAAGTGTTTTATCGTAGTTCTCAGGGATTACACGCATCTACATTTTGACTCTTATTCGAAGATTGACACAGCTTCCACGTCTTTTTACTTAGCTATCAAGCCGTAACAGACGGCTTGTTAAGTGCTACTCCTATAGTTGGAAGAATTTTTCTACGCTTGACGGGCTTTTGGATGATCGCAGGACTGGATATATCACATATATAATACTGCTCTCCGTCAAAGGTCTAAATATTTGACTACCTCGTGCGTCTAGTTGTTGTAAACATGATCGATGATCATGAGGTCCCGGGTTCGTAGTTCCATTTTCCAGTAAAAAGGGTCTCCGGTTCTCTACACTCACCATACGAAACACAGCAGTGTTAAGCTGCTATTTTACGCTGGTATTCTGTGAGAGCATGGTCCTTTCCGGGTCGAGCCGACCCATTCGTGCTACAACTATACCAGTAATATAGCTGCAGCATGGCTCTATCACGTAAATTAATAATACCACGTAAGTTATTGGGTTTTTCTGTTTAGAGATTCTCAGTAGCAGCCCGGAGTCAGGAAGTTGGCGGTGTTTCACCCCCGTGTCTCGGAAAGCACGTAAAGTCGTTGGTCCTGCGCCTGATCTCTCTCCGGTCGTGTCGGATTACCGTCGCATCGGACCATGAGAGTAAAAGAATACAGAGTGCAACTCTGCTTGCGCATACACATGGGCACTATAATCTTGTCCTGCGCAGATGGCTAGTCTCCGTTGAGACTGGCCGCCGTAACCGAAATTTGGACTGGAGGACATTAAATCATTGTGCAACCTACTTTATATTGTAATGTTACTGTGGAGAAAAAGACCCGCTGGGGTTCTTACCAGGAAACCCAGATTAAAGTTTTTTTTCGAACCAGTTACAAAAGTAAAACATCAGTTTCAATAGAAATTATTTATAATCTATATTAAATAAAAACTATTCTAGTCTATTAGGCGGCGCTGAGGGCGGCGGGGTCTATATAATCCCGAATGGAACTAGTTTTTATATGGCCTACAAATAATTGCTCTGGCTCTGGATGTTTGTCCTTGTGTAATTTATATAATATGTAAACTGTTCCACAATACAGGAGAAAGTCCTAGTGTGGGAGTAACGTTTAAATAAGGTTGATTAAATTGGGTTACAGAGGTTATTTTATTTTTTAATCCTTAGGGGAGACGAGGCATCTGTGGTTTTCTTTGCTTGTGGGTGCCCGTGGGCTGCAGTAGTCACTTTACTTACATGTGGACAATTAGCTCGATTGTTGATCCAATATTATATTTTTTCTGTACAATAAGGATGACAAACGAGTACTCAGTCCACCTGATGGTAAGTAGATGCTGTGGCCCGTAGATATCTACATTTTTTTTAATAGGATAGGGTGACGAACGAGTACTCAGTCCACCTGATGGTAAGTGGATGCTGTGGCCCGTAGACATCTACATTTTTTTTAATAGGATAGGGTGACAAACAAGTACTCAGTCCACCTGATGGTAAGTGGATGCTGTGGCCCGTAGACATCTACATTTTTTTTTATAGGATAGGGTGACAAACGAGTACTCAGTCCACCTGATGATAAGTGGATGCTGGCCTGTAGATATCTACATTTTTTAATAGGATAGGTGACGAACGAGTACTCAGTCCACCTGATGGTAAGTGGATGCTGTGGCCTGTAGACATCTACATTTTTTAATAGGATAGGGTGACAAACGAGTACTCAGTCCACCTGATGGTAAGTAGATGCTGTGGCCCGTAGATATCTACATTTTTTTTAATAGGATAGGGTGACGAACGAGTACTCAGTCCACCTGATGGTAAGTGGATGCTGTGGCCCGTAGACATCTACATTTTTTAATAGGATAGGGTGAAAAACGAGTACTCAGTCCACCTGATGGTAAGTGGATGCTGTGGCCTGTAGACATCTACATTTTTTAATAGGATAGGGTGACAAACGAGTACTCAGTCCACCTGATGGTGGTGATGCGCCCGTAGACATCTACATTTTTTTTATAGGATAGGGTGACGAACGAGTACTCAGTCCACCTGATGGTAAGTGGATGCTGTGGCCCGTAGACATCTACATTTTTTAATAGGATAGGTGAAAAACGAGTACCAGGCCACCTGATGGTAAGTGGATGCTGTGGCCTGTAGACATCTACATTTTTTAATAGGATAGGGTGACGAACGAGTACTCAGTCCACCTGATGATAAGTGGATGCTGTGGCCCGTAGACATCTACATTTTTTATAGGATAGGTGACAAACGAGTACTCAGTCCACCTGATGGTGGTGGATGCTGTGGCCTGTAGACATCTATTTTTTTAATAGGATAGGGTGAAAACAAGTACTCAGTCCACCTGATGGTAAGTGGATGCTGTGGCCCGTAGACATCTACATTTTTTTTAATAGGATAGGGTGACAAACAAGTACTCAGTCCACCTGATGGTAAGTGGATGCTGTGGCCCGTAGACATCTACATTTTTTTTTATAGGATAGGGTGACAAACGAGTACTCAGTCCACCTGATGGTAAGTGGATGCTGTGGCCCGTAGACATCTACATTTTTTTTATAGGATAGGGTGACGAACGAGTACTCAGTCCACCTGATGGTAAGTGGATGCTGTGGCCCGAGACATCTACTTTTTTTTAAATAGGATAGGGTGAAAAACGAGTACTCAGTCCACCTGATGGTAAGTGGATGCTGTGGCCCGTAGACATCTACATCTATCTTCGATAAAAATCAAAATGCAGATACGTTGTTACCTCTGAATACTAAGATGGAATGCCTTATTTCCAATAATAAAGGTCTCCGGTTCTCTCCACACGCCATACGAAACCTAGCGGCAATAAACTGCTATTATTGCTACTGCTAATATAAACTGTGCGGCAACTGTTTATACAAAGAACATTATTAAAACAGCATGCTCTATTAAAATACAATCTCTCACTCTCCCGAGGTAAAAAGCATTTTAACCCCGTAGACCGCTGTCATATAACTCTATCCACCAAATTATCTAAACGTTTCTTGTGTCACCTTGGAGGTTTTTTATACAATAGAGTCAATAAGATTATTCTTATATTTAACGTTAATAAGACTGTATGCAAAAAGAAAATAATTATCTGGCTCCAAGAATTAAATTATTATGACACTGAAAAGCTACTTACTAATCCTATCTATTTACTAACCGAATCAAAGTGAATTACTAACCCAGTCACAAACTAACAAACAAAAGCACGCATACACACACACACACACACACACACACACACACACACACACACACACACACACACACACACACACACACACACACAAACACATTAATACTAGCACCACTTTTTAATATATTATCTAAAATCCTAGTTAATTATAAATATCGTACATGTACGAGTGCATGATAAAAGTATTGTAATTACAACCATAGGGCGGAGACCTGGCGTCCTGAAATACAGGTGTAAAGCCTAGCTTAGGCACCAGTCTCCCACAGTATAATATTGAGGCTATACTGTAATATTATGTAAATTCTGTATAGTGGTGAGAAAATAAATTATTATTATTTTACGCCGATATTCTGTGGAATAAATATAAAACTGTGAATGTGGAGAAATAAATGTTCTGACAATAGTCAGGACATTTATTTCTCCATAAACATCCGTTTCTTTCTCAGCGTTAAGATATCGCACCGCTGTGTCTGCTCGCTCATAATTTAATTAAGAGGCGCACATGCTCCGAGCGCATATCAGCTCACAATCTCTTATACAACATGTACTATCAGATGTAATTGCGTTATCAGAATCAGTACATATTCAATCATATAAAAATAACTATACTAGAGATAAAGAGACCAAAAAAATTATTTGCAAATTAATTATCCGTGACCGTCTAGGATAAGCTATCTCGGTACAACCAGTGCACCGAGTCAGCCAGAGCAAAGACTGCCCACTCCTTTTTTTTCTGAAAGTGTATACTGTTGGCCCTGCGGTCTTTACAGCTTCATCGAAATAGGCTCGTAAGTGAGGACTTAGGAGCTATTGAGTGCAACGATTCTGCAACACCCCGGCCCCTGCTTTGTAGGTGGGTTTATTACCTCTTTTAGCATTGTAAAAGACCCCGCTTAATCAATGCGCGTGTCAGTTAGAGGTAATACATCCACATATAATTTCTATTTTTTTTAAATTTAATTTAATTCTTTTAATGTCGAGTTTTCTGAAGTAATTATTTCAATACGTTTGAATATTGATACTGATTACGTACTTAACGGGAACCACAGGTTTTTTTATACATGTTTTATACGTAATTTATTTCACTGACTCGTAATATACACTATATTATTAATTCAACGTAACCTTTGGAACGTGTGGAGAATTTCTAAAGACGTGACGTATGCTACAATAACTTTATTAATGAGGTGATAAATTGATATTGATTTGTGGAGCTTACAGTACTTAATATTAATGAGTGTATTTCAGAATTAAATGTCGATATAAAAGCCAATCACGTATTAGTTGAATACCAATATTTTAAAGTAACTGGTAATAACTTTACACTTATTGTGCGTGCATAAAATAAATTTAATATAAAGCAAATTCGTATTCAATAGCATATACCCCGCACTTCGTACTTAATAGAATTTAATACTGTTCACTCACCGTCTTTCCTTTTAGAGATCGCTATTGTGTTTGCCTAATAATCAGGATGTTTAAATAGTATATATATCATTCACCTAACGTACGACTGTAGACATATTTTGGGGAATGCTTTAATGGAAATATTGAATTGTGTAATACATTGATAGTATATTAGGGTATTTCTAATAAAGTACCTTCTTGGCGATACCTGCTGAACCAAAATTACTATATTAAATTGTTACAAAACTGAAACCTTGTTTGAGACAATGACTTCATAAAGAAATGTTAATCGTGTTCCTGATGCTTATAACATTTTTATAAAATAATGTTGACAAACTAACACATAGTCTATCTGATGGTTCGTGTTTCTGTGGCCCATAGACGTCTACATCTGTCTTCGATTAAAAATCAAAACGCACATGCGTTGTCATCCTTGAAGAATATATATAGACGATTTACGCCTCGTTTACGGTAAAAAGGGTCTCTGGTTCTCTACACTCACCATCCGAAACACAGCAGCTACTATTTCACGCTGGTATCCTGAGAGAGCGTGGTCCTTCCCAGGTCGATCCGACATATTCGTGCTACAACCATGATATAGCTGCATCGTGGCTCTACTACGTGTAAAATAATTAGCATGTCATGGATGTTTTATACTTATGTCTAGCGCGAGCCGCGCTTAATTCGTCAGAGACACGTACGTGCTACACGTTCATATCACATCATAATATGTTAAAACGACACTCAATTTTTATTTGTTAATGAGAACATCTCGAAAAATAATTATGAGGTTACAAACAACACTAAAAATTAAGATTATTTTTCAAAATAACGGGTTTCAATGTATACTGTATTACGTCTAAACTTTTTTTTCTGGTTATAATCATCTGCAAAATTGAGCTCAGAGTTACTTCGTGTCACATTCAACAGAATATTAAGATTAGAGAGAACTAGGTCTAAAATTTTTGCCTTTATGGTTTGGGACCGTAGTATTATATTGGGTAAGATTATTTAAAGCCATGAAGTCCAGTAAAGTGCTTTCAAATAAAGTCTTAGTTATATTAATTCCATTTACAGCAAACGGTACGGTAACCTCCGTATCGTTCCAGGCAATACCACTCAGATTAAAATCTCCCAAAGTTAACGCTTTTGCGTTTGACTCTAAGACACGATTAGTGTTGTCGATATAATGTTCCAGAAAATGTATTTGAATGGGCGACGGGAGGTAGACGCCACACAATAGGAGCTTATTTGGGGTACCTTTTTCCGTAGGTATATTATATTAGATCCAAATATCCTCACATTTACTCTTAAAATGATGTAGCCTACGGGAATAAATATGCTTTGACACAGCCACCAATACCCCGCCACCAGATTTGTGCTGATGAAAGCCGCTAGTCTGGCGGTCGCGTCTAAAAACTGCGTAACGATCACTAAACAACTCGGAGTAAAAAATAGTGCTGCTTTACCAAGTGAATTGTTATTAGAAAGATGCTGCTGCCCATCTCCTGTTTCAGTTCGTTCCTTGGTCATTCTTATTCTATAAAAAAATCTTCCACATAACAACTCGAAGTATTAAAAGACAGCGATTGCTAACTCGCTGGCCAGGCGTGGCAACTATAGCAAAATTCCCCTTAAGAGGCAATCTATGGGGAGGCCCATGTTCAGTAGTGGGTTTCTAAATACTGTTATGGATAGATGGAAATTTAGAACATTTTTTACGTCCATTGTACAAGCATGTGCACGTGTTAACATTTAAAGCTGAATAGTGAGTCCATATAGTCATTTACTTGACGATGTACTTAAGATTTTATACATAAGGTGTCTAAGGCGACAAAAAAACTTGAAGTTTTCATCATTGGATCACTTGTTTCACTAGACGTCATTTCCACTAATATTTCACTTGCGTAGACACTTAATACATAAAATTGCATCACTTTTACGAAACAAAATCCGCTTCAAACCATTATTGAAACGTTAAAACAGTAACAACAATCCGCAAGTTCCCTCCAAAACCCCTGACCTTAATGTTATTACTGCTGCTGATCAAAGATAAAACTGACCAGGGGTTTCCTGGTCAGGGGTTTCCATGCTGGCCTACCTTTCCGGTGATCCTGTTATGGAATACGGGCATGACCCCTGGCTCCCCTGAGCTACTGTTATTCTCATACCTTTCCTGCCGAGATAACAGTATCCTTACACTCCATGTTCCACCCCCAAACTTCTTTTCCTTTCCAAAATGGTAGCTTCTCTACCAACAATAGCATACCCAAAGAGGGTTGGTGTCAGGCAGGCGGCCGACTGTAAAACTCTGCCAAATCCCATGCAGTAAATGAATAGTACGAGTTGTGGGATATGTGACAGGGCTAGGCGTACCCTGCAGGCGACGCGCAGGGCAGCACCCGGCTCCTGTGGGAAGTGGGCAGGGTTGTCGCACCTTACGGAGCGGGTGCGACGTAAGAGGCAAGCCCGAGAGAGAAGAATGTCAGAGTGAGGTTTGCAAGCTGGAATATAGGTACGATGACTGGAAGAGGAAGAGAGTTAGCAGATGTTTTGAAACGACGAAGAGTGAATGTTGCCTGTTTGCAGAAACAAAATGGAAGGGCAATAAAGCAAGAGAGATTGGGGAAGGACAAGTTTTATTATTGTGGAAGTGATGGGAAGGAAATGGAGTAGGAGTTGTGTTAGATAGTGGAATGAAAGAACGAGGACAGATGAAAAGAGTAAATGACAGAATGATAGTTGTTAAATTAATGATTGAAAACAAAGTAGTGAATGTTGTGTGTGTATGCTCCGCAAACAGGCTGTGAAGAGAGTGTGAAAGAGAAGTTTTGGGAGGAATTTGATTGTATGATGATGGGAATACCTGAGCGTGAGGAGGATGTTATATGGGAGGAGATTTTAATGGACATGTAGGAGAGTGAATGACGGTATGAAAGAGTACACGGTGGATGGGGGTACGGAATGCGGAACCGTGAGGGGAAGTTCTTCTGCAAGCAGCATGTGCTTGACCTGGCTGTAGTAAACACGTGGTTCCAAAACGAGATCAGCATCTTGTTACTTATAAAAGTGGCCACGCGACACAGATCGACTATCTTCTGATAAGACGGAACCAAATCAAGAGTGTAAAACTGCAAAGTGCTTCCAGGTGAAGACTTAGTATCCCAGCACCGAATTCTGCTGGCTGACATCTGCTTAACTGTTCGCCTCAACAAACATAAGGATCGTCCCCACCCAAAATAAGTGGCATTTGTTGCATAAGGAGGGGTATGCAAGTGAATTTAGAGAGCTAGTTGTAAACAAGATGATAGAGATGGGTGATATGGAAGGAATGAGGTGAATGAGTGCTGGAAGGAAATGGCTGATTGTATCCGAAGTGTGGCAAGGAAGGTGTTAGGAGAATCAAAGGGAAGCATGATAGATAAGGATGGGTGGTGGTGGAGGAAAGTATTAGAGAAGTTTTGAGAGAAAAGAAAATGCCTTTAAAGAATGGCAGAGCGTAGAAGACCAGAATGAATCCATAAAAGAAAGTAAGAGAGGAGCGTATAAAGAATGTAAGAAGAGAGCGAAGAAGGAAGTTGCTATTTGTAGGGCAGAGGCGCAAGATAAATTATATCGGTCCTTGAAAGCCTCGAAGGGCAAAAACGACTTTTCAAATTGCAAGAGCGAGAGAAAGGAATGAAGAGATGTTTCACATGTAAAATGTATAAAAGATGATTCTGGAAGGATTTTGACTGACGATGAAAGTATAAAGAAGCGATGGAAGGAGTATTTTGAGAAATTGATGAATGAGGAGAATGAATGGAATGGTATGCTTGAAAACCCACCAGTGAATATGGGCTTAGTGAGAGAAATTAGTGTGGAAGAAGTAAAATGGCTGTTAGGAATATGAAGAATGGGAAGGCGGTCGGCCCAGATGGAATACCAGTAGAAGTGTGGAAGTTGCTGAGGGCGGATGGATGGAAGTGGTTGAGTTTATTTTCGTAAATTGTTGCAGGAAGAACAAATACCTGAGGAATGGTGCAGCAGTATACTGGTCCCCATTTTTAAAAACAAAGGAGACGTCCAAAACTGCAGCAGTTACCGGGGAATAAAACTCATGTCACATACGATGAAAGTCTGGGAAGAATAATAGAGAGAAGAATGAGAGAAGAGGTGAGATAACACAAAACCAGTTCGGATTCATGCCCGGTCGAGGTACGACAGATGCCATTTCGCATTACGCCAATTGTGCGAAAAGTACAAGCGCGTGCATAAAGATCTGCACATGGTTTTGTCGACCTTAGGCGTATGATCGGGTTCCCCGTGAGGTTTTGTGGTGGGCGTTAAAGATGAAAGGTATGCCTGGGAAGCATGTGAGGTTGGTCCGTGCTATGTACAGAGCATCCTGAACATGTGTACGATCTGCCGCGGAACTACGGGCAGTATCGATGTGGCGGTAGGGCTGCACCCGGGTCGGCATTGAGCCCTTACCTCTTCCTACTGATTATGGACGCTTTGACGTCGGACCTGCAGGATGAGGCACCCTGGTGCATGCTTTTGCCGATGACATCGTGCTTGTCGGGGAAGAAGGCATCGAGGTACAGAGCAGACTGACGGGTGGCAACGGAGGCTGGAAAGTGTTATTGAAGATCAGCAGATCCAAAACCGAATATCTGTGCTGTGATTTCGGCGGCCTTTCCAGTCCTGTACCCATGTCGTTGGATGGCGCTATACTGCCCATCTGCTCAGATGTCATACCCGGTTCTCTATCAAGGCGACGGCGGAATAGATAGAGCTGTGCAGCATAGGATTAACGCAGGGTGGATGAAATGGCGACAGGTCACAGCCACAACGTGCGACCCCAAATGCCAATACTGGGAAAATTTATTTAAATCGATCATCCGACCTGTCGTCATGTATGGAAGTGAATGCTGGGCCGTCAAGAAGAAGGATGAAAATAGACTGCATGCGAATGAAATGAGAATGTTACGATGGATGTGTGGTGACAAGGATGGATAAGATAAGGAATGAGTATATAAGAGGAAGCCTGAAAGTAGCGCCAGTGGTAGAAAAGGTGAGAGGAAGCAGATTGGCATGGTTTGGGCATGTGATGCGGAGGAATGAAAGTCATGTCACAAAACGAGTGTTGAATATGAATGTGGAGGGACACACGGGCAGAGGAAGGCTGAATAAAAGATGGATCGATTGTGTGAAGAGTGATATGAGAATGAAAGGAGGTATGGAAATGACGGCTGATAGAGAGGAATGGAACAAAAGATTTACTGCGCCGACCCCAGATAATGGGAAATGGTTTAGAGAATGATGATGATCAAAGATAAACTCTATTGTAAACTGTATATAGTCCTCGAGCCCTTTATTTCTTAAGAACACATAAATGCCGTAAATTTAAAATCATTTTGCATTAAATTGGTCAATAAAACATCGTGAATGGAAGTATTACTGCTGAATTCAAAGTGTTAAATAATAATAATAATAATAGGTTTTTTATTACCTTAACAAATACATATTTACATTTACAAAATAGACAGAATTTTTTAATGTTGCTAAGGCCACTTTTCGGGTAGGTCTTCTCCAGTTTATGCTATCTCCAGATTTTTCTATTATTGACTTTGTTTAGCCAATTTTGCCCGAAATTTCTTGTATTTCATCGGTTCAGCGATCAACAGAGTGATATCTTGGTCTCATTCCGTTCGGTCCTGTCCATGCCGTATCTCCTGGAGCGCACCTTTTATCTGGTAAGCGTGCAACATGACCTGCCCATTTCGTTTTCGAGCTCTGAGTATGTTCGAAGGCATCCAAAATATTTGTTTTGTTACGTATGTTCTTATTTTGTTCTTATCTTTCAGCTGGATGCCGAGTTAAGGCGCAATAGAGAGAAACGCCTTGTTTCTCTCTATTGCTCTTTAACTCGTTTGTATTTTTTTACTTGTCTTTTTGTTAATTATTTTTTTATATGATAGGAGGCAAACGAGCATACGGCTCACCTGATGGTAAGTGACTAACGCCGCCCATGAACAACTGCAACACCAGAGGAATTGCAGATGTGTTGCCGGCCTTTAAAAAGAGTATCCTATTTTCGTATCGGTCCGGAAAATTGCTGGTGATATTCGATTCCACAAGGAAGTTGTGCGAGGAAGAAAACTTCTTCTAAA